>OX377618.1:87908491-88471117 GCA_947397865.1 Polietes domitor | reverse complement strand
TACAGACGTTTTTATTTGAAATATGAGCTGGTTTGCAAAATTTGAAGAAAATCTGTTCAAATATGCTATTTCTACAGCGGAAATAATCAATTCAGTGGCGATTGAAGCTATATATATATATATCTAAACCGATCTGGCCCATTTTTACCACAACTGTTTCTAGTTGAAATATTAGTTGTTTTGCCATATTTGAAGAAAATCTGTTAAAATATGTGGTTTCTAGAGCGGAAAGAGTCAAATTGAAGGAGACATTTGTATGGGAGCTATATATAAATCTTAACCGATCTGGCCTATTTCTAGTGAAAATATATGGCGCTTTGCCAAATTGGAAGAAAATCTGTTGAAATATGTGATTTATAGAGCGGAAAGAGTAAAATCGGGAGCAAAATTTGTATGGGAGCTATATCTAAATCTGAACCGATTTGCTTCAAATTAAATAGCGTCCATTCTCGATGTACAAAAATCATTTGTGTCAAGCTTCGTTACTATCGGACAATAATTGCGACCTGTATCGTGATTACAAGAATAGATGGACAGACAGACATTTGTTTGTAACGCCCAAAAGAAAGCGAGATAGACCCATCGTGTATTATACCGATCGACTTAGAATCACTTTTTGAATCCATTTAGCAATGTCCGTCTGTCCATCTATTCTTGTAATCAAAGTACAGGTCCCAATTGTAGCCAGAACCAAATGAAAATTTGCACAATTTCGGGATAAGGACAAACGCTATTTAATTTGAAGAAAATCGGTTAAGATTTAGATATAGCCCCCATACGAATTTCACTCCTGATTTGATTCTTTTCGGTCTAGATAACACATATTATAACAGATGTTCTTCAAAATTGACAAAACATTTTATATGTCAACTAAAAACAGCTGTGGTAAAAATGTGTTAGATCGGTTCAGATTTATATATTGCTCCCAATTTGAGTTGTTCCGTTCTAGAAATCACATATTTTATCAGGTTTCTTAAAATTTTGAAAAACATCTTATATGTAAACTAAGAACATAGGTCAGATCGGTTCAGATTTATATACAGCACCCACACAAATTTACACTCCCGATTTGACGTTTTTCAATCTGTAAACCACATATTTTTATCAGATTGTCCTCAAAATTTGCAAAACATCTTATATTCAAACTAACAACACCTATGAGAAAAATAGGTCAAATCGGTTCAGATTTATATATGGTCCGATTCAAATTTCGCTCCCGATTTGACTTTTTCTGCTCTAGAAACCACATGTTTTTCCAGATCCTCTTCAAATTTGGCAAAATATCTTATATTTTCACTGGAAATACCCATTGTGAAAATGATCGGTTCAGATTTTTATATAACTCCCACACAAATTCCACTCCCGATTTTAGTTTTTCCGCCCCAGAAACCACGTATTTTAACCGAATTTCTTCAAATCTTGCAAAATACCTTATATTTCAACTAGAAACACCCACGGTGAAAATGGGCCAGATCGGTTCAGATTTATATATAGCTCCCAGACAAATCCCCGCTTGAGTTTTCCGCCCCAGAAACCACGTATTTTCACCAGGGTGTCCAAAAAACAGAAGAGATTCTTCTCTGTCCGAGTTTATCGTCGACCAGTGTAATTCCCCATTTCCCGATGGCCAATATGATGACTCGTAACTTATACATTGAGTGTTTGTCAGTCAGTCGTCCGTTACACATGTGTCTTTCTGTCGTCCGTATTGTGTGCCGTCCAGTTTCTGTTAAAATAAATAAAATAGAATAGAATAAATAGTGTATCACAAAAAGAAACAATTACCCTAAATAAAATAACTTCAAAACTCAAAATTAAAAATTAAACCACATAATCGCAAATTAACTTATTACTGATATTTAAATAGAACTAAAGGAAATAAAACAACCACCAACGATAAACAAACATCCAATGAATAGCTCTCCAACGAGCCATTAAAAACACAAGTCGAACTAAAAAGTGTAAGTTTAGCGGATTGTATAAAAAACTGCCCTTTATTTTTGATACGGTTTGATAAGGCTGGAGCCACATTTCAATTTCTAATTTTTTTCTCATGCTCATAGTAAATTCTTTTCAAGAAAAACCTGTTTTACAGAGTTTTTTTGAACGCGTCCAGCTCACGAACGGACAATGAAAACAAAAGAATTTTTCTTTTTGAAGCGACTCTAATGTACATATGTACTTAGATATGAATGAAAAACTTTGACCTTGCTGAAATAACGTAATACTTTGGAAAATCAGCCGTAATTTCTTAACCTATGGCCATCCCACTCTGAATTTCTGATATTTTGTAGAGAACTATATAAGCTAAAATACAAAACAAAATAAAGAAAATTAAAGATATGTTTTTCAGGATATTTAAGGATTAAAATTATTTTTAATTTTTGGAGTCCTTGGAACATATGGACATTCAATGCAGACATCAGAAAGAGGAAGTGTAAATCTTTCAGATGAGATCAATAGCGTTACAATCTGATAATGCGATCCAAATGAAGCCATCTCTTCCAAAAACCGCCCGAGATGACAAACTTTGGACCACTGTAAAACTTAAACCATGCATTATTTTGAGCTATGGTAAACTGTATATTGCCCGCAACCACTAGTAGAATGTATGTGCCAAATTTCATCAAAATCGATTATCCGAAATCCATGTTGGGTCGAAATCTTGTTAAATTACCCATTAGACACTTTTTTATTATAAGCCATATTAAAACTTCATATGCAAAAACGTACATTAAAGGTATACTAGCTATTTTACGATTTTCTGCAATTTTAAATTTTTATATGGTAATTCTGTTATTTTCAATTGACGTATTATTGTTAGTGTTACAAAGTATTCGATATATCAATGGTTAATACGTATTAGGGGTGTTTTTCTTTAATCTAATAACAAGCTGTGGTAACAAAAACGTTAATAAAAAGTTATTTTTTTACTGAAAATCAAAAATTATTTTTTCACAATGTCGCCAACTACAATATAAATATACGTATCAAAACAAATTAAAAAATATATTTTATGTTGATTTTTTGGACTTAGCCTGGATAACCATAAATTTGACTTACACTGTATAATCATCCAGGCTAAGTCCCACATTTTTAACATTAACTTATTTTTTCAAAATTTGTTTTTATAGACACATTGGTATTGCTGTTGAGGACAATTTTAGAAAATATTTTTTTATTTTGAGTGGAATTTTAACACTTTATTTAGGTTTTTGTTATCACAACTTAGTTATCCAGTCTTAAAGAAAAACAGCCCTATTTTTTCCAAAAATCATAATCATAAATTATTTTTGCACAGAGGTCGAGTATAATTTAATTATTTTATTCTACTACTAAATACCGAATATATTCTGTAAATTAAAATTATCCCATGAAATGAAACTCACGTTTTATTTAAATAAATCAAAAATTTGATTTGAGCTGGGATATTGTCCTGGCTCAAAACCATTTTGCATCTATATTTAATAGAATGCAAATTTATTTACAAATGGCATGGTGACATTTATTACTTGGCTGCAGACTGCCACGATCATGATTTCGACCATGTCAAAAGTCTTTTCAAGTGGCTTCGCAGCGACTTTTCAACATCAAACCCGGCCTCTATAAGGAGATGATTCTCACAAACGAACGAGAATTTGCCTAATTTGCGTTTAAAAAATAGCACCAAGTAATAAAGTACACATGCCATCTTACAAGCATCTCATTGAGTTGCATATGTAAGTATGTGTATACCCAGAAATACTTCTGCCGTGCCAACGCTCATTTGTTTTAGTTTTTTCGTTTGTATTTTTTTGGTCTGTAATCAATATTTGATTTGAACTGGGATATTGTCCTGGCTCAAGACCATTTTGCATCTATATTTAATAGAATGCAAATTTATTTACAAATGCATAGTGACATTTATTACTTGGTTGCAGACTACCACGATCATGATTTCGACCATGTCAGAAGTCTTTTCATTAATATTTTATAAGAAGTGCCATGGAAGTAATGGCAAAGTAACACGGAACCCTACCTACGTTACATTTCTGTTTCTAGTTGAAATATAAATTGTTTTACCAAATTTGAAGAAAATCTGATTAAATACGTGATGGGAGCTATATATAAAACCGAACCGATGTGGTCCTATTTCGATACAGACGTTTTTATTTGAAATATGAGCTGGTTTGCAAAATTTGAAGAAATTCTGTTCAAATATGCTATTTCTAGAGCGGAAATAATCAATTCAGTGGCGATTGAAGCTATATATATATATATCTAAACCGATCTGGCCCATTTTTACCACAACTGTTTCTAGTTGAAATATTAGTTGTTTTGCCATATTTGAAGAAAATCTGTTAAAATATGTGGTTTCTAGAGCGGAAAGAGTCAAATTGAAGGAGACATTTGTATGGGAGCTATATATAAATCTTAACCGATCTGGCCTATTTCTAGTGAAAATATATGGCGCTTTGCCAAATTGGAAGAAAATCTGTTGAAATATGTGATTTATAGAGCGGAAAGAGTAAAATCGGGAGCAAAATTTGTATGGGAGCTATATCTAAATCTGAACCGATTTGCTTCAAATTAAATAGCGTCCATTCTCGATGTACAAAAATCATTTGTGTCAAGCTTCGTTACAATCGGACAATAATTGCGACCTGTATCGTGATTACAAGAATAGATGGACAGACAGACATTTGTTTGTAACGCCCAAAAGAAAGCGAGATAGACCCATCGTGTATTATACCGATCGACTTAGAATCACTTTTTGAATCCATTTAGCAATGTCCGTCTGTCCATCTATTCTTGTAATCAAAGTACAGGTCCCAATTGTAGCCAGAACCAAATTAAAATTTGCACAATTTCGGGATAAGGACAAACGCTATTTAATTTGAAGAAAATCGGTTAAGATTTAGATATAGCCCCCATACGAATTTCACTCCTGATTTGATTCTTTTCGATCTAGATAACACATATTATAACAGATGTTCTTCAAAATTGACAAAACATTTTATATGTCAACTAAAAACAGCTGTGGTAAAAATGTGTTAGATCGGTTCAGATTTATATATTGCTCCCAATTTGAGTTGTTCCGTTCTAGAAATCACATATTTTATCAGGTTTCTTAAAATTTTGAAAAACATCTTATATGTAAACTAAGAACATAGGTCAGATCGGTTCAGATTTATATACAGCACCCACACAAATTTACACTCCCGATTTGACGTTTTTCAATCTGTAAACCACATATTTTTATCAGATTGTCCTCAAAATTTGCAAAACATCTTATATTCAAACTAACAACACCTATGAGAAAAATAGGTCAAATCGGTTCAGATTTATATATGGTCCGATTCAAATTTCGCTCCCGATTTGACTTTTTCTGCTCTAGAAACCACATGTTTTTCCAGATCCTCTTCAAATTTGGCAAAATATCTTATATTTTCACTGGAAATACCCATTGTGAAAATGATCGGTTCAGATTTTTATATAACTCCCACACAAATTCCACTCCCGATTTTAGTTTTTCCGCCCCAGAAACCACGTATTTTAACCGAATTTCTTCAAATCTTGCAAAATACCTTATATTTCAACTAGAAACACCCACGGTGAAAATGGGCCAGATCGGTTCAGATTTATATATAGCTCCCAGACAAATCCCCGCTTGAGTTTTCCGCCCCAGAAACCACGTATTTTCACCAGGGTGTCCAAAAAACAGTTATTTTAGAAAGACGGTTTTCGGTTTAACCGAAAATTCAATTTTTTTAAAAACCGGTTTTCAGTTATAGTTTTTTTACGAAACCGGTTAAACAGGATATAACAGTTTTTTAATTCAAAGTACGAAAATATTTAAATTAAAATTTTTTATATTAAAAAAGTAAATTCAGTTAATTTTTAGTAAATGTACATTAATAAGGAACTTCAATAGCATAATTTTAAAATAAAGTCAAGTCTGTAAAATAATTCATATAGAATCCTTCTTATAATAATATCGCAATACCAGTATAAAACTCAAGTGATAATTTTGTAAGCGATTTTTGTGTTTGTTTTTGATAAAGCTTGATGAAGAAAAAACACGCTCGCTAAATGTTGATGTAGGGCTAACAGTCATCAAGGCATCATATAAGTAACTTAGCCTTTCACTAAATATAATATAAATCATATAAAGTCACCTGTCTTTCGCCTTTTCGAGCAATTTTCGGGTTTTTGATGTGGTTTTTTGTTTGGTTTAAAACCAACATTAAATTAGAAGACTCTTCGATGTCACAACTTACATCCGAATCAGAACTGTTGTCTAAATCTGGTTCTACAGAAATTTCGGGGAAAAGACGTTTGTATAATTCATTTGCAAATTCCTTTGTATCTGATTTTAAGATTTTGATTAGTATTTCAATACGCCATCGTTTAACGGAAATTTTCCGGAACTAAAAAACAGCAAAAGTGTATTCAACGTTTTTCTTTCTTTTTTCTTCTTTCTTCCAGTCTCGCCATCAGTCTTTGGTACAATAGTCATTGTCATTGCGCTTCGAATGTCGTGTGTCAAACGTTGCACAGATACGACGCATTTGCATACATATGTGTGTCACAATTTACGTAAAATGGTAGTGTTTCTGTGCAAAAGTTGTTTATTGGTGCAATGTTCACTTATTTACCAAAAACCGGTTAACTGACACGAAAAAATCCGGTTTTCTCGGTTAACCGAAAATGGTAATTTTATAAAAACCGGCCGACGGTTGCAGGTGACGAAACCGGTTTGGGACACCCTAATTTTCACCGAATTTCAAATTGAGCATAACACGTTATACTTTAACCTATTGTGAAAGCGGGCCACTTCATTCAATGTTTGGATATAGGCCCGATACAATATTCTTCTTGATTTGACAAATTGGGACAGGTCATATCAGCATATGATTAGTAAACATACAAAAATCCTTCCCGTTTCCACTTATCACCGAATTGAATTGTATTCTGATATAAAGTGGAATGCATCATATAGTCGGCCAGCCCGACTTTAGCCCTTTCTTACTTGTTTTATTTTATCTAACAATTTTTTTCATTAAAATTTATAAGTGCACTCCTTTTCATGCACTTTCAGATGAAAAGTTTAAACAAATAAATTTATAAGCCCGGCAAAATTATTGTTTTATTTAATTTTTTAAGAGTCTGATAGATTTAATTTTCGGCTATTCTGCTGGATTAAGTCAATTTTGCATTTTAATTCAATAGAAATCAAATTGATTTGAAAAAATTGAAACTCAATTCAAGTTTAAGTATGTTTAAGTAGTACATTCAAATTACTCACCCTCAAAATTTGTATTATTATTATTATTGTGTAATTAGAAAGACATGGTTGTATATATTAATTTATTTTGTGATCTTTCGAAGAAGAGATTCTTCTCTGTCCGAGTTTATCGTCGACCAGTGTAATTCCCCATTTCCCGATCGCCAATATGATGACTCGTAACTTATACATTGAGTGTTTGTCAGTCAGTCGTCCGTTACACATGTGTCTATCTGTCGTCCGTATTGTGTGCCGTCCAGTTTCTGTTAAAATAAATAAAATAGAATAGAATAAATAGTGTATCACAAAAAGAAACAATTACCCTAAATAAAATAACTTCAAAACTCAAAATTAAAAATTAAACCATATAATCGCAAATTAACTTATTACTGATATTTAAATAGAACTAAAGGAAATAAAACAACCACCAACGATAAACAAACATCCAAACAATAACAACAGCAGCATCGGCGAGAACAACATCCTAGCGGTAGCAGCAGCAGCCGTACATCACTGACCTCACGTTTTATGTCTTATCTGTAGTGTGTGCGTTGTCCCTTTTCCCTTCCCCCTTTCTCATTCGTGTAGCTCAGTTGGCATTCTTTTCTTCTTGTCGTTATTCGCCCAATGCTCAACGCATAACACTTTCTGCAAAAATATAATTTTTTTGAAATCTTGGAGTTTAGAACAAAAACTTTCGAATGAAAGAAAAAATAATAATAGGACTGCGGGAGAGCGTTGCCGTTGAGAATTTTCCAATAGTGGCACAAAAAGTATCATATTTAAGAAAAAGTGTCCAAAGAAGGTATATTTAAAAAAAGTATCAAAGTAACAGTAAAACAAAGCAAAAAATACATAATCATGTACAGTAACCAAAAAAATAAATAATTTATAAGAAATTCAATAGAATAATTAGTAAAATATTAATAATATTATTATTATTATGCAAATTTATTTACAAATGGCATAGTGACATTTATTACTTGGTTGCAGACTACCACGATCATGATTTCGACCATGTCAAAAGTCTTTTCATTAATATTTTATAAGAAGTGCCATGGAAGTAATGGCAAAGTAACACGGAACCCTACCTACGTTACATTTCTATTTCTAGTTGAAATGTAAATTGTTTTGCCAAATTTGAAGAAAATCTGATTAAATATGTGGTTCCTAGAGCGGAAAGAGTCAAATTGAAGGAGACATTTGTATGGGAGCTATATCTAAATCTGAACCGATTTGCCTCAAATTAGATAGCGTCCATTCTCGATGTACAAAAATCATTTGTGTCAAGCTTCGTTACAATCGGACAATAATTGCGACCTGTATCGTGATTACAAGAATAGATGGACAGACAGACGGACATGGCTAAATCGATTCAAAAAGTGATTCTATGTTGATCGGTATAATACACGATGGGTCTATCTCGCTTTCTTTTGGGTGTTACAAACAAATGTACAAAGTCATTATACCCTGTGGTGTAGGGTATAAAAATTACATTTAACCCGAAAAATCAAAAACCAATCGTCTTTTGGTATGAAATCCTTTTTCAGAGTTCTTGTTGTTCTCATTGGAGATGCTTTTATCATTATATACTCCACGAGAGTATTATGTCTTTGTGCATTTGTTTGTAACACCTAAAAGGAAGCGAGATATACCCATTGTTAAATATACCGATCGACTTAGAATCACTTTTTGAATCGATTTAGCAATGTCCGTCTGTCCATCTATTCTTGTAATCAAAGTACAGGTCCCAATTGTAGCCAGAACCAAATGAAAATTTGCACAACAAAGTTTTTCGGGATAAGGACAAACGCTATTTAATTTGAAGAAAATTGGTTAAGATTTAGATATAGCCCCCATACGAATTTCACTCCTGATTTGATTCTTTTCGATCTAAATAACACATATTATAACAGATATTCTTCAAAATTGACAAAACATTTTATATGTCAACTAAAAACAGCTGTTGTAAAAATGTGTTAGATCGGTTCAGTTATATATATAGCTCCCATACAAATTTTGCTCCCAATTTGAGTTGTTCCGTTCTAGAAATCACATATTTTATCAGGTTTCTTCAAATTTTGAAAAACATCTTATATTTAAACTAAGAACATAGGTCAGATCGGTTCAGATTTATATACAGCACCCACACAAATTTCACTCCCGATTTGACGTTTTTCAATCTGTAAACCACATATAGGGTGTTTTTTATTGAGGTATAGAACTTCGAATTGATATAAAACACAAGAAAATCGTTTTAATGTCCATCAATTTAGCTTTATTGGAAGGATAATTTTATGCCATTAATGTTTAAATATGATTTCGGGCATGTGGCCGCCGCGGCTGGCTCGAATATAGCCAATTCTACAGGTCCAATTTTCAACCACGCCACGAATGTTGGCTTCCAAGTCCCCTAACGTTTCTGGTTTGTTGGCGTAGACGAGCGACTTCACATATCCCCAAAGAAAATAATCCAATGGTGTCAAATTACACGATCTTGGTGGCGAATTGACAGGTCCATTCCGCGAAATTATGCGCTCATCGAATGTTTCCTTCAATAATTCGATTGTGACGACCATAAAATGGACGGAGCTTGCGGTGAACTTCGCGAACTGAACCATTACTTTCGAAATAAATTTGCACGATTTGCAAGCGTTTTTCTTTTGTCAACCTGTTCATGATGAAATGGCAAACCAAACTAAATATTAATCACTTGACAGCTGACAAAATGGCCGCCAGTTAAAAAAGTGATGCCAACTTAAAGTTCTATACCCCAATAAAAAACACCCTTTATTTTTATCAGATTGTCCGCAAAATTTGCAAAACATCTTATATTCAAACTAACAACACCTATGGGAAAAATAGGTCAGATCGGTTGAGATTTATATATGGTCCGATTAAAATTTCGCTCCCGATTTGACTTTTTCTGCTCTATAAACCACATGTTTTTCCAGATCCTCTTCAAATTTGGCAAAATATCTTATATTTTCACTGGAAATACCCATTGTGAAAATGATCGGTTCAGATTTTTATATAACTCCCACACAAATTCCACTCCTGATTTTAGTTTTTTCGCCCCAGAAACCACGTGCTTTAACCGAATTTGTCCAAAAAACCAGTTATTTTAGAAAGACGGTTTTCGGTTTAACCGAAAATTCAATTTTTTTAAAAACCGGTTTTCTGTTATAGTTTTTTTACAAAACCGGTTAAACAGGTTATAACAGTTTTTTAATTCATAGTACGAAAATATTTAAATTAAAATTTTTTATATTACAAAAGTAAATTCAGTTAATTTTTAGTAAATGTACATTAATAAGGAACTTCATTAGCATAATTTTAAAATAAAGTCAATTCTGTAAAATAACTCATATAGAATCATTCTTATAATAATATCGCAATACCAGTATAAAATTCAAGTGATAATTTTGTAAGCGATTTTTGTGTTTGTTTTTGATAAAGCTTGATGAAGAAAAAACACGCTCGCTAAATGTTGATGTAGGGCTAACAGTCATCAAGGCATCATATAAGTAACTTAGCTTTTCAGTTTTTTCTTTGTTTTGTCAAAAAATGCGAAATCGTCATATAAAGTCACCTGTCTTTCGCCTTTTCGAGCAATTTTCGGGTTTTTGATGTGGTTTATTGTTTGGTTTAAAACCAACATTAAATTACAAGACTCTTCGATGTCAAAACTTACATCCGAATCAGAACTGTTGTCTAAATCTGGTTCTACAGAAATTTCGGGGAAAAGACGTTTGTATAATTCATTTGCAAATTCCTTTGTATCTGATTTTAAGATTTTGATTAGTATTTCAATACGCCATCGTTTAACGGAAATTTTCCGGAACTAAAAAAAAAGCAAAAGTGTATTCAACGTTTTTCTTTCTTTTTTCTTCTTTCTTCCAGTCTCGCCATCAGTCTTTGGTACAATAGTCATTGTCATTGCGCTTCGAATGTCGTGTGTCAAACGTTGCGCAGATACGACGCATTTACATATGTGTGTCACAATTTACGTAAAATGGTAGTGTTTCTGTGCAAAAGTTGTTTATTGGTGCAATGTCCGGTTAACCGACACGAAAAAATCCGGTTTTCTCGGTTAACCGAAAATGACCATTTTATAAAAACCGGCCGACGGTTGCAGGTGACGAAACCGTTTTGGGACACTCTAATTTTCACCGAATTTCTTCAAATTGAGCATAACACGTTATACTTTAACCTATTGTGAAAGCGGGCCACTTCATTCAATGTTTGGATATAGGCCCGATACATATGATTAGTAAACATACAAAAATCCTTTCCGTTTTCACTTTTCACCGAATTGAATTGTATTCTGATAGAAAGTGGAATGCATCATATAGTCGGCCAGCCCGACTTTAGCCTTTTCTTACTTGTTTTATTTTATCTAACAATTTTTTTCATTAAAATTTATGAGTGCACTTCTTTTCATGCACTTTCAGATGAAAAGTTTAAACAAATAAATTTATAAGCCCGGCAAAATTATTGTTTTATTTAATTTTTTTAAGAGTCTGATAGATTTAATTTTCGGCTATTCTGCTGGATTAAGGCAATTTTGCATTTTAATTCAATAGAAATCAAATTGATTTGAAAAAATTGAAACTCAATTCAAGTTTAAGTATGTTTAAGTAGTACATTCAAATTGCTCACCCTCAAAATTTGTATTATTATTATTATTATTGTGTAATTAGAAAGACATGGTTGTATATATTAATTTATTTTGTGATCTTTCGAAGAAGAGATTCTTCTCTGTCCGAGTTTATCGTCGACCAGTGTAATTCCCCATTTCCCGATCGCCAATATGATGACTCGTAACTTATACATTGAGTGTTTGTCAGTCAGTCGTCCGTTACACATGTGTCTATCTGTCGTCCGTATTGTGTGCCGTCCAGTTTCTGTTAAAATAAATAAAATAGAATAGAATGTATCACAAAAAGAAACAATTACCCTAAATAAAATAACTTCAAAATTAAAAATTAAACCACATAATCGCAAATTAACTTATTACTGATATTTAAATAGAACTAAAGGAAATAAAACAACCACCAACGATAAACAAACATCCAAACAATTACAACAGCAGCATCGGCGAGAACAACATCCTAGCGGTAGCAGCATCAGCCGTACATCACTGACCTCACGTTTTATGTCTTATCTGTAGTGTGTGCGTTGTCCCTTTTCCCTTCCCCCTTTCTCATTCGTGTAGCTCAGTTGCAATTCTTTTCTTCTTGTCGTTCAACGCATAACACTTTCTGCAAAAATATCATTTTTTTGAAATCTTGGAGTTTAGAACAAAAACTTTCGAATGAAAGAAAAAATAATAATAGGACTGCGGGAGAGCGTTGCCGTTGAGAATTTTCCAATAGTGGCACAAAAAGTATCATATTTAAGAAAAAGTGTCCAAAGAAGGTATATTTAAAAAAAGTATCAAACGATTTTTTATTTGAAAAATTCTTAAAATAAGGTACAAAAGCAAAGTAACAGTAAATCAAAGCAAAAAATACATAATCATGTAAAGTAACCAAAAAAATAAATAATTTATAAGAAATTCAATAGAATAATCAGTAAAATATTAGGGTTATTTACACGTGAATATTTATTGTACAGCATATTATTCTACTTCTGTGAAAACTTTTTAGAGACAATTATCGCTTCATTTTAACTGAAAAGCATATTTTTCATAAAAAATGCTTAAATTTTCAAAATTTCGTAATAATCGTCTTTCAAGTTGAACGATAAATGTTCATATGTAAACAACCCAATTAAAACTACAAAACAACAGTAGTGGGAAATGTTTGTACGAAGTATTTTTTTAGTGAGTTTTTCTTGTATTTGTGAATTAGTTCTGAGTTAGGTACCCATTTTTCTAGTCCAGTAACCTTCAAATTAAAAGCTGACAGCCTCTCATCACAGGTCTGAACTTTGAGCCCATTGGTCAGTTTATTTTTCAATAAAGCAAGCTTTGAAAAAATACGATCAGCACAAGCACTACCGTGTAACAGCGTAAATATGAAAGGGGTAAATGATCATCTAAGTATTTTTCATTTGTCCTCTTTAACCCCTAAACTCCTCAACATCCATAATTTGGAGATGATGGTCGTAAAACTTCTCCTGGCTAAGGTTTCTGATGATTGGAATTCGCTTAAAAATTCATTAGGTTCTTTATCTATATAAAGGGTGATTTTTTAAAATCAAAATTCAAATTTTTAAATTTAAATTGAAAAAAACACATAAAATTCAGAAAAATGCATGAAATCTTTATTTGAATCGATAGTACGGTCCATATAATTTAATGTTTGAAGATTATTGCATGCAAATGTTGACCTTGACTGCGCCTCAAATGGTCCATCCGCTTAGTCCAATTTTGGCATTTCCACGTTCTTGAGTAACAAAGGCCCAATTGATGCGACCGGCGACGAATCGATAATTGATGGTCAGCATTAACACTGGCCGATACAGCTGCGATATTTTCTTCAGTTCGCACATACGTGGTGGTTTAATGTACAGCAATGTAAATTTGGTGCGAAATTTAGTCACAATAGCCCGAATAGCCGCTTCAGAGGGTCGATTAAACTGACCATAGAATGGAAGCGCGCGATGAACTTTCTTAACAGAGCACGCATTTTGATAATTAAATTCAATAATTTGCAAGCGTTGTAATAGCTAAAAATCGCCCTTTATATAAAGGAGAGTGGCGTTAGTTAGTTATCAACATGCTTTGTAATATTAATCAACCAAAATTATGCAACGGAACGCGTTTAGCGTTCACAGAACTCATGAGCAATGTGATTCACGCAAAAATACTAAAAGAAAAGTCCAAAGGTGAGGAAGTTCTCATTCCGACAATTCCAATGATTCCAACCGATATGCCATTCGATTTTAAGCGAATCCAATTTCCAATTCGTCTCGCATTCGCCATGACAATCAATAAATCACATTGAGTGTGTGTGTGGCCTCAGTCTGGAGAATTAATGTTTTTCACACGGTCAACTGTATGTCACATGTTCCCGCTTTGATCGTTTTCGCACCTGACAACAAAAAAAATATTGTTTTTCACAGAGTGATTCAATGAGGGAAAATGCAATTTAAAATCGACACCATCCAGCAAATATTAAAAAAATCAATTGCAATGGACAAATGACCACAGATTTTCTGCAATTTGAAATGACGTAGGACAATGTCTGTGAGACGAAGTTCTCCGGGTCCACTATAATGAATAACACTAACATTCTCTTAATTATACAAATACTTTTTTATCATTTAATAGTTCTGATACTATTCACATTTTTTCACTTTATGTAAAGTATATCTCCTACTGTGCAGACGTGTTATTGATCGCTCTCGTTATAACAGTCATACAATCTAAACTATCGCTGGTTTTTACCTTTTTCCTACATCAAATTATTTTACAAGTGTTCGGCTTTCGATTAGTGCTTTAGTTGATTTGTGCTGTGCCCGCGTTTGGCTATAATTTGAAAATCTATATTTTTACAAAATCTATAGACATTGTTGTTGTGTGCAAATTTTGAAGTGGACGAAAGAAGGCAAACAAAAGTACATATAAAATACGCGATTATCAGCTGTCTTCGTTAAGCCGGTTTTAAAGTGCGTCTTTAAGCTAACATAGTTGTTTTATTGGACAACTTGGGTTGTTGAATTGGATATTTCACCACTGCTAGCTTCTCACCACACTTTTACCACCTAAATTGGAACTTTTGTCTTCAATATTTTTTTAATTCTAACTAACAACAATGAATTGCTCAAAAGTAAGTTGCAAAATTAATAAAGTTGACGAACCAATGCTCTCCTGCTGGCTTTGCTTCACAACGTACCATGCTAAGTGTGTCGAATTAGCCGCGCGAACTGCTGATAATTTACTTGAAGGTAAAGGACTTCGCTGGTGTTGCAAAATATGTAAAATCTTCGATGTTGAATTTTATTCCTTATTTAAAAATACTCGTAAGGAATTTGACCAGATCAACAATGACCTTATATCCCTCACGGAAAATTTTTGCAAATACAGGGAGGTCTTTGAAAATGCCACTTGCGTAGAACAGTTTCTCCAATCTCCGCCTAATTACCTTCCCAAAAGAAAGAAAACTTCTGACGTCACATTTAAAAACAAACCGTCTGCAATTAATGTTCAGCATTCGAACACATTACCTGCATCATCATAACATTCGATCAGAAATTGTTCACTTACCGTTGCAATCAAACGTTGTGCCAAAAAACTAATTTATTTACTTTCTGATAATCATATTCATGTAGTTTATCAAAATGTTAGAGGATTAAATTCTAAATTATCTAAACTTTATGCTGATAGTTATAATTTCAATTACCACTTAATTGTCTTTACTGAAACCTGGCTTCAGGATAAAATTTATAATTCAGAAATCTTATGTGAAAAATATCAGATATTCAGGTGTGATCGTTCTGATAAAATTAAAAGAAGGCGGTGGGGTTCTAATCGCAGTCTCCATCGGGTTTCCTTCTGAACAAATTATATTACCTTCCGCCGTTGATATTGAATTTGTTGTAATTGAAGTAGGGTTTAAGAATATAAATTTATTCATTTCATGTTCCTACATTCCTCCCGGCTCTGATGTTGCACTTTACTCTAAACAGCAATACAGTTTGCTTTTCAAACTTCTAAATCGTGTGATAAACCTTTAATCACGTGGAATCAATCCGTTAATTCAAATATTCTTGTTCCAGTTCTTGCAAATAATTGCGTTAACGATTGCGTCGGATCTTTGTTAAGTTATGGTCACTTTCAGGTGAATAATGTATATGGCAGACTTTTGGATTTGATTTTTGTTAATCAGCCGTTGGAGGTTTCGCTGAACTCTTCTATTCCGGTTACATATCCCGATGATCGCTTTCATCCTACCATAGATTTAAAAATCTTGCTTCCTTCTATTTCATCTTCTCATACTTCAAAAAATGTTAGATATGAAAAAGTTTACTGCTATTCTAGAACAGATTATTCAAAACTTAATTTACTTTTATCATCTATTAATTGGAATGATAATTTCTACAGTGTGTTACATGATTGCATCAATCTTGGAACAATTTTCATTTAGCTAAATCAAAGAATAAGAAAAATAAATTATTTAAAAATACAAAAAAACTGGTTCCTCTGCTGATTTTTCTAAATATTCGATTGCAAGATCTGAATTGCGAACAGAAGTGCATACAAGAATTACATAATCAGCATGAAAAATCAATTGAGAAATAACCCTAAATCTTTCTATAAATTTGTAAATTCCAAACGCCGATCACGTAGTTTCCCTAACTCTTTAAATGTTGGTTCCATTTTAGCAGATGATGATTTATCAATTAGCAACTTATTTGCAGACTTTTTCTCATCGACCGACTCAAATAAAAAATTTGATCGGTATATTCCTTATCCTTATAATATTGTTGAAGCTTCACCTATAAATATTTCAATTATAAGCAGATTTACGGTTTTGGAAAATTTGAAGGCATTAAATACCACATTTAATCCTGGTCCAGACGGGATCCCCAATAACATACTTAAATACTGTGCTGATACTTTATCATACCCTCTTTCAATAATCTTTAATAAATCAATAAGTTTTGGATATTTACCACCTTTATGTAAGGAATCGTATATAATCCCCCTTTTTAAATCTGGTAGCAAGATTGAAGTATCAAATTACAGAGGCATTGCAAAATTAAGTGCCATTCCGAAGCTATTAGAACAAGTTATGACTGATATGTTATCGCACCAAGTTTCCTCATTGTTGTCGTCTTGCCAACATGGATTCCGTAAATATCGATCAACTATAACGAATGTTTTGGAACTTACTACAGTTATAAATGATGGTTTTAGAAACCGAATGCAAACTGATTCCATTTATACAGACTTTTGCAAGGCTTTTGATAAAGTTAATCACAACTTTCTGCTAATGAAAATAGATATGATGGGCTTTTGTAAAACATTATTATCGTGGTTAAAATGTTATTTGATGGTCGAATTCAAAGAGTAAAATTTGGAAAAGCTCTTTCACGAAATATAGTAGTATCATCCGGTGTACCACAAGTCAGTCATCTTGGTCCGATTCTATTTACAATATTTATTAATGATCTTCCCTCTGTAGTTCGTCATTCTAATATTCTATTGTATGCTGATGATGTAAAAATATTTCGATCCTTTAAAGATCCCACTGAACAACGTTTTCTACAGTCTGATCTCGATAGTTTTCATGAATGGTGTAAATTTAATTTAATGGAACTAAATATGTTGAATTGCAAACATATGACATTTTCTAGAGCTAGAAATTTAGAAACTAATTATTTTGTTGGTGATCGTAAACTCGAGTCTGTAGTTTCCTTTTTGGATCTTGGAATTCTATTGGATCAAAGTTTGAACTTCAGGTCTCACATTTCTATGATAGTAAACAAAGCTTATGGTGCTCTTGGTTTTATGAAACGTTGGAGTAAGTAGTTTTCCGATCCTTCTGTCACTAAACAATTATATACCTCTTTGGTTAGGTGCATTCTTGAATATGGTTCAGTAATATGGGACCCATCCTATACTATTCATAGTAATCTTATGGAATCTGTCAAGAAACAATTCCTTTTATTTTGTCTGCGTGGACGAGGAACTTCCGTACACTGCCTTCATATGAATTTAGGCATGGTCTTATCAAGTTGCTTTCTTTGAAGAGTCGCCGTACTATGTTGAACATTACTTTCCTTATGAATGTTATCCAGGACAACATCCATTCCGAGCTTATTCTGAGTAGAATGATGATAATTATATATAATTATTATTTCCGTTCAAACTATGCCAATAATGATCCTTTGCGCTGCCTGTTTGTTCAATTTAATAAATTCTTTCACATTATTGAATTATTAGAAAACAAAGAAAAATTATCCTGTATTTAAATACTTAATTTGTAGTATCTAAGTGTATATATGTATATGTTTTTAGTCTGTAAGGATATTTGTATCTATAGACTTAATAATAAAATAAAAAATGTTATTTACCTGCACCGATAAATAAATAAAATTTGAAAGCAAAACATCGTTTGCCGGGTCACCTAGTTTTATAAAAAAATCAAAAATTAATTCATAGTAATCTGTATCAACATTTGTCTTGATAATGAGGGATCAAAAAATTGAATACGATTGGGATAGGATTTGACCACACAGTCTTTAGTAAAAAATTAATATATTATTTTTATAATACTAATTTCACCATTTGAGATATTTTCTGTATGTATTGTGGTTTTGGCATCATGTCCAAATATAAATACTAAGTACATCTATCTATCTTCTATCTATATAAATAAAAGAGAGTGGCATTAGTTACTACGCTTATAACTCAAGAACGCATGGACCGATTTCGATGATTCGCACCAATTCGGATTGGTGCCGGTGCTTTGTCTCAGTGGCAAGGTCTTCACCATCATCATCTTCACCTTTGTCTTCACCACCAGAGCCATTGCATTCTTTGTTTCATAGCGAAAGACCAGAATCACTTCTTTTTCTACCGAACACTCAGAAATATAACGGATGCTTTCAAATGACTTCATTTGGAGCAGATATTATTGATGAATGCAGATTCAATCCAAGAAGGTCGGCGCAATGAAATCACCAAGAAGGTCAGCGCAATGAATTTTAACGCGTACTGGTTGATGATTCCGAGAAACGGAGTTCCAATTTGGCGTATATTCTCATTTTCCATTTACGAACGCTATCTGACAGTTACACATTTGGCAGTGCATCTGGAGAACGGTCAACGAGTTTATTTCACTGCAGAAAATGCTACAAAACGTGCTCAAACCCCACCAGCGACAACATTGAGCAGTTTCTTCTTGAAAATTTAACGTCGAAAGCAAGGCGATGTAGTTCCTGGTCATTCGGATTAGCGTTCTACAGAAGCTCTTGGCCGTATTTACACAGTTCATCCAAAGAATGATGAATGCTTTTACTTGCGACTCATCATTTGGGTCACTTCGAAATATCCATGGTGTATTTTTTTCGTGCTGCGTGTCAGGAGCTCAATTTGCTTAAAAACTATACGCATAGGGATACGACAATCGCTGAAGTAACTGTTTCTGCATTCCCAAGTAAAATACGCATATTATTTGCGATCATTATTGACACATGTTTTCCATCAAATCCACGTGAATTGTGGGACAAGTACAAGTATGACATGTCAGAAGACATTTTGCATCGAGTTCGTGTCCATTCAGAGAATCCCCATATTGAGATGGATGAAGAGAAGCACCACCATGCTTTGGTTTTGATAGAAGGCATGTGTTAACTCATGTGCAGCAGTTTGTTAGTCAGGTTAAGAATGCCATTGCCAGATCGTTGACCATACGAAGCTTTCGAACTAGAATTGCTGTTCAGTTGTCATCATGCTTGCAATATCAATCAACCAAAATTATGCAACGGAACGCGTTAAGCGGTCACAAAACTCATGAGCAATGTGATTCACGCTAGAATACTAAAAGAAAAGTTCAAATGTGAGGAAGTTCTCATTCTGAGAATTCCAACCGATAAGCGAATCCAATTTCCAATTCCTCTCGCACTCGCCATGACAATCAATAAATCACATCGAGTGTTTGTGTCCTCAGTCTGGAGAATGAATATTTTTCACACGGTCAACTGTCGCATGTTTCCGTGTCGGAAAACCATCCGCTTTGATTGTTTTCGCACCTGACAACAAAACAAAATATTGTTTATCACAGAGTGATTCAATGAGCGAAAATACAATTCAAAATCGACACGACCGTAACCCACCCAGCAAATATTTAAAAAAGAATCAATTGCAATGGACAATTGACCACAGATTTTCTGCAATTTGAAATGACGTAGGATAACGCATCTGAAACGAAGTTCTCCGGGTCCACTATAATGAATAACACTAATATTCTCTAATTATGCATACACTTTTTATCATTTAAACTATTCACATTTTTTTTTCAAAAAAAATGTGAATTAACTGCACCGCTAAATAAATAAAATTTGAAGGCAAAACAACGTTTGCCGGGTCAGATAGTCTTTTATATATTACACATTATTGTAATTAATTTTTCCCAACTCTGTTACCATTACGTACGATTACAGACCAAAAAAATGCAAACGAAAAAACTAAAACAAATGAGCGTTTGCACGGCAGAAGCATTGCTGGGTAACTATACCTGCATATACACATACTTACATATGCAACTCAATGATATGCTTGTAAGATGGCATGTGTGCTTTATTACTTGGTGCTATTTTTTAAACGCAAATTCGGCAAGTGAGTTGTGCTTCTCGTTCGTTTGTGAGAATCATCTCCTTATAGAGGCCGGGTTTAATGTTGAAAAGTCGCTGCGAAGCCACTTGAAAAGACTTTAGACATGGTGGAAATCATGATCGTGGTAGTCTGCAGCCAAGCAATAAATGTCACCATGCCATTTGTAAATAAATTTGCATTCTATTAAATATAGAAGCAAAATGGTCTTGAGCCAGGACAATATCCCAGTTCAAATCAAATATTGATTACAGACCAAAAAAATGCAAACGAAAAAACTAAAACAAATGAGCGTTGGCACGGCAGAAGTATTGCTGGGTAACTATACCTGCATATACACATACTTACATATGCAACTCAATGAGATGCTGGTAAGATGGCATGTGTGCTTTATTACTTGGTGCGATTTTTTAAACGCAAATTCGGCAAGTGCGTTGTGCTTCTCGTTCGTTTGTGAGAATCATCTCCTTATAGAGGCCGGGTTTGATGTTGAAAAGTCGCTGCGAAGCCACTTGAAAAGACTTTTGACATGGTCGAAATCATGATCGTGGTAGTCTGCATCCAAGTAATAAATGTCACCATGCCGTTTGTAAATAAATTTGCATTCTATTAAATATAGAAGCAAAATGGTCTTGAGCCAGGACAATATCCCAGTTCAAATCAAATATTGATTACAGACCAAAAAAATGCAAACGAAAAAAATAAAACAAATGAGCGTTGGCACGGCAGAAGTATTGCTGGGTAACTATACCTGCATATACACATACTTACATATGCAACTCTATGAGATGCTTGTAATATGGCATGGGTGCTTTATTAGTTGGTGCGATTTTTTAAACGCAAATTCGGCAAGTGAGTTGTGCTTCTCGTTCGTTTGTGAGAATCATCTCCTTATAGAGGCCGGGTTTGATGTTGAAAAGTCGCTGCGAAGCCACTTGAAAAGACTTTTGACATGGCCGAAATCATGATCGTGGTAGTCTGCAGCCAAGTAATAAATGTCACCATGCCATTTGTAAATAAATTTGCATTCTATTAAATATAGAAGCAAAATGTTCCTGAGCCAGTACAATATCCCAGTTCAAATTAAATATAATATTTTCATTATTTCACACCATGCTTATAAGGCAAGGCTCCTAATAAATTTACGTATTGAACATGATTCAACCAATTTTTGTCGTAAAAGTAAAAAGTACGAATTTAGAAAAAAATTTTATTTTGTGTGTCTATGGTTGGTACCATTTTTATCCCCTTTTTCCTAGTTTACCCCCTTAAGAGTATGACTTTCTAAAATCTCTTTATTTTACGTGTCTACGCAATTACAGGGACGTACACCGAATTTCATCATTCTAGCTGCGGTCGTTTAGTTGGTACCATTTTTATCCCTCTGTACTCATTGTATCCCTTGAAAGTACGAATTTGGAAAGAAACATTTTTTTTGTGTATACGCAGTCAGAGGAATGTATACACCGAGTTTCATGACTCTAGCTGCGGTCATTTGGTTGGTACTATATTTATTCCCTTTTTCCATTTTAACCCCAAAAAGTACGAATTTCGAAAAATCTGTTTATTTTACGTGTCTACGCAATCAAAGAAATGTATACACCGAATTTCATTATTCTAGGTGCAATCGTTTGGTTGGTACCATTTTTATCCCTCGTACCATTTTACTCTTTAAAAGTACGAATTTGGAAAAAATACTTTTGTATTATGTATCTACTCTATTAAAGGAATGTGCACACCAAATTTCGTGTTTCTAGCTGTTGTCGTTTAATATGTACTATTTTTATTCCTTTTTTGTCCCATTTCACTCCTACGAATAAAAATCACTTTATGGTGCACGTTTTTGTTATAGGGGGAATGCGCATATGACCACAAATGACCACAGATTTTCTGCAATTTGAAATGACGTAGGACAATGTCTGTGAGACGAAGTTCTCCGGGTCCACTATAATGAATAACACTAACATTCTCTTAATTATACCAATACTTTTTTATCATTTAATAGTTCTGATACTATTCACATTTTTTTCACTTTATGTAAAGTGCAGACGTGTTTTTGATCGCTCTTGTTATAACAGTCATACAATCTAAACTATCGCTGGTTTTTACCTTTATCCTACATCAAATTATTTTACAAGTGTTCGGCTTTCGATCAGTGCTTTAGTTGATTTGTGCTGTGCCCGCGTTTGGCTATAATTTGAAAATCTATATTTTTACAAAATCTATAGACATTGTTGTTGTGTGCAAATTCTGAAGTGGACGAAAGAAGGCAAACAAAAGTACATATAAAATACGCGATTATCATCTGTCTTCGTTAAGAACATGATTCAACCAATTTTTGTCGTAAAAGTAAAAAGTACGAATTTAGAAAAAAAATTTATTTTGTGTGTCTATGGTTGGTACCATTTTTATCCCCTTTTTCCTAGTTTACCCCCTTATGAGTATGACTTTCTAAAATATCTTTATTTTACGTGTCTACGCAATTACAGGGACGTACACCGAATTTCATCATTCTAGCTGCGGTCGTTTAGTTGGTACCATTTTTATCCCTCTGTACTCATTGTATCCCTTGAAAGTACGAATTTGGAAAGAAACATTTTTTTTTGTGTATACGCATTCAGAGGAATGTATACTCCGAGTTTCATGACTCTAGCTGCGGTCATTTGGTTGGTACTATATTTATTCCCTTTTTCCATTTTAACCCCAAAAAGTACGAATTTCGAAAAATCTGTTTATTTTACGTGTCTACGCAATCAAAGAAATGTATACACCGAATTTCATTATTCTAGGTGCAACCGTTTGGGTGGTACCATTTTTATCCCTCGTACCATTTTACTCTTTAAAAGTACGAATTTGGAAAAAATACTTTTGTATTATGTATCTACTCTATTAAAGGAATGTGCCCACCAAATTTCGTGTTTCTAGCTGTAGTCGTTTAATATGTACTATTTTTATTCCTTTTTTGTCCCATTTCACTCCTACGAATAAAAATCACTTTATGGTGCACGTTTTTGTTATAGGGGGAATGCGCATATGACCACAAATGACCACAGATTTTCTGCAATTTGAAATGACGTAGGACAATGTCTGTGAGACGAAGTTCTCCGGGTCCTCTATAATGAATAACACTAACATTCTCTTAATTATACCAATACTTTTTTATCATTTAATAGTTCTGATACTATTCACATTTTTTTCACTTTATGTAAAGTGCAGACGTATTTTTGATCGCTCTTGTTGTAACAGTCATACAATCTAAACTATCGCTGGTTTTTACCTTTATCCTACATCAAATTATTTTACAAGTGTTCGGCTTTCGATCAGTGCTTTAGTTGATTCGTGCTGTGCCCGCGTTTGGCTATAATTTGAAAATCTATCTTTTTACAAAATCTATAGACATTGTTGTTGTGTGCAAATTCTGAAGTGGACGAAAGAAGGCAAACAAAAGAACATATAAAATACGCGATTATCAGCTGTCTTCGTTAAGCCGGTTTTAAAGTGCATCTTTAAGCTAACATAGTTGTTTTATTGGACAACTTGGGTTGTTGAATTGGATATTTCACCACTGCTAGCTTCTCACCACAGTTTTACCACCTCAATTGGAACTTTTGTCTTCAATATTTTTTTAATTCTAACTAACAACAATGAATTGCTCAAAAGTAAGTTGCAAAATTAATAAAGTTGACGAACCAATGCTCTCCTGCTGGCTTTGCTTCACAACGTACCATGCTAAGTGTGTCGAATTAGCCGCGCGAACTGCTGATAATTTACGTGAAGGTAAAGGACTTCGCTGGTGTTGCAAAATATGTAAAATCTTCGATGTTGAATTTTATTCCTTATTTAAAAATACTCGTAAGGAATTTGACCAGATCAACAATGACCTTATATCCCTCACGGAAAATTTTTGCAAATACAGGGAGGTCTTTGAAAATGCACTTGCGTAGAACAGTTTCTCCAATCTCCGCCTGATTACCTTCCCAAAAGAAAGAAAACTTCTGACGTCACATTTAAAAACAAACCGTCTGCAATTAATGTTCAGCATTCGAACACATTACCTGCATCATCATAACATTCGATCAGATATTGTTCACTTACCGTTGCAATCAAACGTTGTGCCAAAAAAACTAATTTATTTACTTTCTGATAATCATATTCATGTAGTTTATCAAAATGTTAGAGGATTAAATTCTAAATTATCTAAACTTTATGCTGATAGTTATAATTTCAATTACCACTTAATTGTCTTTACTGAAACCTGGCTTCAGGATAAAATTTATAATTCAGAAATCTTATGTGAAAAATATCAGATATTCAGGTGTGATCGTTCTGATAAAATTAAAAGAAGGCGATGGGGTTCTAATCGCAGTCTCCATCGGGTTTCCTTCTGAACAAATTATATTACCTTCCGCCGTTGATATTGAATTTGTTGTAATTAAAGTAGGGTTTAAGAATATAAATTTATTCATTTCATGTTCCTACATTCCTCCCGGCTCTGATGTTGCACTTTACTCTAAACAGCAATACAGTTTGCTTTTCAAACTTCTAAATCGTGTGATAAACCTTTAATCACGTGGAATCAATCCGTTAATTCAAATATTCTTGTTCCAGTTCTTGCAAATAATTGCGTTAACGATTGCGTCGGATCTTTGTTAAGTTATGGTCACTTTCAGGTGAATAATGTAAATTTAATTTAATGGAACTAAATATGTTGAAATGCAAACATATGTCATTTTCTAGAGCTGGAAATTTAGAAACTAGTTATTTTGTTGGTGATCATAAACTCGAGTCTGTAGTTCCCTTTTTGGATCTTGGAATTCTATTGGATCAAAGTTTGAACTTCAGGTCTCACATTTCTATGATAGTAAACAAAGCTTATGGTGCTCTTGGTTTTATGAAACGTTGGAGTAAGTAGTTTTCCGATCCTTCAGTCACTAAACAATTATATACCTCTTTGGTTAGGTGCATTCTTGAATATGGTTCAGTAATATGGGACCCATCCTATACTATTCATAGTAATCTTGTGGAATCTGTCAAGAAACAATTCCTTTTATTTTGTCTGCGTGGGCGAGGAACTTCAAGTTGCTTTCTTTGAAGAGTCGCCGTACTATGTTGAACATTACTTTCCTTATGAATGTTATCCAGGACAACATCCATTCCGAGCTTATTCTGAGTAGAATGATGATAATTATATATAATTATTATTTCCGTTCAAACTATGCCAATAATGATCCTTTGCGCTGCCTGTTTGTTCAATTTAATAAATTCTTTCACATTATTGAATTATTAGAAAACAAAGAAAAATTATCCTGTATTTAAATACTTAATTTGTAGTATCTAAGTGTATATATGTATATGTTTTTAGTCTGTAAGGATATTTGTATCTATAGACTTAATAATAAAATAAAAAATGTTATTTACCTGCACCGATAAATAAATAAAATTTGAAAGCAAAACATCGTTTGCCGGGTCACCTAGTTTTATAAAAAAATCAAAAATTAATTCATAGTAATCTGTATCAACATTTGTCTTGATAATGAGGGATCAAAAAATTGAATACGATTGGGATAGGATTTGACCACACAGTCTTTAGTAAAAAATTAATATATTATTTTTATAATACTAATTTCACCATTTGAGATATTTTCTGTATGTATTGTGGTTTTGGCATCATGTCCAAATATAAATACTAAGTACATCTAAAGAGAGTGGCATTAGTTACTACGCTTATAACTCAAGAACGCATGGACCGATTTCGATGATTCGCACCAATTCGGATTGGTCGCCGGTGCTTTGTCTCAGTGGCAAGGTCTTCACCATCATCATCTTCACCTTTGTCTTCACCACCAGAGCCATTGCATTCTTTGTTTCATAGCGAAAGACCAGAATCACTTCTTTTTCTACCGAACACTCAGAAATATAACGGATGCTTTCAAATGACTTCATTTGGAGCAGATATTATTGATGAATGCAGATTCAATCCAAGAAGGTCGGCGCAATGAAATCACCAAGAAGGTCAGCGCAATGAATTTTAACGCGTACTGGTTGATGATTCCGAGAAACGGAGTTCTAATTTGGCGTATATTCTCATTTTCCATTTACGAACGCTATCTGACAGTTACACATTTGGCAGTGCATCTGGAGAACGGTCAACAAGTTTATTTCACTGCAGAAAATGCTACAAAACGTGCTCAAACCCCACCAGCGACAACATTGAGCAGTTTCTTCTTGAAAATTTAACGTCGAAAGCAAGGCGATGTAGTTCCTGGTCATTCGGATTAGCGTTCTGCAGAAGCTCTTGGCCGTATTTACACAGTTCATCCAAAGAATGATGAATGCTTTTACTTGCGACTCATCATTTGGGTCACTTCGAAATATCCATGGTGTATTTTTTTCGTGCTGCGTGTCAGGAGCTCAATTTGCTTAAAAACTATACGCATAGGGATACGACAATCGCTGAAGTAACTGTTTCTGCATTCCCAAGTAAAATACGCATATTATTTGCGATCATTATTGACACATGTTTTCCATCAAATCCACGTGAATTGTGGGACAAGTACAAGTATGACATGTCAGAAGACATTTTGCATCGAGTTCGTGTCCATTCAGAGAATCCCCATATTGAGATGGATGAAGAGAAGTACCACCATGCTTTGGTTTTGATAGAAGGCATGTGTTACCTCATGTGCAGCAGTTTGTTAGTCAGGTTAAGAATGCCATTGCCAGATCGTTGACCATACGAAGCTTTCGAACTAGAATTGCTGTTCAGTTGTCATCATGCTTGCAATATCAATCAACCAAAATTATGCAACAGAACGCGTTAAGCGGTCACAAAACTCATGAGCAATGTGATTCACGCTAGAATACTAAAAGAAAAGTTCAAATGTGAGGAAGTTCTCATTCTGAGAATTCCAAGGATCCCAACCGATAAGCGAATCCAATTTCCAATTCCTCTCGCACTCGCCATGACAATCAATAAATCACATCGAGTGTTTGTGTCCTCAGTCTGGAGAATGAATATTTTTCACACGGTCAACTGTATGTTGTATGTTTCCGTGTCGGAAAACCATCCGCTTTGATCGTTTTCGCACCTGACAACAAAACAAAATATTGTTTATCACAGAGTGATTCAATGAGCGAAAATACAATTCAAAATCGACACGACCGTAACCCACCCAGCAAATATTTAAAAAAGAATCAATTGCAATGGACAATTGACCACAGATTTTCTGCAATTTGAAATGACGTAGGATAACGCCTCTGAAACGAAGTTCTCCGGGTCCACTATAATGAATAACACTAACATTCTCTAATTATGCATACACTTTTTATCATTTAAACTATTCACATTTTTTTTCCAAAAAAATGTGAATTAACTGCACCGATAAATAAATAAAATTTGAAGGCAAAACAACGTTTGCCGGGTCAGATAGTCTTTTATATATTACACATTATTATAATTAATTTTTCCCAACTCTGTTACCATTACGTATTCTTTCTTTAGAAAATTGTTTAAAAGTTGGAGCACATTTTTTGTAATCGAAATAATGTAAATAATTTGAAAACTTCTTTTAAGTTTGTTCAGAATACAAAGAACTAATTTATATATTTTTTATTTGGGGACAATTAGAGCTGCATATTTTCGCAGTTTTCTTAAAATACACAATGTAGCATAAGTGGCACAGTGTTACAAAAGGTATCCGATTTAGTATCAAACAAGTAAAAAAGGCGTTAAGTTCTGCCGGGCCGAACTTTTTATAACCTCCACCATGGATTGCGTTCCACAGAGGCTTTCGATTTTCGTAGAAGTGCAGTAATATTACAGGAAAATATAATTTTTTTAATACCCAAACCAAAACAAATGCAAATATTGAAAAAATAATTTTATAAATAAATATAATATTTTAGTTTTTTTCGTTTGCATTTTTTTAGTCTGTAATCAATATTTGATTTGAACTGGGATATTGTCCTGGCTCAAGACCATTTTGATTCTATATTTAATAGAATGCAAATTTATTTACAAATGGTATGGTGACATTTATTACTTGGCTGCAGACTACCACGATCATGATTTCGACCATGTCAAAAGTCTTTTCAAGTTGCTTCGCAGCGACTTTTCAACATCAAACCTCTATAAGGAGATGATTCTCACAAACGAACGAGAAGCACAACTCACTTGCCGAATTTGCGTTTAAAAAATCGCACCAAGCAATAAAGCACACATGCCATCTTACAAGCATCTCATTGAGTTGCATATGTAAGTATGTGTATATGCAGGTATAGTTAACCATCAATACTTCTGCCGTGCCAACGCTCATTTGTTTTAGTTTTTTCGTTTGCATTTTTTTGGTCTGTAATCAATATTTGATTTGAACTGCGATATTATCCTGGCTCAAGACCATTTTGCTTCTATATTTAATAGAATGCAAATTTATTTACAAATGGCATGGTAACATTTATTACTTGGCTGCAGACTACCACGATCATGATTTCGACCATGTCAAAAGTCTTTTCAAGTGGCTTCGCAGCGACTTTTCAATGTCAAACCCGACTTTTCAATGCTTGTAAGATGGCATGTGTACTTTATTACTTGGTGCGATTTTTTAAACGCAAATTCTGCAAGTGAGTTGTGCTTCTCGTTCGTTTGTGAGAATCATCTCCTTATAGAGGCGGGTTTGATGTTGAAAAGTCGCTGCGAAGCCACTTGAAAAGACTTTTGACATGGTCGAAATCATGATCGTTGTAGTCTGCAGCCAAGTAATAAATGTCACCATGCCATTTGTAAATAAATTTGCATTCTATTAAATATAGAAGCAAAATGGTCCTGAGCCAGGACAATATCCCAGTTCAAATTAAATATAATATTTTCATTATTTCACACCATGCTTATAAGGCAAGGCTCCTAATAAATTTACGTATTGAACATGATTCAACCAATTTTTGTCGTAAAAGTAAAAAGTACGAATTTAGAAAAAAATTTTATTTTGTGTGTCTATGGTTGGTACCATTTTTATCCCCTTTTTCCTAGTTTACCCCCTTAAGAGTATGACTTTCTAAAATCTCTGCAGTCGTTTAGTTGGTACCATTTTTATCCCTCTGTACTCATTGTATCCCTTGAAAGTAAGAATTTGGAAAGAAACATTTTTTTGTGTATACGCAGTCAGAGGAATGTATACTCCGAGTTTCATGACTCTAGCTGCGGTCATTTGGTTGGTACTATTTTTATTCCCTTTTTCCATTTTAACCCCAAAAAGTACGAATTTCGAAAAATCTGTTTATTTTACGTGTCTACGCAATCAAAGAAATGTATACACCGAATTTCATTATTCTAGGTGCAACCGTTTGGTTGGTACCATTTTTATCCCTTGTACCATTTTACTCTTTAAAAGTACGAATTTTGAAAAAATACTTTTGTATTATGTATCTACTCTATTAGAGGAATGTGCACACCAAATTTCGTGTTTCTAGCTGTTGTCGTTTAATATGTACTATTTTTATTCCTTTTTTGTCCAATTTCACTCCTACGAATAAAAATCACTTTATGGTGCACGTTTTTGTTATAGGGGGAATGCGCATACCCATTATCAAGTAAGTACAAGCATACATATTGAAAAATTATGCTTAAATACTCTAAAATATTAGGGGTTATTGTGGGTATTTTTAGTCCTTGAGAGGGAAACAAATTTTCCCTTTGTGCAGATTTCGCCCACTTTCATACCCCACCGACATAAGACATAAGACACATTTAGGAGAAATTTGAACCTCCTAGATCATTTCATTCGGAAGCTAGCATGCTTTCAACAGACAGACAGGCGGACATGGCTAAATCGTCTTAGAATTTTACCACGACCCAGAATATATACACTTTATGGGGTCTCCGATGAATATTTCAAGGTGTTACAAACGGAATGACAAAGTGAATATACCCCCAAGTGGAGGGTATAAAAAGAACCAACAGATTCTCAAATACAAAGTGTGTGTTTTTACGAATCTATCTTCTTTCCTTCTTTTCTCGCCCACTCTCTTACTACGTTGACAATAATGAAGTTCCCGAACACTACCAGTAATTATGATTATGATTGATTGGATCGTGTGGTAATGATAATCATTATTATTTATTATATCTAAGTACAATGTGAGTACATGCAACAGTAGTGGGCAAAATTGAAGTACCTTCTATTGCATATATGCTATATCACTATTTATATACCAAAATTTCACATAAAAAGGATTTTTACCATACAAGGATTACAAGGCCTTTCCAAACTTTGATCGTCGTTGTAAGGTGATGAAATAATTTGCTGCAGAAACTTGTGATGTTTAAATTAAGGTATCAATAATGCATATACATTGTTACATATACATAACCACACTGAACCTCTCAAAAACTCTGCCACTATTTGGCCTAAAATAATTAGAAATAATGAAATTTTATTGGAAATTTTGAAACTAAATCAACAATAGTTACGAAAAACTGGATTGTTTTTTTCCTATGATATATTTTCCAGATTTGAACACAATGTGGTTATGATGCCACTGTGGAAGCTTTATCGGGCGCAGAAGCGCTTTCATAAATTTGATACTAATTGATAATTTTGATATTTAAGTACGATTATTCACTATTTGGTTTACTAATTTAGTCAATTGTTTAACTTAATCACTATTTTTTACTCTGATGTTTATGAAGACGGATTGACTTCTTCCACAGTAATTTCAAGATGTACTCATGACACTACCGACTGTACTAAGTAAGACGTGTTGTTACACGCATTGAAATCTGGTCGTAATAATGGTCGTTGTTATTATACACTCCACGAGAGTATTATGTCTTTGTGCATTTGTTTGTAACACCCAAAAGGTAGCGAGATACACCCACTGTTAAGTATACCGATCGACTTAGAATCACTTTTTGAATCGATTTAGCAATGTCCGTCTGTCTGTCCATCTATTGTTGTAATCAAATTACAGGCAGCAATTATTGCCCGATCTTAACAAAAATTGTCACAAATAAGTTTTGTGGATCAAGGACGAACGCTATTTAATTTGAAGTAAATCGGTTCAGATTTAGATATATCCCCCATACAAATTTCGCTCCCGATTTGACTTTTTCCGCTACATAAAGCACATATAGTAGCAGATTTTCTTCAAATTTGGCTTAGCACCTTATAATCTAACTAGACACACTTCACCATAAGTGGATAGCGTCGGTTCAGATTTAGATATAGGCCCCATACAAATGTCACTCCCGATTTGACATTTTCCGCTCTAGAAACCACATATTGTACCCGATTTTCCTTAAATTCTGCACAACATCTTATAACCTAACTAGAAACATTTATAATTAAAGCGGATCGGGTTCAGATTTAGCTATATCCACCATACAAATTTCGCTCCCGATTTGACTTTTTCCGCTCCATAAAGCACATATAGTATCCGATTTTCTTCAAATTTGGCTTAACACCTTATAATCTAACTAGAAACACCCGTGCTGAAAATGGGTACCATCGGTTCAGATTTAGATATAGCCCCCATACATATGTTGCTCCCGATTTTTCTTTTTCTAATCTGGAAACCACATATTGTACCCGATATTCTTTAAATTTGGCACAACATATTATAATCCAACTAGAAACACCTGTAATGTCGAACACACATATTTACAGGATACCAAAATCCTCCCCTAGTGGGATAGAAAGTGGAGTGTATCATATAGTCGGCCCCGCCCGACTTTAGTCTTTCCTTACTTTGTTTTTTTTTTTTTTGTAATTCTGCTTTGGATTTTTTTATGCTTTGATAAAAACTAGTGAAAGTTTAGCGTTAAATCCTTTTTCGACATTACGCTGTGCAAAATTTCGCCGATAAACTTCTTGACCTACGTTAAAAGTTACAACCCTTGTGCGTAGATTATACTGTTTTTGGTTTTTCTCATATGCACTTTTTATATGTTGACGTAAATCATGTCTTAGGGTTTGTAATTGGTCATCTCGGCCGAGCAGAATAATGTTCTGTGCGAATTTAAACATATTTCTTAACAACCTTGATGTCTGGATATTTTTCAGAATTACCCTGGATCTTTTCCCTCAGTTCAACGTAATCGTTGTCCTCATAATGTGGCGAATTTAAATCTACTTCAGGTTCTAAAATCTCCAATCCAATAATCTCTCGGTCTCTCATATTCAGGTATTCTAGACAAGGCGTCAGGGACGACATTGCCTTTACCTTTCCGGTGGGTTACGGAGAATTTGCAAGCTTGTAATTGTAAAGACCCACCTGGCCAATCTTCCACTCAGGATTGGTTGTCGCATCAGCCACACAATGCTGGAATGGTCCGTTACTACTTCAAATTCCTGCATTCTAAATAGCACCGAAATTTCGTAATGGCATCTATGACATTCGCGCTCGGTGGCACTGTAATTCCTTTGTGCTGAATTCAATTTGCGGCTCATGTACGCTATCGGTCGTTCGTGATTGTCGTTATCAAGCTGAACCAGCACAGCACCAATGCCTTAATCGCTTGAGTCGCATTGGAGATAAAATTTATTCCCAAAATCAGGATTGACTAAAACGGGTGCGGTAGTAAGGAGCGACTTAACCTTTTGAAAGGAAGACTGTGCCTCGGGTGTCCAAATAAATTTCATCTTGGTAGACAAAACTTCAGTTATTGGGAATAAAACAGTGGAGAAATTCTCAATAAAGCGGCGGTACCAACCTGCTAGTCCAAGAAACCCGCGTACTTGTCTCAGGTTTTTTGGTACCGACCAATTGCGTATAGCACTTACTTTCTCCGGATTTGTTGTGATCCCTCCCCAATTACATAACCCAGATAATTCATCCATGTTACACAAAATTTACCTTTTGAAACATTAGGGGTCAAATTCGCCTTTCTAAACTGCGAAGACATTCTAATCAGAATTTCAATATGTGTGTTCGAAATCGGAAGACACGATGACCAAATCATCAAGATAGCCAAAGACGCAGTGACGAAGATCTGACGGGATAATCTCGTCATCAACCTGTACATGGTCTGGGGGCATTTCATAGCCTAAAGGGCATAACGACGAATTGGTATAGGGGCCTCTCAGGTACCGTAGCCATCAGGGGTTTAGAGGCTGCGATTAAGCCTATCTGCCAGTAGGCGTCTTTCAGATCTAGTTTCGATATAATGTTGGCTCTCGGAAGTCTTGCGAATATTCCCTCGATTGATGGTAATGGATACGCATCTTTTCTAGTGACTAGATTCACCTTTCGTGCGTCCAAACACAGACGGACCTTGTTAGGTTTAACCACTAGCCTCATCGGATAGCTCCATGGATAATTTGAGGGCTCAATCACACCGAGGGATAGCATCCTATCTACTTCTTTGCTTTGTTGGGGAAGCTCTACCAACATCAAACTGGTTCTCCCTAATCCCTTATCCCGAACTTTGGAAAAAGTGCAATAACCACATCCAGCTGTTGACGTTGGTCTGTAGAAATGAGGTAAAAAGATTCCTCCAAAGTTTCTACCTTATTTTTGGTGGAGAATGCTGTTTCTAATTTCCCTTGCATTTCGCATAGTTTGGATTGACAATTGGGAGATTCTTCTATATTAAAAATGTCCGAGGACGATATTACATCTGTAAACAACTTAAAAGATCTAAAAAATCAATACCCAATATCAATATTTGTGAGCTGGATGGTATTATAAACAGTTTTATCTTTTGGGACTGATCCTTAATAGTGAGGTCAACGTCAAGCCATCCGGTGACAGCCATCGGCTGTTTTAAAAAATGATTTACATTTATTAAAATTTCGTAATTTACTGAAATCAACGGAGGCAAGATTCGAACCAATACAGCTAATGTTGACTCCTGTATCCATATCATATCCTTTGGGTTCGAAATTATGGTCGAAACGAGAAATCTACGACAGAGTCTACGCAATTTCCAGTACCTTCGTAGACGTAACGTGGAACGTATTGGGCTAACACTCAAACAATCAGACGCTACATTAAAAATCGCGTTGCGTCATTCAATATAATTCTACCATCTTTGATGGTAAGGTAATATATGGTATAATTTAGGCAGATCCTGATTATCAGATATAAAAGGTTTCCCTGTAGTTAATGTATTAAATTTTGGATTTTTCAAAATGTTTATGGGTGCTGCGGTGTCTTTAAGTATTAATAGTTTTAGATTCATTATTATCATGCTGTGTAATTAAAGTTGTTCCTTCGTCGGAACAACGTAAACTAAGTTTTTTGGCAAAGGAAATTTTCGCACATTACAGTTAGTACAATTTCCAGTACCTTCGTAGACGTAACGTGGAACGTATTGGGCTAACACTCAAACAATCAGACGCTACATTAAAAATCGCGTTGCGTCATTCAATATAATTCTACCATCTTTGATGGTAAGGTAATATATGGTATAATTTAGGCAGATCCTGATTATCAGATATAAAAGGTTTCCCTGTAGTTAATGTATTAAATTTTGGATTTTTCAAAATTTTTATGGGTGCTGCGGTGTCTTTAAGTATTAATAGTTTTAGATTCATTATTATCATGCTGTGTAATTAAAGTTGTTCCTTCGTCGGAACAACGTAAACTAAGTTTTTTGGCAAAGGAAATTTTCGCACATTACAGTTAGTACAATTGGGCTTATACACATATCTTCTTTGACCCACATCCGTAGCAGAAAACTTTGCGGTCTTGCAGGCAATCTTGCCAATTATCATCACAATTCCAGCATTTTTTACTTTGTGAGTATTCACCAATCGCATTTACGGAAGTTTCCGTTTCTACGGGAAGAGTGTTAAGATTCTGAAAATCTGATGGAGAATCTACTTCAGATATTTGTCGACGGGAAAGTGAATTATTTTGGAGCCAACCTGCAAGATTACGCCGAACATGTTCGTCATTAAGAAAGTTCTCTCTCATTTGCACGAGCTTACGTAGATGTGATATAGAGTGAATATGTATGTATAGCAGTTCCTGACGAATTTCTGGTCTAATATTTCTTGTCAGGATTTCAATAAGATCCATATCATACATTGGAGAATGCAATCGATCTATTATAGAGGAAATAGCATAGTAAACATCATCAAAAGTTTCCCCTGGTTTCTGTTTCCGCCTTCTAAGCTCCTCCCGAATATCAAATTAGGTTTTAAAATCTCTATATTGAGTGAGAATAGCTTCCCAGAAATCCTCCCATTGCACAGACTGAACTTCCTTATATCCGATATCGCCAGTACCACTCTATGGCTTTACCGAATAGTAAAATTTGCAAATTCATACAAATGACCGAAAAATCACCATTGAAATTATCCATGGGATCGTATTCGGTACAAAAATTCGTCTACATTTAACCCTTGTTGCTACCCATCAAATCTAACATTCCATCTTTGAATTATGGAGGTTGTCTTATCAGTAGTAAATGGCCCATTACTTGTCGAAGGTGAAGATGGAGCTGTAGCAGTTGTATCAACTGGATTTGAACCGGATCTAACTTCCTGCCCTGGGACAGAATTTCGTTGAGGCTGTTGAATTATATTCAATCTACCCAACAACCTCCTAAGATTTTGTTCAATCAAACGGTTGATCTGATCATAATCCTCCACTGGATTCAATGTCAGTAAATCTTCAGCGTGAAAGATATACTTACGGAGATCAGACAGCTGACAAAGCGCATACCCAATATCAAGTAAGTACAAGCAAACATATTGAAAAAATATGCTTAAATACTCTAAAATATTAGGGGTTATTATGAGTATTTTTAGTCCTTGTGAGGGAACATTTTTTCCCTTTGTGCCGATTTCGCCCACTTTCAATCCCTACCATAAGACACATTTTCATTTCGTTCGGAAGCTAGCATGCTTTCAACTTACAGACAGACGGACATGGCTATATCGTCTTAGAATTTTACCACGACCTAGAATATATATATATATATTTTATGGGGTCTCCGATGAATATTTTAAGGTGTTACAAACGGAATGACAAAGTGAATATCCCCATCCTTAGGTGGAGGGTATAAGAATAACGAATTTCGTTTATAATTCCATTATTTTCATATTGTTAGCAACGTTCTCATAGACAAAACTGAAACTGTGACGTCATGCGCAGAAAGAGGAAAAAAGTCGTACACTTCTTTGCGTAACCTTTATTTTATAAACCGTGGGCAGCCACCATCGCGACGACCAACATTTCACTGTCTACTTCCACTGCAAACAAACAACACAAAGGCAATTGACAACCAACGCTATCGCGAAGTTTGTCCGTTCGTTCGCAGCAGACTCACTAGAGCTGCAAAATAATCGATAGTACTATCGATAGTTTTATTTTTAAGCTACTATCGATAGTTTTTATTCGATAGCGATACTATCGAAGAAAAACACATTATTAAAAATTAATGTATTAATTTTGAATTAATGTAAGAAAACACAACAGATTAAGAAATGTTAAATCTAATTAATGTCTATTTATTTTAAAACAGGGTGGTATTATTTGAAGTTGTCGCTTCTGCAATATGGAACAATATTTGCCAAAATCAAATAGTGAGTAATATTTTGTATTTATTAATTTTGTCCATAGAACGTGATCCATTGATGTACTGGAAGGTAATTATTACAGTTTATTTTCTTTCATAAAACAACATATGGGCATTTCCATGAGGTCGAACGTGACCATCGTACACATTTAAAATGACAAAAAATCAAAATATAACGGTTTTTTATTTTGACCATATGCTTATCTTATAGCTCTTAATTAACTATATAATTGGTGCTAATGTTGATTTTGGGCAATTTTTCGTTTTCAAAATAATTTAAAAAAACCAAGGCATTCGCACGTGACCAAAATAGAAGTTGTTTTCGCGACCAACAATTCAAACGTCGATTTCAGCGAAACCTGTGGTAATATTTCAATGCGATCAATGTTGGAACTTTGTGTACCGATGTCTCTTAAAAATGGCTTTGATTTTATCCAAAAATGATTAATACTTTTTTTGTCGAACGTGACATGTCGCACGTGACATTTTTTTCATCATGGTATTTATGTTGTTTTACTTGCACTTTTTACGAAATTATAGATAATATATATTTTTTGTAATCCACAGAAGTATTCAATGTATTATTTCTCAAATAATAACAGTAAAAAACAAAATTTTGTTTTTCAGTTTAATGTTTTGAAATTTTAGCTGATCTTCTTTCAACTTTCTCACCGCTGTTTTCAGCTCTCTTAATTTTTTCGCCTCTGTTTTCGCTAATAATTAAATTATAAAGTACTTTTTCACAAAAATAAATTATTGAAGTAAGATTTTTTTCAAATTTTTAATTTTCACACTTAAGATGTCGCACGTGACCATCTTTAATGAAGTACCAAGGTGACAAATTTTCTTATTTTCCAGTAATGTTTTTTTATTTAAATAGTATGAAAATATCTGTTTGTACTCAAAATTGTATGATCTTTCTGCATGTACTTTGGACACAGTAGCAACAAATGTTGTTTTTCCATGTCGAACGTGACATCGAAATATGTGATAATGCAAAGCAAAAATTTACAGTTAATAGCAGTCGTATAACTTCGTATCCTTTCTTTTTTACTCTTTGTACTCCCTGAAAGATTTTAGACACCAAAGGTCAATTCGTAATGCCTCTATTTAAGAATTTTTATCAAAACAAAACATGCGAAAGAAATATTCAGACGAATAAAGTTGCACTTGCGCGACTTTACATTCGAATATCTCATGATAGGATATGAATTAATGTAAAATTGATTTACATTAGTTAAATTTGATTATTTTTCTATGAAAATATGATAAAACAAAGTGTTTACAAGAACTTTTAATTTTTTGGTCTTGGTGGACCTTTCTGTGGAAATGCCCATATTCGGTTTTTCTTACAACAAAATGTCAATGGATGTCGGCGATGAAATCTTGCGCCTTGTGTTACTTATGCATTCCTGCAACATTCAGAGAACCTGAAAGGATGTTCAGAAACACTGGATCCATAGTTTCAGAACGAAGATCTTGCCTGAAAATGTCGACATGCTCCTTTTTATCAAAAAAAATCATTCAAGACTAACAAATTTTGATATGAAAGTTTTATCAAAATAGTGATCTCCTTGGTCATTAGTTTATTGCAATTGTTTTGTTTTTTAATTAATTTTAATTTAAATAAAATTTGATTTTTAATTTTGTTTCGAAAAAATATCTGTTATATTTTTATTTAATAAATACTTTTGACCAAAAGTTGAAAAATCTACAATTTATCCGATAGTATCGATAGTTTCCCCCGAAACTATCGAATGGGACGACTATCGATTGTTTTGCAGTTCTAGTACATACCAACCTGTTAAGAAAGAGTGAGCGAATCTCGGCGAGTGTGCTGCTTTTATACATCAAAACCATCACTCAACGAAAAACCTCAATGACAAGTTGGTAGTGACATATAACCAATGATTACTTTAATCATATGATTAACCGATTAACAAAGTAATCGTAATATATATTTTTTTGGTTTGTTATTGTTCGGCTATTAGGTCACACAAATAAAATTTGCTATTTTTACTTCAAGTCAATTAAAAAAACAAGTAAGGAAAGGCTAAAGACTATATGATACAATCCACTTTCTATCAGAATACAATTCAATTCGGTGTTTACTAACCATATGATGATATGACCTGACCCAATTTGTCAAATCGAGAAGAATATTTGTATCGGGCCTATATCCAAACATTGAATGAAGTGGCCCACTTTCACAATATGTTAAACTATAACGTGTTATGCTCAATTTGAAGAAATTCGGTGAAAATACGTGGTTTCTGGGGTTTGGGATTTGTTGGGACCGGGGATTTGTCATGGGTGTTTCTAGTTGAAATATAAGTTATTTTGCAAGATTTGAAGAAGATCTGTTAAAATATGCGGTATCTATAATGAAAAGAGTCAAATCGGGAGTGAAATTTGTGTGGGTGCTGTATGTAAATCTGAACCGATCTGGCCTATTTTTACCATAGGTGTTCTTAGTTTAAATATAAGATGTTTTGCAAAATTTGAAGAAGTCTGATAAAATATGTGATTTCTAGAACGGAAAAACTCAAATTGGGAGCAAAATTTTTATGGGAGCTATATATAATAACATTTTTACCACAGCTGTTTTTAGTTGAAATATAAAATCTTTTGTCAATTTTGAAGAACATCTGTTAGAATATGTGGTATCTAGAGGGAAAAGAGTAATCGGGAGTGAAATTCGTATGGGGGCTATATCTAAATCTTAACCGATTTTCGTCAAATTAAATAGCGTTTGTCCTTATCCCGAAAAACTTTGTTGTGCATAGTTTAATTTGGTTCTGGCTACAATTGCGACCTGTACTTTGATTACATGAATAGATGGACAGACAGACGGACATTGCTAAAGCGATTCAAAAAGTGATTCTAAGTCGATCGGTATAATTAACAATGGGTATATCTCGCTTCCTTTTGGGTGTTACAAACAAATGCACAAAGACATGATACACTCGTGGAGTGTATAAAAAGGTGTGGCTAATAACCCTGCTAACTATCGACCGATTGCGATTTGCTCAGTGCTCTCGATGGTTATGGAGAGTATGGTTAACCACCATCTTGTGAGGTATTTAGAAACCAATGGCGTACTTAATGATCGACAGTAGGGCTTCCGTAGGAATCTATCTACGAGAGACCTGATGAAACTTCTATCCGAAAAGTGGAATCGATCCATCCACCAGCTTGGTGAGAGTAAGGTCGTGGCTCTAGATATCTCCAAGGCCTTTGATAGAGTTTGGCACGGCGCACTCATATCAAAGCTTATCGCTTTTGGCGTTGGTAGTAATTTCTCTCGATTTATATCGAGCTTCCTCAGAGATCGCACTATACGTGTTGTTGTAGATTGGTTGTCATCCGACGAGCATAGGTTAACCGCAGGATACAACAGGGCTCTGTCCTTTCCCCTCCTTTTTTTCTTATTTTCATCAACAACCTCTTGGATCGGACTTTTAATCCAATCTACTCATTCGCGGATGACAGCAAACTATGTCATTCTTACTCATTCGATCATAAACCAAGTATTCAAGTAATTCAGGACAAATTTGCTGGCCATTTCCGAATGGGGTCAAGTAAATAGAGAAGATTTTAATGCACGTAAGACCCAGTGCTCCTTGTCACTGATCCAACGGTGTCGTCGATTTCAATGAACGGTGTGGATATTGAGCAATCAGATACTCTTGATGTTCTAAGCATGAAAATACAATGTAATGTTCGTTGGACAAAACATGTATTTGATGAATGCTTCTTTCGACAGTATTCGAATGTTTAGGCTTTTTAAAGCGATGTAAGAAATACTTCGCACCCTCTGATCTTCTCAATATCTACACTACCTACATCAGACCGAAGATGGAATACAACTACCACTACGGGTACTCCAGGATGGAGCTCCTTGACCGCGTCCAAAGGAGGGCGATGGTGTTTTATAGGTGACAGTAGGACATCCAATTCTGTTCCCTTGTAGCCCGGCGTTTTGTTGGTTGTGTGTCATTGTTCTTTCATGGTGTTTGCTCTTCGGAGATTCGTGATCTCGTACCGCCCGTGAGAACGTTCGGTAGAGATACGCGACTCACCAGGAACTCTCACCCATTTGTTGTCGATTGGATAACCGGCCGCACTACACATTACACAATAAATTCATTCTTTGCCCGTACTATCCGTATGTGGAATCGACTTCCGGCAAATATCTTTCCCTCCAATTACGACATTCACCTCCTTTCTACTTCCAATTCCTGATCTTCCTTCCGCCATTGCGTTGGCCACATTGATAGAGGACATCATCTGAGTGTTGGTTCAGTGAAAAAAAAAACAAATAAGAAGGCGTTAAGTTCGGCCGGGCCGAATCTTATATACCCTCCACCACGGAGTGCATTCTATAGTATTACTAGCAGATTAAAGGATGTCGACTTTCCATAGAAGCACAGTAACATATTACGGAAATTGTGATATTTTTAAGCACATTACTATATTTGTTTACTATTTCAAACTATAATGTATACTTATGCGCACTGTTTAAAATCGACTACTATATATAAATAAAATGCTGAAATTGTGAAAGTGAACATACCTAAATATTAGGCGATTGTCAGTCGCCATTAGAAAGAAGCATTTCCAGATACAGACAAAGTGATAAGAAAAGATATCCCCATTCGCCCCATTCTCCGCCCAAAAGTACAAATTTCGAAAAAACCCTTTTTCGAGTCTTCATAGTCAGAATGCATACACCGAATTTCATGATTTCAACTTCAGCGGTTTGGTAGGTTCCATTTTTATCCCTCTTTTTAATTATATCCCTTAAAAGTACGAATTCCGAACAATCCCTCTATTTTACGTGTTTATGCAATTAGTGGGATTTACACACCGAATTTCATGATTCTAGTTGTTGTCGTATCATTGGTACCATATTTTATCCCTCTTTGTCCCATTTCGCTCGCTAAAACTTTTATTTTCTTTGTGGTGCTTCCAAGCTACAAGAGGAATGTCCGCAACAAATTTTAACTGTATGAAAATAAGAAATTTAATTAATACACCAAGGCTACCAATATTTGTATACTATGTATATAAATATATAATGGATATAATACTTCAATTCATAAAGTAAATATAAGGGAGCAATCATAAATACTCTAAATATTTGGGGATAGAGAGCTACAGTCGTTTGGTTGGTTGTATTTCCATCCAATTTTAATTTCAAAAGTATAAATTTTGAAAATACCTTATCTCCCACGTACGCAGTATAAGACAACTTCATGATTCTACCATTTTTTGTCGTAAAAGCAACAAAATAAAGTACGAACTTGGAAAAAATATTTTACGTTGCTATGCAGTCAGAGGAATGTATACACCGAATCCCATGATTCTATAAGCGGCCATTTTGTTGGTACCATTTTTATCCCCTTTTTCCAATTTTGCCCCCTCAAGAGTACGACTATCTAAAATCTCTTTATTTTACGTATCTATACAATTAGAGGGACGTACTAACTGAATTTCATCATTCTAGCTGTATTCGTTTAGTTGGTACTATTTTTATCCCTGTGCCATTGTATCCATTGAAAGTACGAAGTTGGAAAAAAAGTTTTATTTTTCGTGTCTACGCAGTCAGAGGAATGTATACTCCGAATTTCATGATTCTAGCTGCTGTCATTTGGTAGGTACTATTTTTATCCCCTTTTTCCATTTGACCCCAAAAAGTACGAATTTTGGAAAGTTCTTTTATTTTACGTGTCTACGCAATCAGAGGAATGTATATATCGAATTTCATTATTCTAGGTGCAGCCGTTAGGTTGGTACTATTTTTATCCCCTTTAAAGTACGAATTTAGAAAAAATACTTTTATATTATGTATCTACTCTATTAGAGGAATGTACACGCCAAATTTCGTGTTTCTATCTGTTGTCGTTTGATAGGTACCATTTTTATCCCTTTTTGTCCCATTTCGCCCCCTACAAATAAAAATCACTCTATGGTGCCCTTTTACGCTATAGAGGGAATGCGCATTGCAAATATCAACTAAATACAAGCTAATATGTTCAAAAACATGCTGAAATACTCTAAATATTAGGGGTATTTTCAGTCCTTGTGAGGGAAAATTTTTTCCCTCTGGGCCGATTTCGTCCACTTTCAATCCCAACCGATCTACAACCATTACACACATTTAGGAAAAATTTGAACATTCTAGCTCATTTCGTTCGGCCGCTATCGTGCTTTCAACAGACAGACAGACGGACATGGCTATATCGTCTTAGAATTTTACCACGACCCAGAATATATATACTTTATGGGGTCTCCGATGAATATTTCAAGGTGTTACAAACGGAATGACAAAGTGAATATACCCCCATCCTGGAGGTGGATGGTATAAAAACTTGCCAATCCACGATTCACATAAGTAACGGTCCACTCACTATCAATAGGTACAGCACGAATTCTTATTGCATCCATTCTCCCCAGATTATGATCTTTTAATAGGAAGAAATATGTTAGTGTATACAAAAGCTGTAATAGACTACAATAAACAAACTGCAAATCTTTACAATGACAAATACAGATTGACAAACCATAATATTGCACCCGAACAAAACCATTTTCAGAAGAGGTCGGATGAAGTGCCTTACACCATAGAAGATGTGCGGCGTATATCGAATGATGACCTACCAATTTCGGATCAGGAAACTAACAACAACCTACACCACATTGTTAGCCCGATCAAATCCTTTCAGATTGGAACATTTAAATTATGAGGAGTGAACAAAGCTGTATGCATTGCTAAGGCAGTAGGGAAACCGCAACATAGAAAAGATGTAGGGAAACCGCAACATGTACGACTCATTCACATATGATTTAATGCAGTTCATAGAATATGTGGAAGCCGTCGGAATGGGTATGCAACTGTCCAGACTGGTGCTTTTCAATCCCAAGTAGTTGAATTATGACAAGGTGGACAATATAAATAACACTAGTCAACAGTCAAAATGTACTCGGGATGCGATAATTTTTTCTGTGTAGATAACCTTGACACGAGCTCGAAAAACGCAATAAAAAATTTTTTTTTCGTTTGGTTTTTTTTTATTTTTTTTTTTTTTTTTAATTTTAAAAATTTTTTTTTGGTTAATTTGTTTCGTCCGGCATAACTCGGGAACCACTAGCCCGATTTAATTGAATTAAATTTTAAAAAATTTAAAATTACAATTCCCTTAATCTGTTCATATATTGTTTTCCTATACAAGCAACAGTTTCCAAGTTAAAAATGAATATATAAAGGAAAAAACTTATTTTTTGCCTAAATATTTAAATTTTTTTTTTTTTTAAATCCATAAAAAATCCAAAATGAAAAAAAATGTCAAATCTTATTACTTTTACGTAAAGTCACATAACCTATGAGCAAAATGAGACAAAGATCATGAATGCACGCGTTTCGCTTTTATTCGCAATTGAGTAAAGGCATGAATTTCAAAAATTTGCTCGACATATGCACAACTTTGTCTATGGTAAGGTTTTTTCTTTTTTTTGATTCTCAGAATTAACAAAACTGAATAAACAAAGGGTTATTTAATTTTTATGATTGCGTAAGCAAAGTAATAAACGCTAATAAATGTGCGTGAACAATTAAAAGGAAAAAAGGAAAGGGGACTTTTTTAATTATTTGGGTTTTCCGTTGGCTACCTGTATGATTTTTTTACAGAAATGCAACCCACATTTAAGGGTGGTCATTATTCGGAAAATTTAAGACTCACACATGGTGAAACAGGTATGTAGCCACCGTAAAAAAATATACACCCATTTATAAGTACCTGTCAGTAAAATACTAAACAATACACAGTATAAATAGGTCTTCATTGATCGATTTTACTCATTCAACAAGTGTCGACGAACGCGATAGTTAAAATGAGCAAACGTTCGCGAGGATTTGAATGCAATACCAATCCAAGTAATTTTTGTTACATGTGCGGAGAATACGTTTCTGAAAAAAACAAGCGTTGTTTTTCACCTAAATTGAGAGATTCATTTGAAGAGAGCTTCAATTTAAAGGTCTCAAACATAGATGAGCGGTGGACACCAAGTGCTCTATGTCCAAGGTGCTACGTACAGCTAGCTGACTCAAGGTAAGTGTAGATTACGAAATTCAAGAACATATATAACTTATTATTGAAATTCTTTCAGACGACAGCCGAGAATCATCATGCCAATGCTTTGGAGAGCTCCGCTTTGCCATGTAACAGATTGCTACTTCTGTCTTAGCAAAAAAACAGGCGTGGGAAAAAATATACGATGGACTTACGCTGCTGTTTCAACAGTGAATTTTCCAGTGCCATTTTGCGAAGAACCAGTGGACCCGCAACCGTCCGTTTCAAGATGGGCATCTAATAATGAGGCGATACATCCAACATCAGATCCGGAGACAGTAGAAACCACATCAGAATGCGAGTCAACATATACATTGCATGGAGGTCAACGCTTATGTTCCCAAGCAGAACTGAACGATTGGGTTAGAGAATTGAAACTCTCCAAGGAAGATGCAGAGTTGCATGCATCGCGCATGCAACAGTTCGGTTTCTTGGCTCCTGGTGTGGTGACAACAATCTACAGGAAGCGTCATGAACCATACGCAAGGTACTACACAAAAAAAGACAACATCTGTCTTTGTAAGGACATTCCCGGATTATTTGGGGAACTCGGGTACTCTTACGATCCAGGAGAGTGGCGTCTTTTCATCGACAGCAACAAGCATAGCCTTAAAGCAATTTTACTGCACAACGGCAACGAGAAACCTTCGATTCCAATTGCTCATGCCGTTGACACCAAGGAAACATACGAAGTCATGGACAATCTACTAAAGTGCCTTAACTATGAGAGGCACGATTGGAAAGTTTGTGCCGACCTTAAGGTTATCGGTATCCTTTGTGGATTACAAGGTGGATTCACAAAGTACTGTTGTTTTCTCTGCCTTTGGGACAGCCGCGATCGTCAACATCATTACACCAGGAGGAGTTGGACAGAAAGAGTTAACTTCATCCCCGGCAGCGACAACGTGAAATATACACCACCTCTTCACATAAAGCTCGGACTCATAAAAAACTTCGTGAAAGCTATCAACAAAGATGGCGAAGCGTTCGCCTATTTAAAAACCATTTTTCCTCACCTTTCATCGGCAAAGATTAAGGAAGGCGTTTTCGACGGTCCGCAAATTAAAAAGTTGTTGCAAGACCAACAGTTTGAGCACATTTTATCACCAAATGAAGCTGCAGCTTGGAACTCATTTCGGCAAATTGTTTCCGGATTTCTTGGAAACAACAAAAGCTCAAATTACAGAGAGATCGTCGAACAACTACTCCAAAATTATAAAAAAATTAGAGCAAATATGTCGCTTAAGATACATTTTCTACACTCGCACTTGGACTTCTTTCCGGACAACCTGGGCGATGTGAGTGACGAGCATGGCGCACATGTAACAAAAATTACTTGGATTGGTATTGCATTCAAATCCTCGCGAACGTTTGCTCATTTTAACTATCGCGTTCGTCGACACTTGTTGAATGAGTAAAATCGATCAATGAAGACCTATTTATACTGTGTATTGTTTAGTATTTTACTGACAGGTACTTATAAATGGGTGTATATTTTTTTACGGTGGCTACATACCTGTTTCACCATGTGTGAGTCTTAAATTTTCCGAATACTGACCACCCTTAAATGTGGGTTGCATTTCTGTAAAAAAATCATACAGGTAGCCAACGGAAAACCCAAATAATTAAAAAAGTCCCCTTTCCTTTTTTCCTTTTAATTGTTCACGCACATTTATTAGCGTTTATTACTTTGCTTACGCAATCCTAAAAATTAAATAACCCTTTGTTTATTCCGTTTTGTTAATTCTGAGAATCAAAAAAAAAAGAAAAAACCTTACCATAGACAAAGTTGTGCATATGTCGAGCAAATTTTTGAAATTCATACCTTTACTCAATTGCGAATAAAAGCGAAACGCGTGCATCGATTTTCATGATCTTTGTCTCATTTTGCTCATAGGTTATGTGACTTTACGTAAAAGTAATAAGATTTGACATTTTTTTTTTCATTTTGGATTTTTTATGGATTTAAAAAAAAAATTTTAAATCTTTAGGCAAAAAATAAGTTTTTTCCTTTATATATTCATTTTTAACTTGGAAACTGTTGCTTGTGTAGGAAAACAATATATGAACAGATTAAGGGAATTGTAATTTTAAATTTTTTAAAATTTAATTCAATTAAATCGGGCTAGTGGTTCCCGAGTTATGCCGGACGAAACAAATTAACCAAAAAAAAATAAAATTAAATAATAAATAATATAAATAATAATAATAAATTAAATTAATTAAAAAAAATTTTAAAATTTAAAAAAAAAAAATAAAAAAAAACCAAACGAAAAAAAAAATTTATTGCGTTTTTCGAGCTCATGTCAAGGTTATCTACACAGAAAAAATTATCGCATCCGGAGTACATGAATTTTTTTTCATTTTGTTGAGTAGTGTAATCGAAACATTCTTCTAATAAAAACATCTACATGGATCAATCGTCAAGATAACATAAAACTTTTAACACCCTAAAAATCATTCCCTATCCTGACCATAATGGATACCAATTAGATTACACAAGCACCACACCATATTTTTAACTTGACAGTAAAATGTACACTCGAGAAAATATACGGATTAATGATGAGTGTATTTCCAAAAATGTATTGCACCAATTTGTAATTTTGAACATGTTTTCGCCACAGAATCGATTATGTATATAGAACCAAATGTCATAGTAACTTGGAATTTGAGTACCACATTTGTAAAACAACATTGTCAGTCCAATACCGACTTAAGTATACAAGGCAATAGAATTATTAGAATAAGTGATTGTGAATTACAAATAAACGAAATAATTTTGTACGAAAATAAGTTATCCCCCGAAATTGACCTAACATAATTGTACTCACCTTTGAAAATAAAAAAATTTAAAACGATTAAATATGATGATGTTATAACAATCGTCTCAAAAAATAATACACTAATTTTCGTAATATTTTAGTAGTTAGGAGATAGGGTTTCTGACTCACTTTAATGATCCTGTCAATGACATGTCTACGACATTTTGAAGTGCTTTAAATGCAGTTGTCAATTGAAATTTTAATGACCTTTTGATATTTTTAATGGGTTTATTGACCTTATTTGTATAAATAAAGGTGTGAATTGACATTTTTAATGAGTTCATTAACCTTGCTTTTGATATTTTTGTCTTTTGTTTATATAAATGAAGGTGTGAATTGACATGTTTCTGACATTTTGAAGTACTTTTTGTTTTTTGTTTATATAAATGAAGGTGTGAATTGACATGTTTCTGACATTTTGAAGTACTTTTTGTTTTTTGTTTATATAAATGAAGGTGTGAATTGACATGTTTCTGACATTTTGAAGTACTTTTTGTTTTTTGTTTATATAAATGAAGGTGTGAATTGACATGTTTCTGGCATTTTGAAGTACTTTTTGTTTTTTATTTATATAAATGAAGGTGTGAATTGACATGTTTCTGACATTTTGAAGTACTTTTTGTTTATACAAATGAAGGTGTGAATTGACATGTTTCTGACATTTTGAAGTACTTTAAATGCGGATGTGCATTTTAGTATTTTCCCCCACCCTTAATTTAATTCTATGCACGTGGACATTTTTGTTATTGTTTTTCCACTTTTGTTTATATAAATATAGGTGTGAATTGACATGTTTCTGACATTTTGAAGTACTTTTCGTTTTTTTGTTTATATAAATGAAGGAGTGAATTGACATGTTTCTGACATTTTGAAGTACTTTAAATACAGGTGTGCATTTTAGTCGTTAATGACAATATGTTATCCATTGAAACATTACACTGTAGTCGCTTGAAAAAGTAGGTAGGTAATGTGTTATTAAACGCAACCCATTCAAGAGCTGTCAACACATTCAAGATGGTATGGTTCTGAATAATTACATAAAATATGGAAAGTCATTGTAAATGTTTGGAATGTTTGAAGGTTAATTTTAGGAAATAACCATAAGCAACAAAAAACATTATATAAACACGCGGTGGTCTGATGGAAATCTGAAACGAGTTGATATTTCGGTATGTCGCCAGTCTAAACAAAATTGACAGATTTTAAAGTTAATTTTAGGAAATAACCATAATCATAACGGACAATCGTTACTTTTGACAAAATAAACTAGTAAATCAAAAAAAAAATTTTTTTTCAAATCCATGCTTTATGCAAGCAGAATTCTATTGGGCCTAGAAATTCTTTTTTAGTTATCTTTTGTAGAAGGAAAAATTACTGCGTTATCAGGAGCAGAAATAATAGATTTTTAATTTGAGGTTTGTATGGGAGGTACCACGCCCCTTTGTCCATTCCCGCTCATATTTGCAGCAGCACTTAAAAAATGCACACCAAACCGACGTACCAAATTTTGTTCAAATACCGTTATCAGGAGCAGAAATAATAGATTTTTAATTTGTGGTTTGTATGGGAGGTATCACGCCCCTTTGTACAATCCCGCCCATATTTGCAGCAGCACTTAAAAAATCCACACCAAACCGACGTACCAAATTTTGTTCAAATACCGTTATCAGGAGCAGAAATAATAGATTTTTAATTTGTGGTTTGTATGGGAGGTACCACGCCCCTTTGTACAATCCCGCTCATATTTGCAGCAGCACTTAAAAAATCCACACCAAACCGACGTACCAAATTTTGTTCAAATACCGTTATCAGGAGCAGAAATAATAGATTTTTAATTTGTGGTTTGTATGGGAGGTACCACGCCCCTTTGTACAATCCCGCCCATATTTGCAGCAGCACTTACAACATGCACACCAAACCGACGTACCAAATTTTGTTTAAATACCATTATCAGGAGCAGAAATAATAGATTTTTAATTTGTGGTTTGTATGGGAGGTACCACGCCCCTTTGTCCAATTGGTCAAATTTTTCCATTTCCTTGTATTGTCATCGAAAATGATTAAGTGTGCAAAATTTGAGCAAAATTGGTTGAGAAAAAAGCTTTCAAAAATTGATTTCAAATTTTGTGGCACACAAACATATATAGAAAGTAACCTTATAAAGAGTGATTTTTTTGAGGTTAGGATTTTCATGCATTAGTATTTGACAGATCACGTGGGATTTCAGACATGGTGTCAAAGAGAAAGATGCTCAGTATGCTTTGACATTTCATCATGAATCGTCTTACAAACGAACAACGCTTGCAAATTATTGAATTTTATTATCAAAATGCGTGCTCTGTTAAGAAAGTTCATTGCGCGCTTCCATTTTATGGTCAGTTTAATCGACCCACTGAAGCGGCTATTCGGGCTATTGTGACTAAATTTCGCACCAAATTTACATTGTTGGACATTAAACCACCAACACGCTTACGTAGAGTGCGAACTGAAGAAAATATCGCAGCTGTATCGGCCAGTGTTAATGATGACCACCAATTTTCGATTCGTCGCCGTTCGCACCAATTGGGTCTCTGTTACTCAAAAACGTGGAAATGCCAAAATTGGACTAAGCGGATGGACCACCTAAGACGCAGCCGCGGTCAACATTTAAATGAAATTATCTTCAAAAAGTAAATGTCATGGACCAATCTAACGTTTCAAATAAAGAACCGATGAGATTTTGCAAATTTTATGCGTTTTTTTTTAAAAAAAGTTATCAAGCTCTTAAAAAATCACCCTTTATAAAGCATGGAAAAAAGGAACACAAGGTTTGTATTTATTACATATGTTAAACATAATATAAATTACTTTTAAAAAATATATATATATATTACTCATTCATGGGAACTAAATGTCAATAGATGTTAGCGGATACATTTCTTTCAAAGAAGGAATAAGAAAATAATATGGGGGAGGAGCATAGGCTGAATCTAAATAAATCTTCCTTCATACTACACTCAACAAACTTATATGTTTTATTTTATTTCTCTTTCGCTCACTATCATTTTCTTCCTTTTATTGTTTACGTCTCACTTCTACTCATTTTTATTTAGTAGCTATTTCCATTCAAAAAAAATCTCTCTATCTATTATTTTCCATCTCACCTTTATACATTTTGAGTTCGTAAATAATTGTGTATAAATAGTATGTACCAGGTAGAAAAAAATTATAGTTCAAATAAAGATCTCAAGATGGTATCAAATACGGAAATTATTTCTTCATTTAATTTCTTTAATATGAAGAAAATTATTACTATAAAAAACTTAATCGAACACAAATCATATTTAATAGAAGGAGCGTACCGCACAAAGACTAAATATGGAGATTCAGTGGTGCTGAAGTTGGAGGATTATATTTTATATCTACCTAAAATATATAACTCTCTGGGAGATGATATGATTCAACGTCTCTCTGATGGTACATTCTCCATATCTAAAATATCAGCATCGGAAGACCAAGATAAATTGCTGAACCGTCTGGCGTTAAAGCAGAGTTTACCCACAGATGTATATTATTCATCATATTAATTATAAATTAAGAAATTATTAAAAAAATTTTAAATTTACAAAAATTGAACTGGGATATTCTCCTGGCTCAAGACCATTTTGCATCTATATTTAATAGATTTATTTATTACTTGGTTGCAGACTACCACGATCATGATTTCGACCATGTCAAAAGTCTTTTCAAGTGGCTTCGCAGCCATGCCATTTGTTAATAAATTTGCATTCTATTAAATATAGATGCAAAATGATGTCCCAGATGTTGAAAATGCCATTTTCGAATTTCGAAAAAACAAAAGTTGTGCTGAATTGTGCTAGGTTTGTGCCCAATTGTGCCGTAAAAAGTTTTTCGAAAAATTGAAAATTGACCGAGATATTGCGAAAAAACTTTTTTTCCAAAAAAAAAAACGCTGGGATTGCCATTTCGTTTTTTTGCAAAAACAAAAGTTGTGCTGGATTGTGCTAGCGGAGTACATAATTGTGCCGTTTTTAAAAAAGTTCTATCTCAATCCGTTTTCGAAAAAATCGCTATTTTCGAAAAAATCCTAGAATTGCCATTTTGTTTTTTCGCAAAAACAAAAGTTGTGCTGAATTGTGCTAGATTTGTGCCCAATTGTGCCGCAAAAAGTTTTTCGAAAAAATGAAAATTGACAGAGATACAGCGAAAAAACTTTTCGCAACAAAAATCGCTGACATTTTCATTGTAGGTTTTTTGGGCAGCAAAAGTTGTGCTAGGTTCTTCTAGAGGAGGGTGTTATTGTGCCGTTTCAAGCTAAGCTCTATCTCAAACCGTTTTCGAGAAAATCGCTAATTAAAATTTTGGCGATTTTTCAAAAAAATGCTCTAATTTTGTTAAAATCGCGATTTTTGCAAATCCAAAAACTGTGCTGAATTGTGCTCGCCTAGCACAATTTTTTCGTGATACATCAAAAAGTGCTCATTTCAACGCTTCATAAAAATAATCGCCATTTTAACTTTTTTAGCCATTTTCCATATAACTTTGCAAAAAACGCGAATTTCAAAAATCCAAAAGTTGTGCTGGATTGTGCTCGCCTAGCACAATTTTGCTATCATATTTCAAAAAGCGCCAACTTTTTGTAAAAGTCCCAAAAACGCCAAAAATTCTAGAATTGCCATTTTGTTTTTTCGCAAAAACAAAAGTTGTGCTGGATTGTGCTAGCCGCGTAGACAATTGTGCCGTTTCAAGCTAAGTTCTATCTCAAACCGTTTTCGAGAAAATCGCTAAACAAAATTTTGGCGATTTTTCAAAAAAATGCTCTAATTTTGTTAAAATCGCGATTTTTGCAAATCCAAAAACTGTGCTGAATTGTGCTCGCCTAGCACAATTTTTTCGTAATACATCAAAAAGTGCTCATTTCAATGGTTCATAAAAATAATCGCCATTTTAACTTTTTTAGCCATTTTCCATATAACTTTGCAAAAAACGCGAATTTCAAAAATCCAAAAGTTGTGCTGGATTGTGCTCGCCTAGCACAATATTGCTATCATATTTCAAAAAGCGCCAACTTTTTGTAAAAGTCCCAAAAACGCCAAAAATTCTAGAATTGCCATTTTGTTTTTTCGCAAAAACAAAAGTTGTGCTGGATTGTGCTAGCCGCGTAGACAATTGTGCCGTTTCAAGCTAAGTTCTATCTCAAACCGTTTTCGAGAAAATCGCTAATCAAAATTTTGGCGATTTTTCAAAAAAATGCTCTAATTTTGTTAAAATCGCGATTTTTGCAAATCCAAAAACTGTGCTGAATTGTGCTCGCCTAGCACAATTTTTTCGTAATACATCAAAAAGTGCTCATTTCAATGGTTCATAAAAATAATCGCCATTTTAACTTTTTTAGCCATTTTCCATATAACTTTGCAAAAAACGCGAATTTCAAAAATCCAAAAGTTGTGCTGGATTGTGCTCGCCTAGCACAATTTTGCTATCATATTTCAAAAAGCGCCAACTTTTTGTAAAAGTCCCAAAAACGCCAAAAATTCTAGAATTGCCATTTTGTTTTTTCGCAAAAACAAAAGTTGTGCTGGATTGTGCTAGCCGCGTAGACAATTGTGCCGCTTCAAGCTAAGTTCTATCTCAAACTGTTTTCGAGAAAATCGCTGATTAAAATTTTGGCGATTTTTCAAAAAAATCCTCTAATTTTGTTAAAATCGCAATTTTTGCAAAAAAAAAAGTTGTGCTGGATTTCGGTTGTAGCATTACATAAATTATTGCGAAACACTATATCACGCATTTTTTCTTCTACGAAATTTGATCCTGCAGGATTTTTCTTTTAAAAATAATATACAGTAACTTAGATATACGTAATAAAGATGTCACTTAAGAAAAAATTAAAAAAGTATTTTACCGAAACCGCAATCTTAAAAACTATTTGTTTTCGTTTTCCTGCAAAGTACAATTTTATGATTTAAGAGATTATTTGTGAAATCCACAGATTTTAGGTTTTGTGTTTTTATTGCAACATTTTGTATTTGTTTCATTTGGAAATTGTGCTATTTTATAATATGATAATCTTCAAACTTTTATTAGCCCCATATTTAAATGTATGTGTTTTCCATATTGGGAAAAAACATACATTTACATGTACGCCCATCCAAATTTCCCGAGGATTATGCTTCAAAAAGTAGAAAATTTAAATCGTTTACTCCGTGATCCCGAATTCGCCGGCGTAGTTGATTCTAGCGGGAAAATTGCTCCACCGTCGTCCGAAGTTTACAAAAATTTAAGCATCGCTTTGGATGAAAACAAGAAAATGCAACCAAAATATATTTATACGTTACTTATAATGAATCGTTATAGTGTATATTCAGATCTAATGTTGTTTTTAAATATTGAATTTCCTTATAATGAATCCAGCTATATTAACAGTACTCTCAATACGACCGTCGATAATATTGAATTTCATATAGACGTGACTGAAATCTGGACAAGTTTAAAACCGGAAAACAAACTGTATAAATTTCAAACTCGGGATCGTAATATAAAATCATTAAAAAGAAATACGTGGACACATGTTCTTTATGAAGAAATTCGTGATTTAACAAATATTCCGTGCGCTCTAAAATTTAGAAATTCGCAAATATCAGATAGTGGAATCTTCGTTTCTGTTTCTGGGTTATGTTCGGAATGCCCTTGTAAATTTTTTGGGAAAATTCCTTCCGAACCGATAGACGGGGAACGTGTGAACATGGACTGTTTGATTAAAGATTTCGACCGATCAGTGAAACATATTAAAAAAAGGCCTCTTCAAGGTAATCTACGAAAGGCAGTGGGAAACCACTTAGTTGAGCGGAACTTACTTCCTTGTCAACATCGACGAAATGAGGCACATAGACTTATTCAAATGGTTGGCGATAGTAGTCCACCAAACCTTAGTAGGAATGACGTATTGGGGAAAGCTAAACAGGAAGCAATGACTAGACTTTTAGGAACACAGGGATCAAACGCATTGGACGGAATTTATAATTTAAAATACACAGATTATTACTCGGGCATTATTCATAATATAGGTCTTGACCCTTTTTTTGTTTATTATTGGTCTAAAGAGCAAATGCTGTTATTTTCAAAATATTCTGAAACTCTCATTGTTGACGCAACAGGAAGTGTCGTTAAACCGATTGTCCTTCCCAACAAAGAATTAAGCTCACATATTTTCCTTTTTCAAGCTGTGATTCAAATAAATAATAATACGGTTCCGGTTTTTCAAATGCTTACGGCGGTAAAAACAACGGTTGCAATTATTAGCTGGTTCCTAGAATTTCAAAAAAAAAAGTCTGATTGAAGTGAAAAGCTGTACGGTTCCGGATGAATTTATTTGTGATTTTGATAAAGCCCTTTTAAATGCAGCTGCTCGAGTCTTCTCAAATTCAAATAGTTTACGTCATTATCTTGATCGGTGCTACGAAATTATTCAGGGCAATAATGATGTGTTCCCCCCGTGCATTCTACGCCTAGACATATGTCACTACACCAATATAATCGCCAGATGGAAATGCTATTCTAAACACCAAACTGGACTTCGCGCTATGTACATGAGAGCCATGTGCATGCTGAGGAAACAGGATACGTTTACTCAATTCCATGAGATGTTTGTGACGATTTTGAAGCTGTCGTTGTATAAAATAGGCAACAGGGGCAGTCCTGCTTATGAAGCGAAGGAATTTTTGAAGGACAAAATTAAAGGAATGGCCAACGACGATGTTGAAAAAATTGTGAATAATGCGGACAAATTTGAGGAGCTCGAGGAAGTCGATTTACATTTTGAGGATGGTGAAGGATCTCTAAACATATACAATTACGTTAACAGCACCTACAACGAAATTGCAGCAAATGCTAAAAAAGAATCTTTAAATGTGGACGACGATATAAATGGATATATGCTACCCGACTTCGCTCGACGTCTGAAGAAATTGATGCCTTATTTCCCGCTATTTACTGAAATAATGCGAGCCATTAGACAATATGGAAAAGTTAATGCAACATCAGCACCGGTCGAATCCTATTTCAACGATTTAAAAAGTCGACAGTTTCGTACTGTTGGACTCCCTCTTCGAGTGGACAAATTCGTTGCAATTCACATAAGAGAAATTGAAAAATCTCTTAAGAAAGCTGCAGCTGGAAGTTTACAAATTTCGAAGGAAGGCGAATTGGAGAAAGTTGTTAAGGATGTCTTCAATACAGTTGGTAAGAATGTTTCCACAAATTTACAAAATTCCTCATACTTAGAGAATTCGAAAAAGTACGATGTCAACAGAAGGAAGTCGGTTACTATTGACGGAGAAGACCTAAATCTGGAACTAAATTGGCGTAATAAAAACAAGAAAACAAACGTCGCTGACGCAGAAAGAGTAGATTCATCATCACCATCTTCATCGGTTGTTTGCACAACAGAAAAACGAAAAATTCAACACTCTTCTGATTCTGACTTAGAGTTAAGCGAAGTGGAAAACTTTAAAAAACAGCTCAAATACAAAACGAAGAAGCCAAAGAAGAAAGCTGCTCGATATGGCGATGTATTTCCGGAATTCGAACCAACGTTGACTAAAAGAGGAACTTGCTTGCCTGTTATCCCTAATGGCTCACTTTGTCCAAATATAAGAAGTAAAGAATTTACGCTCTCATTATCAAATTCTTGCGCCTTTGACAGCTTTTTCCAAATTGTGTGTATGGCGATGGCAAATGAAAATTTCTATGCTCAGCAAATTGCAGATGTTGATGTCCCAATATTCAGAATGGCTAGACTTTTTTTAAAAGAGAGGTTATGTGCAAAGCTATATAAAGAGAGGGCGTTTTTACTCCGGGAGCTGCGGATTACTGTTAAGGATATATCGGAGTATAAGAAGACCGGAAAAACTGCTTGCAACATTGTACGAATAAATTCGGTATGTAACGTAACGGAGATGGCGCGGGAATTGCTTTCGGATGCTCCAAGCTATGCTATTATATACCGGTGCAACAAATGCGAAACGTCAGAGACGGACACTTTTATCGATGTACGAATCCACCTACCAGTGATAAAAGACAGAGGAATACAATGTTTAGAAGATGCATTAGATTTTTCAGCACATCGGATAAAGCAATGTTGTCAACAAGATATAGTCCTCACCTCCTGATTAGTGTTGATATAGGATCCAACAATGAAATACGAATTGGCGACATCCCCTGCATTATTGAAGTTAATGAGGGCTTAAAATACAAAATGGCCGGATTTGTGGCATATCAAGGAGCTTTTAAAATATCATCTATTGGACACTATGTGGGATACGTCAACACAGCATCGCATTGGCTGAAATATGATGACGCAGCATCCGCTAACTCGCCCGAAAGAGTATCGAACACGTCTCTAGTTGACCCTCATGTACTTTTTTTCGTGAAGAAGGAGGATAAATAATGTAGATCATTATTTTAAATAAATTTATCATAATTTTAAACCAAATGTGTAAGATCTTTCAATTATTTTAACACTTAAGAAGTCAAGTATTTCCCATAAGCCCTTTTATGAATGGATATACTTAACCACAACCAATTATACGGAAATTTCCGTATGCTGCAGTAGCCTTGAATTCGAACAAGTGGACATATGGATGTCATTTAATTATAGGGGTAATACAAGTTTGAAGATTAACCTATTATAAAATTACAATTCCCTTTTGCAAAAATCGCGATTTTAACAAAATTAGAGGATTTTTTTGAAAAATCGCCAAAATTTTGATTAGCGATTTTCTCGAAAACGGTTTGAGATAGAACTTAGCTTGAAACGGCACAATTGTCTACGCGGCTAGCACAATCCAGCACAACTTTTGTTTTTGCGAAAAAACAAAGGCAATTCTAGAATTTTTGGCGTTTTTGGGACTTTTACAAAAAGTTGGCGCTTTTTGAAATATGATAGCAAAATTGTGCTAGGCGAGCACAATCCAGCACAACTTTTGGATTTTTGAAATTCGCGTTTTTTGCAAAGTTATATGGAAAATGGCTAAAAAAGTTAAAATGGCGATTATTTTTATGAACCATTGAAATGAGCACTTTTTGATGTATTACGAAAAAATTGTGCTAGGCGAGCACAATTCAGCACAGTTTTTGGATTTGCAAAAATCGCGATTTTAACAAAATTAGAGCATTTTTTTGAAAAATCGCCAAAATTTTGATTAGCGATTTTCTCGAAAACGGTTTGAGATAGAACTTAGCTTGAAACGGCACAATTGTCTACGCGGCTAGCACAATCCAGCACAACTTTTGTTTTTGCGAAAAAACAAAATGGCAATTCTAGAATTTTTGGCGTTTTTGGGACTTTTACAAAAAGTTGGCGCTTTTTGAAATATGATAGCAATATTGTGCTAGGCGAGCACAATCCAGCACAACTTTTGAATTTTTGAAATTCGCGTTTTTTGCAAAGTTATATGGAAAATGGCTAAAAAAGTTAAAATGGCGATTATTTTTATGAACCATTGAAATGAGCACTTTTTGATGTATTACGAAAAAAATTGTGCTAGGCGAGCACAATTCAGCACAGTTTTTGGATTTGCAAAAATCGCGATTTTAACAAAATTAGAGCATTTTTTTGAAAAATCGCCAAAATTTTGTTTAGCGATTTTCTCGAAAACGGTTTGAGATAGAACTTAGCTTGAAACGGCACAATTGTCTACGCGGCTAGCACAATCCAGCACAACTTTTGTTTTTGCGAAAAAACAAAATGGCAATTCTAGAATTTTTGGCGTTTTTGGGACTTTTACAAAAAGTTGGCGCTTTTTGAAATATGATAGCAATATTGTGCTAGGCGAGCACAATCCAGCACAACTTTTGGATTTTTGAAATTCGCGTTTTTTGCAAAGTTATATGGAAAATGGCTAAAAAAGTTAAAATGACGATTATTTTTATGAACCATTGAAATGAGCACTTTTTGATGTATTACGAAAAAATTGTGCTAGGCGAGCACAATTCAGCACAGTTTTTGGATTTGCAAAAATCGCGATTTTAACAAAATTAGAGCATTTTTTTGAAAAATCGCCAAAATTTTGTTTAGCGATTTTCTCGAAAACGGTTTGAGATAGAACTTAGCTTGAAACGGCACAATTGTCTACGCGGCTAGCACAATCCAGCACAACTTTTGTTTTTGCGAAAAAACAAAATGGCAATTCTAGAATTTTTGGCGTTTTTGGGACTTTTACAAAAAGTTGGCGCTTTTTGAAATATGATAGCAAAATTGTGCTAGGCGAGCACAATCCAGCACAACTTTTGGATTTTTGAAATTCGCGTTTTTTGCAAAGTTATATGGAAAATGGCTAAAAAAGTTAAAATGGCGATTATTTTTATGAACCATTGAAATGAGCACTTTTTGATGTATTACGAAAAAATTGTGCTAGGCGAGCACAATTCAGCACAGTTTTTGGATTTGCAAAAATCGCGATTTTAACAAAATTAGAGCATTTTTTTGAAAAATCGCCAAAATTTTGATTAGCGATTTTCTCGAAAACGGTTTGAGATAGAACTTAGCTTGAAACGGCACAATTGTCTACGCGGCTAGCACAATCCAGCACAACTTTTGTTTTTGCGAAAAAACAAAATGGCAATTCTAGAATTTTTGGCGTTTTTGGGACTTTTACAAAAAGTTGGCGCCTTTTGAAATATGATAGCAAAATTGTGCTAGGCGAGCACAATCCAGCACAACTTTTGGATTTTTGAAATTCGCGTTTTTTGCAAAGTTATATGGAAAATGGCTAAAAAAGTTAAAATGGCGATTATTTTTATGAACCATTGAAATGAGCACTTTTTGATGTATTACGAAAAAATTGTGCTAGGCGAGCACAATTCAGCACTGTTTTTGGATTTGCAAAAATCGCGATTTTAACAAAATTAGAGCATTTTTTTGAAAAATCGCCAAAATTTTGATTAGCGATTTTCTCGAAAACGGTTTGAGATAGAACTTAGCTTGAAACGGCACAATTGTCTACGCGGCTAGCACAATCCAGCACAACTTTTGTTTTTGCGAAAAAACAAAATGGCAATTCTAGAATTTTTGGCGTTTTTGGGACTTTTACAAAAAGTTGGCGCTTTTTGGAATATGATAGCAAAATTGTGCTAGGCGAGCAAAATCCAGCACAACTTTTGGATTTTTGAAATTCGCGTTTTTTGCAAAGTTATATGGAAAATGGCTAAAAAAGTTAAAATGGCGATTATTTTTATGAACCATTGAAATGAGCACTTTTTGATGTATTACGAAAAAATTGTGCTAGGCGAGCACAATTCAGCACAGTTTTTGGATTTGCAAAAATCGCGATTTTAACAAAATTAGAGCATTTTTTTGAAAAATCGCCAAAATTTTAATTAGCGATTTTCTCGAAAACGGTTTGAGATAGAACTTAGCTTGAAACGGCACAATTGTCTACGCGGCTAGCACAATCCAGCACAACTTTTGTTTTTGCGAAAAAAACAAAATGGTAATTCTAGAATTTTTGGCGTTTTTGGGACTTTTACAAAAAGTTGGCGCTTTTTGGAATATGATAGCAAAATTGTGCTAGGCGAGCACAATCCAGCACAACTTTTGGATTTTTGAAATTCGCGTTTTTTGCAAAGTTATATGGAAAATGGCTAAAAAAGTTAAAATGGCGATTATTTTTATGAACCATTGAAATGAGCACTTTTTGATGTATTACGAAAAAATTGTGCTAGGCGAGCACAATTCAGCACAGTTTTTGGATTTGCAAAAATCGCGATTTTAACAAAATTAGAGCATTTTTTTGAAAAATCGCCAAAATTTTGATTAGCGATTTTCTCGAAAACGGTTTGAGATAGAACTTAGCTTGAAACGGCACAATTGTCTACGCGGCTAGCACAATCCAGCACAACTTTTGTTTTTGCGAAAAAACAAAATGGCAATTCTAGAATTTTTGGCGTTTTTGGGACTTTTACAAAAAGTTGGCGCTTTTTGAAATATGATAGCAAAATTGTGCTAGGCGAGCACAATCCAGCACAACTTTTGGATTTTTGAAATTCGCGTTTTTTGCAAAGTTATATGGAAAATGGCTAAAAAAGTTAAAATGGCGATTATTTTTATGAACCATTGAAATGAGCACTTTTTGATGTATTACGAAAAAATTGTGCTAGGCGAGCACAATTCAGCACAGTTTTTGGATTTGCAAAAATCGCGATTTTAACAAAATTAGAGCATTTTTTTGAAAAATCGCCAAAATTTTGATTAGCGATTTTCTCGAAAACGGTTTGAGATAGAACTTAGCTTGAAACGGCACAATTGTCTACGCGGCTAGCACAATCCAGCACAACTTTTGTTTTTGCGAAAAAACAAAATGGCAATTCTAGAATTTTTGGCGTTTTTGGGACTTTTACAAAAAGTTGGCGCTTTTTGAAATATGATAGCAATATTGTGCTAGGCGAGCACAATCCAGCACAACTTTTGGATTTTTGAAATTCGCGTTTTTTGCAAAGTTATATGGAAAATGGCTAAAAAAGTTAAAATGACGATTATTTTTATGAACCATTGAAATGAGCACTTTTTGATGTATTACGAAAAAATTGTGCTAGGCGAGCACAATTCAGCACAGTTTTTGGATTTGCAAAAATCGCGATTTTAACAAAATTAGAGCATTTTTTTGAAAAATCGCCAAAATTTTGTTTAGCGATTTTCTCGAAAACGGTTTGAGATAGAACTTAGCTTGAAACGGCACAATTGTCTACGCGGCTAGCACAATCCAGCACAACTTTTGTTTTTGCGAAAAAACAAAATGGCAATTCTAGAATTTTTGGCGTTTTTGGGACTTTTACAAAAAGTTGGCGCTTTTTGAAATATGATAGCAAAATTGTGCTAGGCGAGCACAATCCAGCACAACTTTTGGATTTTTGAAATTCGCGTTTTTTGCAAAGTTATATGGAAAATGGCTAAAAAAGTTAAAATGGCGATTATTTTTATGAACCATTGAAATGAGCACTTTTTGATGTATTACGAAAAAATTGTGCTAGGCGAGCACAATTCAGCACAGTTTTTGGATTTGCAAAAATCGCGATTTTAACAAAATTAGAGCATTTTTTTGAAAAATCGCCAAAATTTTGATTAGCGATTTTCTCGAAAACGGTTTGAGATAGAACTTAGCTTGAAACGGCACAATTGTCTACGCGGCTAGCACAATCCAGCACAACTTTTGTTTTTGCGAAAAAACAAAATGGCAATTCTAGAATTTTTGGCGTTTTTGGGACTTTTACAAAAAGTTGGCGCCTTTTGAAATATGATAGCAAAATTGTGCTAGGCGAGCACAATCCAGCACAACTTTTGGATTTTTGAAATTCGCGTTTTTTGCAAAGTTATATGGAAAATGGCTAAAAAAGTTAAAATGGCGATTATTTTTATGAACCATTGAAATGAGCACTTTTTGAAGTATTACGAAAAAATTGTGCTAGGCGAGCACAATTCAGCACAGTTTTTGGATTTGCAAAAATCGCGATTTTAACAAAATTAGAGCATTTTTTTGAAAAATCGCCAAAATTTTGATTAGCGATTTTCTCGAAAACGGTTTGAGATAGAACTTAGCTTGAAACGGCACAATTGTCTACGCGGCTAGCACAATCCAGCACAACTTTTGTTTTTGCGAAAAAACAAAATGGCAATTCTAGAATTTTTGGCGTTTTTGGGACTTTTACAAAAAGTTGGCGCTTTTTGGAATATGATAGCAAAATTGTGCTAGGCGAGCACAATCCAGCACAACTTTTGGATTTTTGAAATTCGCGTTTTTTGCAAAGTTATATGGAAAATGGCTAAAAAAGTTAAAATGGCGATTATTTTTATGAACCATTGAAATGAGCACTTTTTGATGTATTACGAAAAAATTGTGCTAGGCGAGCACAATTCAGCACAGTTTTTGGATTTGCAAAAATCGCGATTTTAACAAAATTAGAGCATTTTTTTGAAAAATCGCCAAAATTTTTATTAGCGATTTTCTCGAAAACGGTTTGAGATAGAACTTAGCTTGAAACGGCACAATTGTCTACGCGGCTAGCACAATCCAGCACAACTTTTGTTTTTGCGAAAAAACAAAATGGCAATTCTAGAATTTTTGGCGTTTTTGGGACTTTTACAAAAAGTTGGCGCTTTTTGGAATATGATAGCAAAATTGTGCTAGGCGAGCACAATCCAGCACAACTTTTGGATTTTTGAAATTCGCGTTTTTTGCAAAGTTATATGGAAAATGGCTAAAAAAGTTAAAATGGCGATTATTTTTATGAACCATTGAAATGAGCACTTTTTGATGTATTACGAAACAATTGTGCTAGGCGAGCACAATTCAGCACAGTTTTTGGATTTGCAAAAATCGCGATTTTAACAAAATTAGAGCATTTTTTTGAAAAATCGCCAAAATTTTGATTAGCGATTTTCTCGAAAACGGTTTGAGATAGAACTTAGCTTGAAACGGCACAATAACACCCTCCACTAGAAGAACCTAGCACAACTTTTGCTGCCCAAAAAACCTACAATGAAAATTTCAGCGATTTTTGTTGCGAAAAGTTTTTTCGCTGTATCTCTGTCAATTTTCATTTTTTCGAAAAACTTTTTGCGGCACAATTGGGCACAAATCTAGCACAATTCAGCACAACTTTTGTTTTTGCGAAAAAACAAAATGGCAATTCTAGGATTTTTTCGAAAATAGCGATTTTTTCGAAAACGGATTGAGATAGAACTTTTTTAAAAACGGCACAATTATGTACTCCGCTAGCACAATCCAGCACAACTTTTGTTTTTGCAAAAAAACAAAATGGCAATCCCAGCGATTTTTTTTGGAAAAAAAGTTTTTTCGCAATATCTCGGTCAATTTTCAATTTTTCGAAAAACTTTTTACGGCACAATTGGGCACAAACCTAGCACAATTCAGCACAACTTTTGTTTTTTCGAAATTCGAAAATGGCATTTTCAACATCTGGGACATGGTTACGAAGGACCATGCACAAATTTTAGGGCTTTTATTCTAGGAATTAGGCCTTAGAATCCTTTTAAAGTAGGATGTTCGAGGCGAGAAATATATACAATGAACTGCTGGACAATTTGCCTAAAAGGAAGAAAGCGAGGGATGTCGAGTACCTTTTAACACTTGTAATCAATGTTGAGGGTAGTGCTTGTAGGTAGTGAGGACACCGTCGACACAAAATGAGGAGAGAATGAGGGGGTATTAGGCAGAGACCTATGAGTGTTTACACAGAGTAATGATGCTCACCGCTCGGCTGTTGAAATGCAAGAGATAGTTTTATTCTGTCTTATGTCTTGTTTGCCCTTACATACTATTTGTTTCTTTCGTTACTCAGCGATATCTGTTTAACGAAAGTGAATTAACATAACATAACATATGTTTAATACAATATTGGCTTTCGATATTTCTAATTAAATAATCAATTCAATAATAGATTTCGATTTTACATCTTGAATTCAATAAGAAAATACTAATAATAGAAAAAATTAAGTTAGTGAATGCAAATTTAGACAGTGTCAATTAAACGCATTACATGTACTAAAAACTAATTTTTATAGTTTTTTGGTAGTTTCTACACGATTTTGATAGTTTTTACCGAAAATTTTGGTAGGAAATAATACTTCTCAGTGGCAACACTGTCCGTGGTGGATGGTATATAAGATTCGGCCCGGCCGAACATAACGCCGTTTTACTTGTTCTTGCTAAATACTTTTTTGTGAACTCTAAAAATTTAAATAAACAAACTGATTTAATTTTTAATACACTAAAATGACCATAAAAAGTTACAAAAAACACAAACGAAAAAGAATACTGTGAGAGAAAGACAGTTACAGGAACTATGATGTATAGAGAAAGTCGCCGCGGCGGAACAATAAACGTATACCACCTGGAGAAAGTGCCCTCTTTAGCCCTATATATACTTTTGCACCCGCCACGATCCGCGGGTAGAACACTTTTTTCATTTTAATGAAATTATTCTAAAAAATTAAAAAAATTACGATAATTTAAACAGCCCTATGAGTACTCGTATACAATGGTGTATTAAATTTGTGCTTTAGGTATTTTATAGCTTATAATGAAATTTGGTTTTTATACCCTCCACCTAAGGATGGGGTATATTCACTTTGTCATTCCGTTTGTAACACCTCGAAATATTCATCGGAGACCCCATAAAGTATATATAATATGGATCGTGGTAAAATTCTAAGACGATCTAGCCATGTCTGTCTGTACGTCTGTCTGTTGAAAGCAGGATAGCGGTCGAACGAAATGAGCTAGGAGGTTCAAATTCTCCCTATATGTGTCTTATGGTTGCAGATCGGTTGGGATTGAAAGTGGGCGAAATCGGCCTAAAGGGAAACATTTTTCACTCAAAAGAACTAAAATATCCATAATAACCCCTAATATTTTAGAGTATTTAAGCATATATTTTCAATATGTCTGCTTGTACTTACTTGATATTGGGTATGAGCATTCCCCCCATAAGAAAAAAGTGAACCATAAAGTGATTTATATTCGTAGGGGGTGAAATGGGGCAAAAAGGGATAAAAATGGTACATATTAAACGACAACAGGTAAAAACACGAAAATCGGTGTGTACATTCCTCTAATTGACTAGGTACATAATATGGTAAAAATTTTTTAAAATTCGTACTGTTAATGGGTAAAATGGGAAAATAGGGATAAAAATGGTACCAACCAAACAACTGCACCGATTGATTGCGTAGACACGTAAAATAAACGGATTTTTCGAAAATCGTACTTTTTGGGATTTAAATTGAAAAAGGGATAAAAATAGTACCAACCAAATGACTGCTGCTGGAGTCGTGAAATTCGCAGTATACATTCCTCTGACTGCATATACACGAATGCAATCCATGGTGGACGGTATATAACGTTCGGCCCGGCCGAACTTAACGCCTTTGGTCGAAATTGGTTTACATTTGGACCAAGTCCCCATAGAAGGGTATCCCAACATGTTTACTTAAATCCCCATAACACTCTCAAAATATACGACATCTAACTCAAATTTGGACTCCGACCATTTTTTGCGTCCTAACAGAAGTGCCCTAAGTTTGAACGAAGTCCGTCCATGTTTGGACCACGCCCTCCTCATAAAACTCACAAAATACACAATATGTATATGTCTAGAATTTGGTTTATAAACCATTTCTGAACTCATAAATGTGTGCGCTATGTTTGAACGAAATCGGTCCATGTTTGGACCAAGTCCCCATCGAAGGTTGCCCCAGCTCTTAAACTACAATAAAACTCGCAAAATATACACTACTTCCCTCAAATTTTGTTTATAAACCTTTTCTGAATCCATAAATGTGTGTGCTAAGTTTGAACGAAAACGGTCCATGTTTGGACCAAGTCCCCATAGAAGGGAATTATCACTCCATAAAACTCAAATGTACACTACCTTTCTCAAATTTGATAGTCCCATTTTTTATAGTCGTGTAACTTGACATGATGATGTGACATCAGTGACCGATTCATAAATAACTTTATACTTTTTTAACTTCGGGCCGCAGTCTCTTGTTGACTCATAACAAGTTTCAATTCCAACCGTCTATATATTTCACCCAAACTGTTGTTATTTCTCCAATTTTGCCAAAAAGTTTATGTTTTCTACTTTGACTACGTAAAACTAAAATAACCAAATATAATACCTGCGAAAGGGTTTTATGGATTTGTTTTGATTAAAATTATCATTAAATAGAAATTAAATTAAAATTAAAGATCAATGTGTGAATAAGATGTATTTAAAAATCTATAAAATTACGGATTCGATAAGGGATGAATCAGTAATAAGTTAATCCTTTAAGTGTACGGACGTATATTCGCAAGTGATGAAATATGACAGACGCAAATAAAACAAGTAAGCAAAGGCTAAAGTCGGACGGGACCGACTATATGATACACTCCACTTTTTATCCGAATACAATTCAATTCGGTAAAAAAAGTGAAAACGGAAAGGATTGTTGTATGAATCACAGGCTAATATGACCTGACCCAATTTCTCAAATCGAGAACGATATTTGTATCGGGGCTATATCCAAACATGGAATGAAGTGACCCACATTCACAATAGAATCTTCCAGTTCAAGTATAACGTGTTATGCTCATTTTGAAGAAAATCCGTGGTTTCTGGTGAGGAAAAAGTCAAGTCGGGAGCGAAATTTGTATAGGGGCTATATATAAATTTGAACCGATTTGACCGATATTCACCGTGGGTATTTCTAGTGGAAATATGAGATATTTGGCCAAATTTGAAGAAGATCTGTTAAAATATGTCGTTTCTAGAGCGGAAAAAGTCAAATTGGGAGCGAAATTTGTATGGGAGCTATATATAAATCTGAATCCGATCTAACACATTTTCAACACAGGTGTTTCTAGTTGAAATATAAGATGATCTGTCAATTTTAGAGAGAGAGAAAAGATTCAAATCGGGAGTGAAATTCGTATGGGGGCTATATCTAAATCTGAAACGATTTTATTCAAATTAAATAGCGTTCGTCCATATTCCGAAAAACTTCGTTGTGCCCGTCGCGGGTAACAATCTTGACGCGATGCGGTGGCTTTAGGGCTGTTCTGATGGGTAGCTGCTATCACCTAGGAAGGAACCTGAGTCCTTCCTAGGGAGAGAGCGGATACTTTCCCGGAACATCCCGAACTAAAAGTTACCCACCGATACAAACCATGATGAGCACAAATATAAATATAAACTCTGCAAGTGGTCACAAGGCTGGACCTGGAAATCCACCCAAACAGTCGTCTGCGGATGGCTCTTTGGCTGGTGCAAAATATTTGCAGGCACCAACCTCATCATCACCACAACAACAATCACACTCAAACCCCATACAAACGAAACAACTATGCAAACGAAAACGGCAACACTCAAACGACAACAAAACATTGACTCTGACGTGTCCCTAGGTGACGACACAAATGACGGTCTGTCAGGTATAGGCAAGCTATTCCTCTATGAGACTGATGAAGAAGACAATCGTATGGTTGCTTCTGACTCGGCAGCAGAGGAAGTGCCTATAAGTGGCAACAATGCCTCAGGATCGACAACAGGACTAAGACGGACGAGGAAAGGAGGGAAGCGGGATATAAGCGCTCGTTACGATTCCTTAAGAAGATGGATACGAAAGACCCGTCTTCTCTTTCGGGTCGTAACAAGCGATTATACCGAAAGCACACCTACCACGTACGGAAGTATGAGTCTATGATGAACACGACCGTCGCACAGTAGCGCCCGTAGAGCAAACGAGGTTGCAAAAATCAAAATTTTCATGAGCGCCGACGAAGTTTTGAATAAACCCATGTTATAGGAAACTTTTCAACGATTTCAGATCTGCCTCTCTTAATAATATCACATTTTTAGTTTAGAAGATATAGCCGTTCAAAGTTGACCGACTTTCAGTTTTCAAAAAAAAACACACAATTTTTAGTGAATTTGTTGCGATTTCAGGTGTAATATCACGAAAAATAGGTAACGAATCGCCTTATTTTTTGTTTGTATTGATTGATGTATTTATTAAATGTATAATGATAAAAAATTAACTGTTTGCTTTGTGTTTCTCCTGGTAAATCACTATTTAAAAACTATCCGTTTTTCACTATTTTTCAACTTTGACGGAAAATAAAAAAATCTGTATTTTTCTATATTTGCCATATTTGCAAAACCTGTTCATTGATTATTTCTTTACATAATTCAAAAATTTTAGCTGCCCGTACGTGCCCGTTTGGCTTCTAGAGGTAAAAAAGGTTAAAAAGACATGGTTGCAGAAATTGTATGGCGTCCATCCCTTATATGTTTTGACTGACAGTAGTTTGATCTAATAGTTTGAAAAAAAAAAAAACTACTCATTGAAAATAGCAGGTACGTACCTCACTTAAACAATACTTTGGCGTACAAATGGTCAAGAGCAATATTGACTTATGGTCCCTACAGGTAGGCACAAATCTTATTTGGACACGTGCATAATATCAAAATTGCATTATTCAGCCTAAATCCATATGTATGCAGGGAACTGGTAAATTTTTCGGCATAGTAGCATCAGCCTATATATTGCAAATGGTCAAGAACAATATTGACTTATGGTCCCTATTTTTATTTTTTATTTTTAGGCATGGTAGCATAAGCCTATATATTGCAAAATAAGGATAATGCCTGGATTACTCTACGACTGAAAGTTGGCGCAACAATTACTGAAACCATTAAACAATTTAAGTACTGAAAACATGGCGTTGAACAATTTTAAATTAGTTGAACTGTTTAGAAAGTCAACCACACCAAATTTTTTCACGGAAGCTGCTTTAGAAGAACTTGATAGCTTATTCGGAAATATTGAGAGAAGCGAAAATATAAAAAATAAATGTTATCTGATATATGCAAATATTAAGGCAAAATGGGTGAAATCTAATCGAACCATTCAGAACTTCAACTCTAAATACGAGGACTGGCTTAATGAAAACACCATCCTGGATATATTGGCAGTAGATAAACCCACCACATCAACCAGAGGAGCAAAAGGAAGGCCAAAAAAAGTATTGAAGAGTGTTCAATTTTCACAAGGAAGAGGAAACTTGCCGATGCCACCAATGACTTGACCACGAAGCAATTATCGGACGCGCTGTCTATTAAATTTACAAAGGATAGTGAAAGAGTTAGGTCGCAGATAACCAAATCTGTTGCTGATGCAAGCCCACTGCGACTAAAAAGGATTAAGGAAAGCATTCCCACACCCACAAACGCACACATTAAAAAGTATGGATCCGAAGAAGCCTTGGCCTTGTTTATGGACTTAGAACTTTCCAAAGAGAAATATGAGAAACTACGGACATCTTTAACGCGACACGGCGCTGACGTTTTACCCGGATACAAGCGTATTACGCAAGACAAAATAAATTCACGACCACTGCATACGGAGTTTACGGAAGTCTCTGCGAAAGCCAATCTGCAGGATCTCATGTGCCATACAGCAAAACGGTTGTTGGAGAGTCGTCCTGAAAATGAGGTGAAAATTCTTCCTGAGAAGTTGACATTGATCAGCAAATGGGGCTGCGATGGATCATCCGGACAAAGCGTTTATAAGCAAAGGATATCTTCCGATGACGCTACAATATCGGACGGAAATATGTTTATGGCATCTGTTGTTCCTTTGCGGCTTAAATCTGATGTTTCCCTACATGGGAAAAAAATCCACGTCCGTCATCAGTGCATTATTGCCGACCAATAATGTTTCAGTTTGCAAGGGAATCGGCAGAACTCATAAGGACCACGGTGAAGGACATTGAAGAACAAATAAGCAAGATTAGGCCTACAAAGCTGCAAATTGGAGAAGGAAAATATATTGAATGCAATTACGAGTTCCATCTGACCATGGTTGACGGAAAAGTCGTAAACGAACTGACAGGAACAACCTCAACAATGTCATGCCCGATTTGCAAAAAGAGTCAGAAGAACTTTGGTAATTTAAACGATTCTACAAATGAGGAGAATTACGAATATGGAATGTCACCATTGCACGCAAGGATAAGGTGTATGGAACTCTTGCTAAAACTGGCGTATACCCTACCACAAGAGGAGGAAAACTTCGATGAAAATACATCAATAAAGGATAAGGAAAAGATCAGAAAGAAGCAAATACAGGATGCTTTTTTTAAACAAGTTGGACTAAAAGTAGACTGTCCCAAGCACGGATACGGTAACTCAAACGATGGAAACACTTCTAGGAGATTTTTTGAAAATGATGAGGCAGTAACTAGAATCACTGGAATTGACAATCAAATCGTGAAAAGATTGGGAACGATCTTAGATGTTTTAAACTGCAAAGAAAATGTCAATTCTACAAAATATGGAGAATATGCGTCGAAAACTGCATCTCTTTTAGCAGAAATGTATCCACAGAAGAAGTTGACCCCGACCGTCCATAAAATATTGGCGCATGGCAAAGATATAATTGAGTACCAGTCTTTGCCAATTGGAGAGCTTTCTGAAGAAGCACAGGAGTCTCTTAACAAATTTTATAAAAAATATAGATTGCAGAACACATTCAAAGCATCAAGGGTAAGGCAAAATGAGGACCTCTTCAACATGTTGGCAGCATCTTCCGATCCACTTATTTCTTCCCTGCGGCATGTGAAGTCAAGAATAGAGTTAGAAAATAATTATAGTTTAGAAATGGTTAGTCTTTTAGATATACCTTCTCTTACGAACTGTGATGAATATTTTACAGAAAATTGAAAAAATAAATTTAAAAAAAAAATATTTTTTTTTTTAATTTGTTGGGTAATAATTTAAAACATAAAAAACTTAAGAAAAAAATAAAAACAATCTAAAAATGTAAAAATAATTTTTTTAGTTACCATAAAATTGATTTTTCTACTAATTTTAACTTTGATAACCCATAATTAGGCCCCTACAGAGCGTAGCACCCTTTCCAAACTCTCATTTCATAGGCTGAACAGTTATCTATCATATGCTGTTTAAACTGTTCAATTATCTTATTCGGTTCAAAAGATATGATTTTTGCAACGAAAAAACTCAAATGGCGCCACTGTGCGTCGTGGAGGTCAGACCCTCCACCTCAAAAGACACAAAGGACACAACTAAAACAAACGGTACTAAAACAATTACGACTACGGATACAAACCAGAGCAAGGCCGATCTGATGAACTCGGGTAAAACTGGACCTCGGGGCCACTCTGGTATACAAAACAAGCCAGCCCCGAATAAAGCTGGTCCTTCATCAAGCAGAGAGATGCGCAGACCGGCACCATACCCGTCCAAGGTCGTTAAAGCCGATACCAAGCCTTGTGTAGGCCCCGCAATCTGCAAAAGACACAATAGACCGGTAGCGGAAATTCCCAACAGGGTCAACCCCCCGGCGCACAGCACCCAAACTGGGATAAAAAGGCAGAGGTCCAAAGAAGCTCAAGCCCCCGATGGCAAGCGGCCGAAAACCATACCCAGCCTAACGACAGCACCCGAATTGCAAGTCGCCATTATAGACCGCAGCAAGGTAGAATGACCTCAAGTAGATGGCTACTGGTTGAGGAGCAGATACTCCGATCTCTGCTTGAAGCCCTCAAAACCAGTGAAGACGACTCCTTTACTGAGTTCGACAGAGCCGGGTGGCAGAAGGGTGTGAAGATCGTCCGCTGTGGAAATAAGAAAGCATTAGACTTCCTTACTGCTGCAGTCGGTGATCTATCGACCAGATCCCCTGTTGGACGACAGTAAAGGTATGGGTTCCTCCTCCAATCCTGGAGGATGAAGCCATACTTACACTGGTAAAAAGGCAGAACAAGCCGCTAGGCACTGATGACTGGAAGATCATTAGGGGACGCGTGAGGGACAAAGGAGAAGGAAAAGATCTATGGATCCGGATAGGATCAGAATCCCTCCGTCTTCTTCGTCTCTCGGATGGGGTCGTCAGATATGGTCTCAACCGACTGAAGATCAGTATCCCCGAGGACGAAACCAATGCCCGACGTCAGGAGGGGCATGCAACTGGTGCAAATTAATCTGCACCACTCCGAAGCAGCATCGGACGAACTGCTGCGACATATGGGGAAGGAGGGCACGGACGTAGCTCTGGTGCAAGAACCCTGGATTACAGGGAACAGAGTACGAGGACTGAGGTCACGAAACCTAAAGCTCATATCCCCACAAAACGAAGGTAAAATCCGTAGCTGTATTGTAGCCAAGAAAGACTTGAATCTAACCTTCTTATCTCACTACAGCGATGGCGACCTAACAGTGGTGGCCATGGAACGCCATAACAAACCAACCCTGGTAATAGGCTCCATGTACCTACCTTACGAAGTGGAAAATCCCCCGTTAAACAAGGTCCAGGCCCTGGTAGGTTGGTGCAGACGAAAGGGGCACGATCTGGTACTCGGTGGCGATGCAAACGCGCACCACACCCTTTGAGGTAGCACTGACATCAAAAAAAGAGGTGAGTCACTTTTTGATTACATTATATCCACTGATCTAATTATATGCAACAAGGGCAATAGGCCGACGTTCTATAATAGAACTAGGGAACAGGTTATAGATATAACTCTAGTATCAAATAGTGAAACGATTAGAGTCTCAAATTGGATGGTATCTACAGAATGTTCCTTCTCCGACCACTTTAGAATACACTTCAACATAGAGCACGATATAATTAGGGGGAAACCCTACAGAAATCCCAAAAAGACTAACTGGAACCTCTTCAGTAATCTTATGCAGTCACAGCCTCCTCCGGACAGAGAGATTAGTGACGTGCATGAACTGGAGGGTGCAGTGAATCAACTGACATCTTCCCTTTCAGAATCCTTCAAAAAATCCTGCCAGGAGCGACGCCCCCGGAAAGTCAACCAAACCTGGTGGACACCGGAGATCAGGGCACTCAGGAAGGAAAGTAGGAGGCTCTTCAACAGAGCAAAAAGGGAGAAAACTCCAGAAGGCTGGAACGACTATAAAGAGGTCTTCAATGACTTCAAGAAATAGATCAAAAAAGCAAAATTGAAATCTTGGACGAGTTTCTGCGAGGAATTGGAAGGTACAAGAGAGGTCGCCAGATTTCGCAAAGCGCTCTCCAAGGAACCCAGCACTCCAGGATGAAACCGGATGGACTGTTCACAGAAAGCAGTGCAGAAACGGTAGAACTCCTTATGGAAACACACTTCCCAGGATGCCAAGACGATGACAACAGCATTGAAGAAACAGTAACCCCTCCCTCCGTTTGCACGGACGAGTTCATTAATACAATAGTTGATGACGAAAAAATAATGTGGGCCATACGATCCTTTAGACCATACAAGTCAGCAGGACCAGATGAAATTATACCAGCACAACTGCAGGTTTCCCTGGACCGGATATTGCCATTGCTACGACTAATTTTCTCCGCAAGCCTAAGATGGTCCTACATACCAAGGGCATGGAGAGAAGTCAGGGTGGTCTTTATCCACAAGGCGGGAAAAATAAACCACAACACGACAAAAGATTATAGACCAATTAGTCTATCATCGTTTATACTAAAAACCATGGAAAGACTGATGGACTTACATGTCAGGGAGAAACTAAATCCAGACAACTTCAGCGAGGCACAACACGCATACCATAAAGGAAGGTCAGTGGAAACGGCATTACATGCGGTGGTAGGCTATATTGAAAGCTCCTTGCTGTACAAAGACTAAGATCACTAAGGAAGCCCTTAAGATGGTCGACAAGAAATGGGTTAGGAGTTAACCCAAGGAAAACAGAGCTGGTTCTGTTCACAAGAAAATATAAAATTCCGGACTTCGACCTCCCCAGTTTAGACGGGGAGATATTGCATCTATCAACCTTGGCATAATCCTGGACTCGAAACTTTCTTGGAAAGGAAACACAGAAGAGAGAGGAAGGAAAGCACTCTGCGCCTTTTATACCTGCAAAAAGATGTTCGGGAAAAGATGGGGACTACAACCAAAGATGGTACACTGGCTGTACACGGCAATAGTAAGACCAATACTCACATACGGGGCATTGGTCTGGTGGAGCGCGGTAAAAAGAAAATCACTCCTAGCAAATATCAACAAGGTGCAGAGGATGGCATGCTTGGGCATTGCTGGGACAACTATACTCAATATACAACCCGTGGACTTTTTCGTAAGGAGATGTGCAGCAAGGGTAGCATTGCGTATACTGAAAAACGACACGCTTGGGCACAGCTTCATTTTAGGAGCTACTGAACCATACGGGAGGCTAGATAAAAATTCAGATTTTCTCAAGCACCTACATAAGAACTTCAAATTGGTAATACCCACAAGAGAAGAATGGGCATCCAATGGCTCAAAAATGGAGACAGGTACGGGATCGGGAGTCTTTTCCGAACCTTTAAACCTTAAAATATCCATCCTACTGCCAACCACTTGCACAGTCTTTCAGGCAGAAGTATATGCCATCAACATAGCCGCGAGAAATATTCTGAAACGGGACATCGATCCATCAAAATTCAGAATTTATGTGGACAGTATGGCAGCCCTTGAAGCCCTAAACTCCAAGACTATCAGATCAAGATGCGTACATGACTGCTTAGAGTTTCTGGACCGACTCCAAATGCATGACGTCACACTTGTATGGGTACCGGGTCACACGGATGTACCTGGAAACGAAATGGCAGACGAATGTGCACGGAATGGCTCCAAGGAGACGGGCGTTCCATGTAATACGAACATACGCAAGCCTTTCATTGAAATACTCAATCAAATGGACGAAATAGCAGACCGAGAAACAAAGTTGCGATGGGACTCCTTTCATAACTGCAACATAACACGTAACTTATGGCCGAAAATCAACCCTAGTAGAAAGAAAGAAACACAAGCATCCTCATGGGAGTCCTTACAGGGCACTGCGCAATAGGCCGAGCGTATGGGAATCCCTCATATGGACTACTGCAGAAGCTGCCTCGACGAAGAAGAAGAGGAGTCGGTAGAACATCTGCTATGCCCATGCCATAGACTGCAGGAGCTCAGGCTACATTATCTTGGAAGCAGGTTCTTTAGCAGTCTGGCAGAAGTAGCAAGCGTTCCTCTAAAACCCCTATATAAATTCATAGAAAAGGCCAACTTGTTCTCCAGTAGAAACACCAGGCAATCTAATAACGACTGGTACTATAATGAACCCTCCGGACTTTCCTTGCTATCAACTTCTCTTCTCCCACTATAATCCTCCTCCTCTATTCATTAATATATTTCTTCTATAATCATCTATCAAGGGTAGCACAATGGACAAATAGTCTCCGAGTGAACTCGCTTGGTTGCGTATACACATGATGTTGTATATACTACCAGCGGGCAACCCTTTCAACCTAACCTAACCTAAAGTTTTATTTGGTTCTACCTACAATTGCGACCTGTATCGTGATTACAAGAATAGATGGGCAGACAGACGGACATTGCTAAATCGATTCAAAAAGCGATTCTAAGTCGATCGGAATAATTAACAATGAGTCTATCTCGCTTCCTTTTGGGTGTTACTTGCAATACCAATTTCGTTCATCAAAATTGGAAGACCTTTGAGAATTTCTCGTTGATTTTACATGGATTTGCTCATCGTTCTTATCAGGCGTTATTATTATTACACCTATATATATAACATGTAAGGAAAGACTAAAGTCGGGCGGGGCCGACTACATGGTATACTCCACTTTCTATCCGAATACAATTCAATTAGGTAAAAAGTGAAAACGGGAAGAATTTTTGTATGTTTCCTAACCATAGGCTAATATGACCTGCCCAAAATTGTCAAATCGACAAGAATATTTGTATCTGGGCTATATCCAAACATGGAATTAAGGGACTAACTTTCACAATAAGTTCTTCCAGTTCATATATAACGTGTTATGCTCTCTTTGAAGAAATTCGGTGAAAATTCGTGGTTTCTGGGGCGTAAAAAGTCTATCCGGGAGCGAAATTTCTATGGGAATATCCCAGGGATTCCCGGGAAAAATAATTTATTTTAGGTATGTCCAATATGATTAAAAATGTCAACATTTATTAACTGGTGTGATTTTTTAACCTATTAACGCCCATTATACACGTCCGTGTACACTATTTCAAGTTTTTTACTTTTTTGATATCTTTTAATTCCTGATTATTAAACCGTAGGCCTGTTCGATTGGGCTTACTATCTTATTTTTTTTATGGAATTTACTCGCTTAACAAGAAAGTAGCTTACTACTCTCATAGTGTTGCTGCCAGATTTTTCTTGTTGATTCATTTAAGAAAAAACCAATGGATAAAAATGTTGCCACCTTATCAATTCTCTTAATTGTAAGTGACCGAGAAGAACAAACCAATATAATCGGCCTGTTCGATTGAGCTTACTAGCTTACAATTAAGAGACTTGATAAGGTGGCGAAATTTTAATCCATTGGTATTATTTAAATAAATGGCACCACCTTACTCGGTAACTAAGAGAGTAGTAAGCTTCTTTCTTGTTAAGCGAGTAAATTCCATACAAATATTAACCTAGTAATCCCAATCGCCTAATAATAATCTAAACGGGCCTAATAATAATCGAAAAATAAATATTTTTTATTATTGTAGTAATAAATAAATTGGGCGTTGATAGGTTTGAATATTGTCATATTTCAAATTAGACGAATGTTTTTGTCAACATATTTAATTTTTTCATTTTACAAATATTTTACTCTAGACTAATCGTCAGAATTAAAGGCGTCATAAAATTGGACATTTACACAGTACAAGTGACTTACACCTACACTGGATTCAAAATTAAAAAAAATGATTAAGTAAACAAATAACTCTGAGAATGTTATGACGCAATTTATACAAAGTAAAATATTCTAAAATGTAAAAATAATATAAAAAATTTAATATTAAGTAAATAAATTCTTAAAAAGTAAGAACATTGAAATAGTCCAGTAATTAATTCTTACAAAATGTTATTTAAAAATACCGTAGGATATATTTCTATTCATATTTGATTTCTCTTGAAAGTTTCTAGGTGAAAATTTTTAATTGTATCCCAATTTTTAACAATTTCTTACTGGTTTCATTCATATTATGTAAATTGTTATTTAAGAAGATGTTCACCTTTTATAACGACGATTCTTCTAGGAAAACAAGAAATTTAAAGTTTAACCAGTACGAGGGTTTAAGTATTGACATTATGTCAGCCATAGTATTGTCGGTACGATATTTGATATATGAATTTGAAATATATCTAAAATTTCCAATTTATATCGTAAATCTAAATTAATGCTCAAAATAATCAATAAAATATTTTTTTAATATTTCCCGTATTCCCGGGAAATTAAAAATCTTTTCCCGGGAATTCCCGCAAAAATTTGGGCGATTCGGGAATTCCCGGACCCCAAACCCTAAATATAAGATGTTTTGCATAATCTGAAGACAATCTGATGAAATATGTGATTTCTAGAGCGGAAAAAGTCAAATCGGGAGTGAAATTTGTATGGCAGCTATATATAAATCTTAACCGATGTAACACATTTTAAACACAGGTTTTTATAGTTGAAATATAAGATGTTTTACCAACTTTGAAGTAAATCTGTTGTAATATGTGGTATCTAGAGTGAAAAGAGTCAAATCGGGAGTAAAATTCGTATGGGGGCTATATCTAAATCTGAACCGATTTTCAAATTAAATAGCGTTCGTCCTACTCTCGTGGAATGTATAAATATTCAGACAAATATGGAGAGCTTTAGTTATAAAGAACTGGCCGAATAGTATTTTAGAAACAACAAGTAAAAAAACGTTAAGTTCGGCCGGGCCGAACTTTATATACCCTCCACCATGGATTGCGTTCCACAGAGGCTTTCGATTTTCGTAGAAGTGCTGTAATATTACAGGAAAATATAATTTTTTAATAGCCATACCAAAACAAATGCAAATATTGAAAAAATAATTTTATAAATAAATATAATATTTTCTTTATTTCAAACCATGCTTATAAGGCAAGGCTCCTAATAAATTTACGTATCGAACATAGTGCAAAATAACCTAGCTTCATGATTCAACCAATTTTTGTCGTAAAAGTAAAAAGTACGAATTTAGAAAAATCTTTTTATTTTGTGTGTCTATGGTTGGTACCATTTTTATCCCATTTTTCCTAGTTTACCCCCTGAAGAGTATGACTTCCTAAAATCTCTTTATTTTACGTGTCTACGCAATTACAGGGATGTACACACCGAATTTCATCATTCCAGCTGCAGTCGTTTAGTTGGTACCATTTTTATCCCTCTGTATTCATTGTATCCCTTGAAAGTACGAATTTGGAAAAAAAACATTTATTTTATTGTGTATACGCAGTCAGAGGAATGTATACTCCGAGTTTCATGACTCTATCTGCGGTCATTTGGTTGGTACTATTTCTATTCCCTTTTTCCATTTTAACCACAAAAAAATCTGTTTATTTTACGTGTCTACGCAACCATTTTAGCCTTTAAAAGTACGAATTTGGAAAAAATAATTTTATATTATCTACACAATTAGAGGAATGAACACACCAAATTTCGTGTTTCTAGTTGTTTTCGTTTAATATGTACTTTTTTATCCTTTTTTTGCCCCATTTCACCCCTACGAATACAAATCACTTTATGGTGCACATTTTTGTTATAGGGGAATTGCCATACTATGCATAAATACCCTAAAATATGGGGTTATTATGGTTATTTTTAGTCCTTGTGAGGGACACATTTTGGGCCGATTTCGCCCACTTAACGTATGACGCATTTAGGAGAAATTTGATCCTCCTGGCTCATTTCATTCGGAAGCCAGCGTGCTTTCAACAGACAGACGGACATGGCTAAATCGTCTTAGAATTTTACCACGACCAAGAATATATATACTTTATGGGGCCTCCGATGAATATTTCAAGGTGTTACAAACCCTCCCAGGTGGAGGGTATAAAAACAAGGAAGATGTTCTTAGTTACGTTAAAATAAAATTAAACTTAAATTCGTGTAGCACCGATATACAAGAGCAATTATCTAATTTCGTCAAAGCACTAAAAAACGCTACAAAGAAGTTAGCTACAGCAAACAAAAAAAGCATGATAAGGCTGGAAGACCACGCCAATCATTAGAAAACTTCTGCGATAGACCTAAGAGACGGAAACTTAATGATGTTAACGATAAAATTGGTTGTACAAATATAAAAGAATCTTTCTTACATCAATTACTATCACAAAAGATGTTAAAGCTAGTCCAGTGAGAACAAAACGGATTCTTAAAAGTATACCAACTCCGAGCGATGAAAAACAGTACACAAATGGGGAGGCATTAGCATTATTTCTGGATTTGAAATTAACAAAATAGCAATATATTCAGCTCAGATGGCGTGCGATTGAGAAAGGCTCAAATATGTATCCAGCATATCATCATCATATCACCGCTGCTAAAATGGACTGTTTGCCATCAAAGGACAATATTACAATCACAGCAATTTCGGGTCTTCAGGATCAGAAGTTCAAAGAAGAAACATGTTCAAGATGAATATCGCAAATTTGGATTGATTATAGACCAGCCAAAACAAGGGTCAGGCAATACAAATGATGGCAATACCGCAAGAAGATTCTTTTCAGATCCAGAAACAGCATCTGAAATAACAAGAGTGGATTTAAACCTTATTTTCAGATTTAAAATAATCCTAGAAGTACTACGTTCAATGAGGAAATTGACTCTAGAAAATTTGGAGATTATGCTAAGGAAACAGCAGAAATATCTACAACGAACTACCCATGTAGAAATATATCTGCAACAGTTCACAAAATCCTTTATCATGGAGAAGATGTCATTAAATATCATTTGGTGCCACTTGGAGATCTATCAGAGGAGGCTCAGGAAAAAGGAACACGAATTACAGATTTTATAGAGAGCACAATGCTAGAAAATTTTCACGAAATACCACGAATGAAGATCTATTAAATATGTTATTGGCAACGTCAGATCCGTTCATCTCCAGTATTCGAAAACAATGGAAAGTGGAACATGTAACGGCCCGACCCATGCCCTACCTTCCTAAAACCCGTTTGCTACCTTTAATACCGGCCGTGCTCAGGGAAAATGGGGTGGTGTCTTTGGTCTTGGAAAGTAGGTTAAAGCACGCTACAAAAATCCAAAATTAGGTTGCTAAATTCTGAGTGATGATACTGACACAACAAAAGAAACGAAATAAAAGGAAGAAAGGAAGAAAGTATGAAAAAGCGAAGAGTATTCAGATGTAATGTTCCTCATTCGACCAAAACCCACCCTACCTATGTTACCCATTGGAAATCTGTTGGATAACCCACGACGATCATGCTAACCTTACTCTAAGTTTTCCGTGGAATAATTAAAAAAAACTTAATTCATTTTAAAAATCAAACTTGTCTTCATGTTTTAATAATCATTAAATTTTAGAACATCAGTATAGTTAAAAAATATAAAGAAAATAACATAGATTAAATAAAATTAAATTCGAAGAAAAAAATGAATTCAAATACTTTTCATGGGTGTATAAAAATTTAAGAAACAGTTACCAAAACTATAAATGATAACAGAAAATGTTCATAACATATCAACTTACATAGTTAACATAGCAATTGTAACATTTTGGGAACGTTTTAAATTAGCAGATTGAATTAGATTTTAAAATTTACAATATAGATTGAATGAAAGAATATGCTAAAACTTCAAATGACAATGTATATATGTATCAAACTTTTAAATAAAAGAACGAATTTGATTTACAGTATGAAACCATTTGGATAAAACGAAATATTAAAATGTTAAAGATTCAAATGAAAATGTAAATACCAAATTTTGAAAAGTGTATGTACTATTTCATGTTTATGCAAACATAGGGAGTGACAATTTCAATATAAAACAAATTATTCAAAACTCACCAGCACGGAACTCCAACGAAGACAGCATGCCTGATGTCGATTCTGGATTCGCTAAACATTTAAATTCAAAATTATCACTCACAGCAATCAACATGTATGTGTACGTGTATATCATAACTCTTTTCTTTTAACACCCGAGAAAGTCAAGTATACATATAACATCTAATTAAGAGGATTATGAATACGTTCACTTGTACAGCTTAATGATGAATTTGCCCTTTCAATTCCACATTCGACAGCGTATTCCTACATAAACAGATGTCGTCCTTACAAAGAGCATCCCCAGTTGTCCCCAATTAGAAATAGAACATCATACAAAAATGCCGGCAAACTCCTTAGAATTTGGATCATCCTGATACCAAAATTATTGCAGAATCCGATTTTCTAATTTAAAATGATTCGGCGAAGCTCAAATTTGCGCCGTATATCTATAGTTTCGATTACACAATTAGATTACTTCGGCGATGCTCAGACTGGTGACAGGAAATTCTTTAACCGGTCGAAGGATCGAATGCTGCAGCAATAGAGGATCATGGTCCAAATAAGAGGTCACAAATGCCAAATCCAAAAAACCATCGTCAAGGAATGAAGCCAATTTTAGAAGAATCCTCCGGATAGGGATTTACTCATCAGCTTAGCATTGAAATTCGAAATCTTGGAACTCTGGGCAAAATTCCTCCGAATAACTTCCTGTCCTTCAGAAAAGCTCTTGATACGCGACTTCCGTACCATCCCCTTTATTTCATTCCGTAGTAAAACAAAATTCGACCTGTCTCTCGATTTATGTATCCGACTCGTTTAAAATTTTCAATTCATCCAAAATTCGGTAGTCCTTTCCATTAGATATCATAGACTGTCCAAAAATGATCTGATACGGAGTCTTACCAATGGATTGGTGAATACTATTCCTCAACGCACAATTTATGGCAGGTATGTACATGTCCCAGTCACGTTGGTCGTTTCTGACGTATGAACGCAAAGCCTCGTTTATGGAACTATTAACGCATTCGCTAGCGTTTGCCTGGGGACTGTATACTGCAGTCAGTATGTTTTTGACACCAAATTTCTACAGAAACTTCTTGAACTCCTTGCTACGAAACTGCGAGCCGTTATCAGTCACAATCGCCTCTGGAATTCCATAACAATGAAAAATTTCTAAGTTCGTACTAAGGTAATTTATTATGTCCCTCGAGACAAATTTCCGTAATGGTTTCAAGTGCGTGAATTTTGAAAAATGGTTTAAAACTTTTAGAATACTAATTTGTCCAGTCCTCGTCCTAGGTAATGGTCCTATTAGGTCGATATAAAGGCGTTGGAAAGGCCGTTCAGTCGTTACGATTTGTCCCATCGGTGGTCTTAGTATGGTCGTCGGTGTCTTGGAAGTCTTGCACATCTCTCAATTTCCTATATAGTCCCGTACATCAGTAACTAGCCTTGGCCAATAAAAATAGCGTCGGATTCGTTCAAGCGTTTTCGCAATACCACCATGTGCAGAATTCGGCACATCATGAGCGGAATAAATCACATTGTTCCTAAGTTCGGAAGATACAAAGAGTTTTCAGGAATTGGATTCGTCCGCTACGCCTGTGTAAATGTGTCCGTTTATAAATAAACCTACCTGCAGTGTCAAGATCAATAGCCGGTATAGTACGTAGTTCAATAGCCTCTACACAATCCTCACCCTCGTGTGCCCTCGATAAAGTGTTGGGAACAACATTCTCCTTTTCACTTCGGTGCTCTATCGAAAATTTAAATCCTTTTACAGATAAATCACGATGGCCCATCATCCACTTCAGCCTCGCATGATCTTTAATTACCTTAAATTCTTGCAACTCAATGTAGGACCTAAACTTATGCACTGTCATGGCTACCGCCAAACATTCCAATTCCGTTATCGTATAGCTTCGTTGTGCTCGATTCAACTTGTGCGACATATAAGTTATCAGTCTTTCGTCATCCGTCATCGCCCTCCTGCGTTAAAACAGCCCCTACACCACAAGTGCTCGCATCACATTGCAATATAAAACACTTAGTATAATCCGGATGAATAAGTACTGGGGCAGTTGTTAATCTTGTCTTTAGTGTCTCAAATGCTCCTTGAGCCTCGTCGGTCCATACAAAAGTCCTCTTTTTGGTCAGTAGTTCCGTCAGTGGAAATGTCAATGTGGAAAAGTCCTGAATGAACCCTCTGTACAACCCGGTCATCCCCAAAAATCTCCTTAGCTCCTGATCGATTTCGGCACAGGATATTCTAGTATTGCTCTAACCTTTCCTTCATCCACCTGCAGCGTTCCGTTCCCCACAACATATCCAAGATATTTCACCCTGCTCAATCCACATTTATTGTCAACCCTGCCCTTTTCAAGTGAGTTGCCACTTCCATCAGATGTGTCAAGTGTTGGTCAAAGTCCTTGGATACAACCAATTAATCATCCAAGTATACAAATACATGGGATTTCAAATTATACGGAATGACATAGTCCATAAGTCTACACAACGTTTGCGGTGCGTTGCACAGTCCTAACGGCATTCTTGTAAATTGATACAACGGCCAATTAGGTACTGTGAATGCTGCCTTTGGTTTAGAACTTTCCTCTAGTTTAATTTGCCAAAAGGCATCTTTCAAATCAATCTTTGAAATCCAATAAACTGGAGGAAGTCTTGCTATTACTCCGTCAATATTCGGTATTGGATATGCGTCCTTTGCAGTCACGGAATTCAATTTTCTACTGTCTACACACATCCGTACCTTGCCTGGCTTGACAACAACAACCGTTGGAGAAGACCATGGTGAGAGCCTCCTCAATAACACCAAGTGAAATCATCCTGTCCAATTCCCCACAAAGGAGTTTTTCGACCTCAGGCGAAATCGGATAATAACGCTGATTTATCGGTCTAGCGCCCCCTGTATCTATAAAGTGTTCGATCAGTGTTGTACAACCAAGTCCCTCAATTTCCGAATTCGGAAAAGCTGTCACTACTCTATCTAATCTTCTCTGCTGTTAGTTGGTGAGTGTAATTTTGTCGGGCTCAGACTGTAGGTACTGACATTTTGAGTCCAAACGTGTTCCAAAAGTCAAATCCGCAAATAAAGTTCTGTTGTATGGATGGTACTAGTAAAAATTCGAATAATTTCCTCTGCCCTTGAAAGGTTATTTCCACATTCACTGTTCCTAAAACGTTCTGTCTTTGTCCATCCGCAGTTCGAACGTTCCCAACACATCTATGAAATGCCTCTGAATTCTGAACCATCGTGCCTAATTCTCCACCAATAACACTTTTATTAGCACCGCTATCCACAAATGCTAAATAAATCTCACCTTCAACTTTCAATTTAATGAATGGCCTGCAATCTAGTTCCTGACTAACAATATGAAAGATATGACACAATCTGAAAGATCTCAATTTGGAATAATGTTGTTCTTGCGCGTGATTTTTGATATTCCTTAAACGTATATGATAAGGTCTTTGCAAAGGATGGATATTCACTACATTTCCTCATTTTCTTTGTCAATAGAAATTTCAGTTTTTGTCTCCTTGATTTCATGAATAGTGGATGTCCGCACTACTTCCGACGAACATCCTTCTGTCGGTTTCCCTGATACTTCCGTGAACAGTTTGGGCATGTGGGCTTGTACGTGTCCCTCACTCCACATCCATAAAAGAACACACTTCGAGGTTCCATACAGTCCATGAAATTATGTCCAATCTTATCACAGTTCCAACATTTAATGCCATGTTGAACTGCATATATCACGTCATTGGATTCGGACGCTTTCAATTTCGCCATTGTCATCCAACTCAGCTATCCTTGACATTGGGATTTTTCGCTGATCCATCACATGTAGGTATCTCATGAATTTCTCGTGCTTGCCAACTTCGCACCGCAAATTCGCAACACTCGTAATGTCCAGATGCAGAAGTTCATGCCTTATCTCCGTTTTCAAATTTCGTAGAAGAATTTCACATAAGTCTGCGTCAGATACCGTATTTTTCAATTTGCCAGTCATCGCCGAAATCACGTCCAAGTATTCATCAAAATTTTCATTCGACTTCTGCCTACGTTTGCGTATGTCGTCAAAATCCTTATAGTCTACTATATACTGTATTTTCAATGCACTAGTCAGAGTAGTCCAATCTATATTGTCATGTTGCCTATGGTAACGCAAATACCACTCTAGGGCCTTCCCTTCAAACAAACTATGGGCATGTCTACACAAGAGTTCAAAATCCCCCCGTAAGTTATTTGAAGTCAATATATTAACCCTATAAATAAATTCTTCCACTGACATCAGATTATCATATCCTGTGAACTTCAACCTCCAGTTACGAATTATATGAACGGATCATGAGGTGATTCTGGGCCAACTTGGACACTTGAAGACGAGCCAAGTTGATCCCCGTTAACTCGCGGACCAACATTGGAAATATCATCCCTATTACCACGAGTACCAATATTCGTACCCTGAACCATCGAACGCAACTCATTAGAAATAAACCGAGTCATCTCACCGCGGAAATCATTCAGCGAATTGGCAATAACCTGCGAAATTCGTGAATTCTCATTACCAACACCCTTCCGAGAGCTACTAGCATGGGTCCTTTCCTTATAGCACCACATTGTGCCAATGGAACATCCGGAACTTCACCATCAACTGTAAAACTAACAGTGGTCGGTTCTTCTATACCCATCAAACTGTGATTTAATGGCATAATAAAACAAAAAAAAAACGCAATTAAAGTGCAACAATAAACGATATTCCACTACTTAGAGCATCAGTTAGCACAATCATAATAAAGAAAAAATTATATTCCATACTTTAAAGAAGAAGCAAAAAAATTGATTAGGTATATCCTACAGGTAAACCTATACGATACAAGTCCTCAATCAGGCATTCAACAAAACAAAAAAAAAACAAGAAAACAGAAGTACAAATTCCAAAGTATCAAATGTGAGTCAACATCCGAATATAGCCCAAACATTGAAATCTCAAACACAGAAGAGAGAAAATAAGACCAATTAGATTTTCTTTCCGAGTAAGTTATCGATAAGTACCAATAACAGAAAACTCAGATTAAAATTCTAACAGTTCGTAGGGTAACATATGTTCATCTAATCACTCGGTTTAGATTTCAGAATGAATCGCACCAAATCGCACTAAAATCCGAAGCAATATCCGATCATTAAAAGTCAAGAAATACTGTGGAGAATCATCACCACGGAAAAAATATTAAATAGAATCAGCTTTTGATAGAATTTGGGGTGTTTAAACCTCAATTAATAATATTGAATAAATGTCAGACGAATTTCGTTATTTACAAACAGCTGAGGCCCCACGTTGGGCGCCATGCCCTACCTTCCTAAACCCGTTTGCTACCTTTAATACCGGCCGTGCTCAGGGAAAAATGGGGTGGTGTCTTTGGTCTTGGAAAGTAGGTTAAAGCACGCTACAAAAATCAAAAATTAGGTAGCTAAAACCCTGAGTGATAATACTCACAACAAAAGAAACGAAATAAAAGGAAGAAAGTATGAAAAAGCGAAGAGGATTCAGATGTAATGTTCCTCATTCGGTCAAAACCCACCCTACCTATGTTACCCATTGGAAGTCTGTTGGATAACCCACGACGATCATGCTAACCTTACTCTAAGTTTTCCGTGCAATAATTAAAAAAAATTAGTTCATTTTAAAAATCAAACTTGCCTTCATGTTTTAATAATCATTAAATTGTAGAACATCAGTATTGTTAATAAATATACCAAAAAACATAGATTAAATAAAATTAAATTCGAAGAAAAAATGAATTCAAATACTTTTCATGGGTGTATAAAAATTTAACAAACAGTTACCAAAACTATAAATGATAGCAATTGTAACATTTTGGAAACATAAACGATGTTTTAAATTAGCAGATTGAATTAGATTTTAAAATTTACAATATAGATTGAATGAAAGAATATGCTAAAACTTGAAATGACAACGTATATATGTATCAAACTTTTAAATAAAAGAACGAATTTGATTTACAGTATGAAATCATTTGGATAAAACGAAATGTTAAAATGTTAAATATTCAAATGAAAATGTAAATACCAAATTATGAAAAGTGTATGTACTGTTTCATGTTTATGCAAACATAGGGAGTGACAATTTCAATATAAAACAAATTATTCAAAACTCACCAGCACGGAACTCCAACGAAGACAGCAGGCCTGATTCTGGATTCCATAAACATTTAAATTCAAAATTATCACTCACAGCAATCAACAAGTATGTGTACGTGTATATCATAACTCTTTTCTTTTAACACCCGAGAAAGTCAAGTATACATATAACATCTAATTAAGAGGATTATGAATACGTTCACTTGTACAGCTTGATGATGAATTTGCACTTTCACGTCATTGGGTCATGTTTCCTTTTTTATTTAAAAATTCGATTCCAAGTGATTTTTACAGCATACCAGATGTTGAAGTTCAGGTCATTTCCACATTCGACAGCGTATTCCTGCATAAATAGTCCTCACAAAGAGCATAACCAATTGTCCCCAATTAGAAATAGAACATCATACAAAAATGCCGGCAAACTCCTTAGAATTTGGATCATCCTGATACCAAAAGTATTGCAGAATCCTATTTTCTAATCTAAAATGATTCGGCGAAGCCCAGATTTGCGCCGTATGTCTGTAGTTTCGATTACACAATTAGAATACTACGGCGATGCTCAGACTGGTGACAGGAAATTCTTTAACCGGCCGAAGGATCAAATGCTGCAGCAATTGAGGATCATGGTCCAAACAAGAGGTCACAAATGCCAAATCCAAAAAACCATCGTCAAGGACTGAATCCAATTTTAGAAGAATCCTCTGGATAAGGATTTACTTATCAGCAAAAATTCGTCGTTTATCCAGAAAAATAAAAATGTGCACACCGAAACATAAAAATTAAACTCTCAAAGAGAAACTTCCATTCCAGAATGTTAAATTTCCGTCAGCAAAATTTTACGTCTTTCAGTTCCAAACAAAGCTTTTCGAATCCCCAAAATTTTATCAAAAATTTCAGAAGCAAAAATTCTGACAACATTCACAACGAAGAAATTTGCATAGCCAACTCAAACGGAATATAAAACAAGTAAGGAAAGGCTAAAGTCGGGCGGGGCCGACTATATGATACCCTACACCACTCCCTGTGTATGTACCTCGCTTTGATTACTAAACCCAGGTATTTCATGGGAGCAATTTTATGTAGTTCATATAAATACATAATACATTCATAATAATAATACATTATATAAATATACATTCATATAAATACAGCTACTATAAATTCATCTTTAGACATATTTAACGAATATGGTTAATAATATGATAATTGATCCAATTATCCGACAGACAAAAACAAATTATACAGTAGTAATAGGACCGACATTTCAAAAGGGGGCCAATAACAACATTCTGGGACTTGTCCAAAACATGGGCCTATATATTTCTCATTCACTGTAGGTATTCCTAGTTGAAAAAATATCATGATCTGCAAAATTTGATGAAGATCCGATGTAAGATGTAGTTTCTAGAGCTGTAATAGATCAGAAAGGGCCCCATTTGGGTTATACCAAAGTATGGGCATATGGGCATCACCCAAACAATTCTCATTACAATTCAATTCGGTAAAAAGTGAAATCGGGAAGGATTTTTGAATCCTGTAAATGTATGTGTTTGACAAAAAATGTTAAATCGGAAAGGATATTTGTATGGGAGTATATTAAAACCTGGAACGCTTTCACCATGTATGTTTATTGGTGTAATATAATATGTAAAGTTTGGCCAAAATCGGTTAAACATTCGGGAGCAACATTTGTATGAGGGCTATATCTAAATCTGAACCGATCTTACCCTCTTTCATCATAGTTTTTTTAGTTGGATTATAAGATGTTGTGCCAATTTTAAACAAAAAACGGGTACAAAATGTGGATTTTAGAACGGAAAAAGTCAAATCGGGAGCGACATTTGTGTGGGGGCTATATCTAAATCTGAACCGATCATAGCCACTTTCAGCATAGGTGTTTTTAGTTCCATTTTAAAATGTTGTGCCAATTTTAAAGAAAATCGGGTACAATAGGTGGTTTCTAAAGCGGAAAAAGTGAAATAGGGAGCGACATTTGTGTATGGGCTATATCTAAATCTGAACCGATCTTACCCAATTTCTGCATAGGTGTTTCTAGTTGGATTATAAGATTTTGTACCCAATTTAAAGAAAATCGGGTACAATATGTGGTTTCTAGAGCGGAAAATGTCAAATCGGAGCGACATTTGTATGGAGGCTATACCTAAATCTGAACCGATCATAGCCACTTTCAGCATAGGTGTTTCTAGTTCCATTATAAAATGTTGTGCCAATTTTAAAGAAAATCGGGTACAATATGTGGTTTCTAGAGCGGAAAATGTCAAATCGGGAGCGACATTTGTATGGGGACTATATCTAAATCTGAACAGATCTTACCCAATTTCTGCATAGGTGTTTCTAGTTGGATTATAAGATTTTCTAAAGCGGAAAAAGTGAAATAGGGAGCGACATTTGTATGGGGGCTATATCTAAATCTGAATCGATCTTACCCAATTTCTCCATAGGTGTTTCTAGTTGGATTATAAGATGTTGTACCCAATTTAAAGAAAATCGGGTACAGTATGTGGTTTCTAGAGCGGAAAAAGTGAAATCGGGAGCGACATTTGTATGGGGGCTATATCTAAATCTGAACCGATCTTACCCAATTTCTGCATAGGTGTTTCTAGTTGGATTATAAGATGTTGTGCCAAATTTAAAGAAAATCGGGTACAATATGTGGTTTCTAAAGCGGAAAAAGTGAAATAGGGAGCGACGTTTGTATGGGGGCTATATCTAAATCTGAATCGATCTTACCCAATTTCTGCATAGGTGTTTCTAGTTGGATTATAAGATGTTGTACCCAATTTAAAGAAAATCGGGTACAATATGTGGTTTCTAGAGCGGAAAAAGTGAAATCGGGAGCGACATTTGTATGGGGGCTATATCTAAATCTGAACCGATCTTACCCAATTTCTGCATAGGTGTTTCTAGTTGGATTATAAGATGTTGTGCCAAATTTAAAGAAAATCGGGTACAATATGTGGTTTCTAAAGCGGAAAAAGTGAAATAGGGAGCGACGTTTGTATGGGGGCTATATCTAAATCTGAATCGATCTTACCCAATTTCTGCATAGGTGTTTCTGGTTGGATTATAAGATGTTGTACCCAATTTAAAGAAAATCGGGTACAATATGTGGTTTCTAGAGCGGAAAAAGTGAAATCGGGAGCGACATTTGTATGGGGGCTATATCTAAATCTGAACCGATCTTACCCAATTTCTGCATAGGTGTTTCTAGTTGGATTATAAGATGTTGTGCCAAATTTAAAGAAAATCGGGTACAATATGTGGTTTCTAAAGCGGAAAAAGTGAAATAGGGAGCGACGTTTGTATGGGGGCTATATCTAAATCTGAATCGATCTTACCCAATTTCTGCATAGGTGTTTCTAGTTGGATTATAAGATGTTGTACCCAATTTAAAGAAAATCGGGTACAATATGTGGTTTCTAGAGCGGAAAAAGTGAAATCGGGAGCGACATTTGTATGGGGGCTATATCTAAATCTGAACCGATCTTACCCAATTTCTGCATAGGTGTTTCTAGTTGGATTATAAGATGTTGTGCCAAATTTAAAGAAAATCGGGTACAAGATGTGGTTTCTAGAGCGGAAAATGTCAAATCGGGATGCGACATTTGTATGGGGACTATATCTAAATCTGAACAGATCTTACCCAATTTCTGCATAGGTGTTTCTAGTTGGATTATAAGATGTTGTGCCAAATTTAAAGAAAATCGGGTACAAGATGTGGTTTCTAGAGCGGAAAATGTCAAATCGGGAGCGACATTTGTATGGGGGCTATATCTAAATCTGAACCGATCATACCTACTTTCAGCATAGGTGTTTCTAGTTCGATTATAAAATGTTGTGCCAATTTTAAAGAAAATCGGGTACAATATGTGGTTTCTAAAGCGGAAAAAGTGAAATAGGGAGCGACATTTGTATGGGGGCTATATCTAAATCTGAATCGATCTTACCCAATTTCTGCATAGGTGTTTCTGGTTGGATTATAAGATGTTGTACCCAATTTAAAGAAAATCGGGTACAATATGTGGTTTCTAGAGCGGAAAAAGTGAAATCGGGAGCGACATTTGTATGGGGGCTATATCTAAATCTGAACCGATCTTACCCAATTTCTGCATAGGTGTTTCTAGTTGGATTATAAGATGTTGTGCCAAATTTAAAGAAAATCGGGTACAATATGTGGTTTCTAAAGCGGAAAAAGTGAAATAGGGAGCGACGTTTGTATGGGGGCTATATCTAAATCTGAATCGATCTTACCCAATTTCTGCATAGGTGTTTCTAGTTGGATTATAAGATGTTGTACCCAATTTAAAGAAAATCGGGTACAATATGTGGTTTCTAGAGCGGAAAAGTGAAATCGGGAGCGACATTTATATGGGGGCTATATCTAAATCTGAACCGGTCTTACCCAATTTCTGCATAGGTATTTTTAGTTGGATTATAAGATGTTGTGCCAAATTTAAAGAAAATCGGGTACAAGATGTGGTTTCTAGAGCGGAAAATGTCAAATCGGGAGCGACATTTGTATGGGGACTGTATCTAAATCTGAACCGATTTCCTCCAAATTCAATACCGATCGTCCTTGGCCAAAAATAGTAACTTCTGCCAAAGTTCATGATAATCGGACAGCAATTGCGACCTGTAGAGTGCGAACAAGCTTAGATGGACAGCAGACGGACGGACGGACATACAGACATCGGTAAATCGATTCAGCTGGTGATTCTAAGCCGATCCGTATACTTAAAGGTGGGTGTAGCTCGATTATTTCGTGGTGTTACAAACATTTGGCGCGAAACTAACTTATTATAAGTTCCATTTTCCACGAAGTGGTGTATGGTATAAAAACAATCAGTAACATTCGACAAAGTTTTCCACACAGCACGACCTCACAAACATCGGGATTTAAATGAAGAAGCCAAAAAACTACTAAAGAACAGAAATAGCACAGAACAAAATATGGAATATTTGCAATCAATATTTGAGTCAAATGAATAATAATTATAATTGCTTTTCATTGTTATTTAAGTATGAAAAACATAGTATTAGTAAAAAATAATAATAAACAGAACCTACCATTGCAAATGCTATTAAAATCTATTGCAGTTTTTATTTTTAAAATGTTTTTTCAAATTATACAATTTGACAGCAAAAAATAATAAATTTTTCTGTATTAATAGCAAGATTTTTATATAATATTATTAACGTTTTTTAAACGTAAATATTCTTTGAGTGTAAACAAATTTGCAAGATTGACACCAAACAATTTTTAATTTTTCTGTAATAATAGCAAAATCTCCAGTTGATTTTACTATTTTTTTTGAGTGTAAATTTTTTTTGAATATAACATTAAAAAAATTTCATTATTATAAAAAAAAATTATAATTATTATTAAAATCAAATAAGCTGAACTAAATATCTATCCATTAAAAAAGACTTAAATATTTTCATTGGTTCAAAAGTTTCAGAATTTTGGCCAATGAAAAACGATTTTCAGCCACTGTGCGTCGCTAATTATTTTTTTTTTTATTTTTTCTGTGTCACCATGTTAGTCGAAAATAATATTAAATAGTATCAACTGTAGAGAAGTTAGCATCCTCAAAAAAGTTAGCGACGGAATTAAATGATATGTTTATGAAGGAAAAGATGAAAGAAAACATTTTCCTATTAAAATTCTGAGTATGAGGAATTGTAGGAAACATCGTTACCCTTAATTTGGCATACAACATGTATTCCGAATAAGTTTATGCTTGCATAAAAAACACCAAACAATGTCAGGTCACTGGAGGGCAGCACACAAAATCAGCTCGGATACTCACAATTTGTGAGTTACAAACTGCATCCTGACAAAAAACTGACTTGTATTGACAAATATTATGTCTTATGAGTATCTATGTAATGCATTGGTGGAAAATACCATGAACTGGATTTACCTGTTGATGATTGATTCAAAGCAGCGTTCGAGTGAAGACATCATTTGATCCTGGTGTTGTAATGCTCACCGTAATGTTGTAATCCATTGTGAAGCATACTCTTTATCTATTTATCATATACAAACGATCTATCAACAAAACATGTCGCCAATTATGGTAAAAGTGCATACAATATTGCAATCATTTGCTGTTTGTCCAAATTTTCTGACATTACTTCATAATTACCTAAATTTTTGTGTTCCGAAAACTTTCTCAGAATCATAACGAACAAAACAAAATAATTTCGTATATACATCGCTAAAATTAAGACTTATAGTCTTAGTTCTTTCAAAAATCCGAAAGAAAAGGGTAATTAAAGTTTTCACAGATTTTCCAATATTCCGGGCAACTACCAAAAAATTGTTTCATTTTAAAACCTAATTCCGACTACTACGAACAGTTTGTAACAAAAATCAGCCATTTTTTTTTTACTTGTTCGACTTCAGAACTATCAATATACAGTGGGTAACAGCTTATTTGATGCAGCTCAAGTTTTTCAATTTAAATTAATATATTTTTCGAATAAGTTATTAATTTATTAAAACTTAAACATGGCTCTGTAGCCACATGTATAGAAAATATAATCTATACAAAAAAACTGTGAAAAAATAATTCACCCCCCCCCCCCACCACCAGGAGAGAAAATTGAAGTGACAGCTTATTTGATGCATTAACTTTTGCGGTCTCGTTTCGCTAGTTTGGAATGCTATGTAACGGGACTTTTTTATGTTGTCTTTGTTGTACTGGTCACTAGTATTTGCAGCGACATTTGAGTGTGATCTTGCAAGCAAACAGGTCAGAAAGTGTATATTACAAAAATGGGTCGGCGAACAACGGCGAAACAGCGAGAACTCGTGCTGAATCATTTTAAAAATGGAATATCATACCGAAATTGCTCAGATGGTGAATATGCATCCATCTACTATACAACATATTGCAGAACGATATGTCCATGAGAATCGTGTGGAGAACAAGGTTCGTAACGCGCCAAACCAAATAATATTTTCAACTCTTGCGACGAGCGATATATTGTCCGTAAAATCAAGGCTAATCCTATGCTAACCGCTCCAAAACTGGCTACCGAACTAGAAAAGGAAAATCATGTAGTCCGACGCGTGCTTCACGAGCACAATCTACAGGCCGTGTAGTTCGAAAGAAACCATTTATAAGCAAAAACAAGTAAGTACCCTCCACGATGGATTGCGTTCCACAGAGGCTTTCGATTTTCGTAGAAGTGCAGTAATATTACAGGAAAATATAATTTTTTTAATAGCAAAACCAAAACAAATGCAAATTTTAACAAAATAATTTTATAAATAAATATAATATTTTCATTATTCCAAACCAAAAAAAAATCACTTTATGGCGCACGTTTTTGTTATAGGGGGAATGCGCATACCCAATATCAATTAAGTACAAGCAAACATATTGCAAAAATATGCTTAAATACTCTAAAATATTAGAGGATATTATGGGTATGGTCAGAAACTAGTCGTAAGCTGGTAAAATCTATGCCAGACCGGCTAAATGCTGTTATAAAGGCAATGGGTTACCACACAAAATATTAAAAATGGTAAGAAGTCGGTTATTTTTACTTAAAGAGAGGCTAAAGTTATACTGCATCAAATAAGCTGTAACATGAAATTTAACAGTATTTTTTGTTTTTAATTCTTATGTAATTTAGTAAATGTTTTCTTAAATAAATGAATTTCCATTGTAATTCTAATAATATTGCTTTACAAAATGACGTTTCAATTTTGTCCATAGCTTGTTTAGTTTGAAAGTTAGAGCAATAAGTTCATTGAAAGCACCCTTGCATCAAATAAGCTGTTATCCACTGTATATCGAAGGCATATATTCAAAAGTGGCAATGAACAAAAACATATCTTTTCGGGAGACCGAAAAAAACTGATTTTCTCCTTCATTGTGAGAGTAATTATTAATCGTTCTTCTATAGTTTAATCTAAAGAGGATTACAAGTTGCTACGATTAAAAAGTTTTCCAAATTTCCTATTCGCGATTTTATGGTTCATAGCCACTTTTGCATGTTTACAATTGAGCACAATGAATGTTGAAATAAGCACATCACCATTAATGCCCAAATATATAAATAACATTTATTGTAAACTAGATAACGTTTTTCATGAAATGTTGGCAATGTTGTGTAGAAAACGCATTTTCTGGGATGTGCACACAAAATTTAAAGATTCCAGCTTCATCCGTAAGATTGGTACCATTTTTATCTCTTTTTCCAATTTTTTTTTACAAAAGTGGATATGGCACGGTAAACAAAAAATAAAAATTGGATATTTTTGGAAAATTTTCATTTTCGCGGGAAATATGGCTAAACTGATTTTCATGCATAACATTTTTGTTTTTTGATATTCTCGCGATCTAGAACACGGATCCGACTGAATTTTTGTTTTTGTATTAAGAACCAAAGTCGCTTGTAACATTATACATTTATGTAGTCAATCGCGAAAATCGCTGCAATTGAAAATTCCAAAATTCGCGGTTGCAATTGCTTACATTTTAACTTTCTCTATCCAGGATTCTAAAACTTTTCTGACACAAATATTCCCCATGAAGTCAGCAACCATATGCCAAAAAATATTTTGGTATTCTCAATGTGATAAAAAGTTACGCCGGGTTTTCTAAAGATACTTTACAGCCACAATTTATCCTGATAACATGGGAAGCAAAATGCTATTAACGGCGAAATGATGGAATTTAATAGTACGATATGCGCTAATTCTAGAAAAATGTTTCAAACAAAATCGTTGTAGCGAATTACAATCTTCGGTTATATGCTGCTCCATTTTTGAACTATTTTATTATTTGCATTATTTTTATGTTCATAGCCACTTTTGCTGTCAAAAACTAACGACAAAAATGGCTTTAGATCATCATTGGCAAACAAGCTTTTGATTTTTTAAAAACTTCTTTAATGCTGTTACGTATTATCGATAAGATGTTTACCGATCTAATCTCATGTGGGTTTGTGGTGTTTTTAACCTTTTGAATCGGCACAATATATGACTCCTTCAACCAATCCAGATAAATATCGGTTCGAGTGGATTATATTACAACGCGATGTAAAAGTTTTCCAACAATGTCAAAATTCTCCTGCAATATTTTTATTAGATGATTGCTATTAATTAGGGTTTGCATTTTCCCGTACTTTTTATTTCCCGGGAAACGGGAATAATTTTTTCAATTTCCCGGGATCCTGGGACAGCACGGGAAATCGTATACCAAATTGTTTACCATGAGTTAAGCTTATTTTTTCCAATGAAAGATTCACATTGTTTTAAAGTAAAATAAATATATATTTCACAACGAACCTGTTACAGAATTCATATAATAAAGCGCTATGTGAGAACAATTCAAACATCATTTCAAGTTTCAAAAATTATTAAAGATCAGATATTTCTTCCTTCATTGGAAAATGTGGAATTGAGTAGAGCAATGAAATATTTGTTCTTTTTCCTGTCGCTTCGTAAACTATAAATTCTTTATTTTTGGCGTTAGGATACACGCCCAAAATCTATTTTTCCCGGATTTTAATTTTTTGCATATGGAGCTTGACAGGAAAAATCCGAAAAAGTGGATTTTGAGTCTACATCCGAACGCAGCTTAAAAATATTTTGTCATCCAACTGCAATATTTGACATACCTGACTAAAAGCTGATCTAAATTTGTATACAACATTTTCAATTTCATTGTAGAAATGATGGAAAAAATATGCAAAGAAATATGTAAATTTTTTTCCGCGGGATTCCCGTACGATTTTCCCGGGATACGGGAAATGAAAAGTGTGAGAATTCCCGGGAATTTTCCCGCGGGAAATCCCGGGATGCAAACCCTAATATTAATATGAGATTATGGGCCTTTTTTGTTATTCATTACTATTGTATTATCTTTTAACTCTTACAGTCTTATCGTTTTGAATTTAAAGTTCATTTGTGGATTGTCATGAATATAATTTATGTATTCAATATATCGAGGGCGTATATTCAATAATGCCTATCTACTTTTTGACGAAAGTAGTTTATCTACATCATTGAATATTGTCTTTACTGGTCGCAGTTTTTGTCCGATCATAGCAAAAATTGATACAAGTGAGGCCAAGAAAGTTGAAATTTTCAATATCATTTCAGTTCAATCTTTCTGTAGTTTTCGCGCAATTTACACTTTTAAACGATTATTTGTATAATCCTTGTAATTATGTTACAGTGTTTTGAGGTATGGTCAAAACCCCAACACTTGAAACATCTTATAACGTTACAATTATTATATTCACCATATAAAATAATCTTTCCTACATCAATTACGATCACAGAACCAATTAACAAAAGTGGACATCATTGAAAAAATTGTTAAAGCTAGTCCAGTGAGCACAAAACGGATTCTTAAAAGTATACCAACTCCGAGCGATGCAAAACAGTTCACAAATGGGAAGGCATTAGCATTATTTCTGGATTTGAAATTAACAAAATAGCAAGATATTCAGCTCAGATAGCATGCGATTGAAAAAGGCTAAAATATGTATCCAGCATATCATCACATAACCGCTGCTAAAATGGACAGTTTGCCATCAAAGGATACTATAACAATCACAGCATTTTCGGCAGAGGTACAACTACAATCTCTACCTTATCACGCAGCCGAACGCTTGCTACAATCAATAACAGTAAATGAGTTAAAGAAATACACAATAGAAGAATACATGGAAACACAAAGTTAATTCTTTTTTGTAAATGGGGTTGTGATGGTTCTTCGGGACAAAAACAACACAAACAAGTTGTATGTGAAAATATTTCGGACTCAGATGTGTTCATGGTATCATTTGTACCATTGCGATTGAAAACGATTTTGGAAGATGCAGAGTCTTCGACTGGTACAACGCAAACAATGGATATTTGAAAAAATGAGACACCATATTCTACGATATAATGCAGGAAAGAATCTCATGATGCCATTAACAAAGAAGTTAGTGATATCAAGGCCCAAATTGCAACACTACAGCCATTACAATTACAGTTAGATGGGCAGCAAATTTAAGTAAGCTACCAATTAAGGCTGCATCCAGCTGCATTATATGACAAGCAACATCAACCCAATTAAACCAAGTGCCGACAAAATCATTAGATAATACCGATTCATATGAATTTGTATTATCACCACTACATGCAAGAATACGACTTATGGAACACATACTAAAAATCAGTTATGATTTGGATTTCGGGTATTTAGGATCAATATGAAACAACGAAACCAACATAGAGTTAAGAAGTTCAAAAAAGAAACATGATCAAGACGAATATCGCAAATTGGATTGATTGATTATAGATCAGCCAAAACAAGGGTCAGGCAATACAAATGATGGCAATACCGCAAGAAGATTATTTTCAGATCCAGAAACAGCATCTGAAATAAAAGGAGTGGATTTAAAGTACTTAAAGTACTTGCGTGCAATGAAGAAATTGACTCTACAAAATTTGGAGATTATGCTAAGGAAACTGCAAAAATATATGCAACCAACTACCCATGGAGAAATATGTCTGCAACAGTTCACAAAAGCCTTTATCACGGAGAAGATGCCATTAAATATCATTTGGTGCCACTTGGAGATCTATCAGAGGAGGCTCAGGAAAAATGGAACAAGGATTACAGATTTTATAGAGAGCACAATACTAGAAAAATGTCATGAAATTCTACAAATGAAGATCTATTTAATATATTATTGGCAACGTCAGATCCGTTCATCTCCAGTATTCGAAATCAATGGAAAGTGGAACATCGGGATTTAGATGAAGAAGCCAAAAAAAAACTACAAAAGAACAGAAAGAGCACAGAACAAAATATGGAATATTTGCAATTAATATTTGAGTCAAATGAATAATAATTATAATTGCCTTTCATTGTTATTTAAGTGCGAAATACATAGTATTAGTAAAAAGTAATAATAAGCAGAACCTAACGTTATTTTAAGTGTAAATAGTCTTTAAGTGTAATTGTTTACAAGTTTGACATCAAAAAAATTTTAATTATTCTGTAATAAAAGCAAAATCTTCAATATTTTTTTTAAACTGGCCCGTTTTAGCTGGAGAATAACAGATGTTAATTTGTTCGATACACAATTTATGAGTCCGGTACTGAGTATTAAATATGCCCAATGCTGTATTGAGTAATTCATCAGATACAATGACGGAAGTAGATCAGTCTGCGGTGTAATAGAATTGGCGATTACAGATTTGAGAAGTGAATTTGAGAATCTTAATATGAAGTACGACATTTTGTATAAAGATTTGATAGTTATCCCATCCAACATGGAGAGAGAGGTGATTGAGATGACTCACAGCAAGGAAATTTCGTGACGTATAGGGCAATGGAGTTGGTGGAAATAAAATTCCACATTACGAGACTAGAGGTAGAAGTAAATGCAATGGTGAAGAGTTGTGTGTATAAATACTAATGCTTGATCATCGAGAAATCTGATAAACCACTTAGAATGAAATTATATAAATTTGGAGAGGTGGTGGCCATTAAAAGGACTCAGTTCGGCGATGACGTGAAAATAAGACCAAATTTCCTGAGCCCCTATCGTGTAACTTCTAGGTTTAGACACGGCAGGTATGATGTCGAGAAGTTGGTGAAGGGATGAAGAAGTGCACCACCGTCACAGAATATATGAAGCCGTGGAGTCATGCTTCGGGGTTGATGCTGGCGTCAGGGTGCCGACTGTAGGTTTAGAGAGGTTTAGATTTCTTATGTTAGTCGACGATCGGACGGAGTAAGGCGAGCTATGTCACCGAACAGCAGTAAAATTTGCATCTGCAAAGTCCACTTGTTTGTCGTTATTTTACTGTTTTTATAAGGTTTTGCTAAGAAATTTAAATATATTGCAAACACCTAGCAATCAACCACATATATACATTTAATTTTCGTGTATATTTGTGTGTGTACCCATTGTTTTTCTTATTTTAATTTTTTGCTGTAAAAAGCTAACATGACTTTAACATCAACATTCGCTTTCATTCCTCAACGCTGCGCCGATAATAACAGCGAACGAGCGAGATTTTTTGTCTTGTATATAGATTTTTTTGACTCACACTACTCCTCTCTGGCGCTAGTCAAAGTCTCAGAGAGCAGTGTGTGGAAAAAAGGATTGTAACTGACAAACGAAATTAATAAAGAGTTAGTTGAAATGTAGACGGAGTTAAAGTATAGACGGGAGACGGAGTTGTTGAGTAACGAAATAAAACTGATCGGAGCGAAAGTTTTCTTTTGTATTATATCTTAATTTAACTAGTGACTTTTGTTTCATAAGTACTAAAAGATTAAATAAATGTACGTTCTTATTTTGTTTTAAACATTGAAGCATTTTTTTTTCAACGTAGGATAAGTAAATCTCCTTCATGTATTAAAAAGTGTTTTTAAATTTTATCTGAATTTACAAAACCAAATGGAATCGGTGTTAGGTCTTAACGCCCAAGGTCATAGCACCCAAATTGAAAATGTCATAAAGCTCAAAAACAATGCATTGATTGTGTTTTGTAAAATTTATCGATTTTTTGCGATATGTCATTGCGTTTGGGTAGTGTGACATTTCTTTCTAATATGGGGTATGTCCACAACCGGCTACGCAAAATAAAGGTTTAGAGATTTTAACAATGCGTAGCCATCCTTGGACATTCCCAATCTCTAATCCTGGCCGAATGCAGGCAAAGCAATATACCTTTATTTTGCGTAACCGAGATGCGACATACCTCATAGGAGAAAATCTTAAATTCCGGCCGAAGGCCCTCACGACTTAAAACATTTACAATGCGAATCCGTCTTTCGCTGCAAATTCTCCTGAACAATTCTTAGTCTCCTTTATGCCTCATATATATGGTTTCAGGATCGTATCCAAATTATTTTTGAGTGGACGATGCTACACTTTATAAACTAATAACAAAAAACGAGCTACGGCTCTAGCGATACAACACATAACTATTAAACAACATATTCATTCTGATGATAATGAATATGTTCTTAAAGCCCAAACTTTACGTCTTAAAAAATCCAAAGAAATTATTTAGGGCTTTCTGACATTTTGATTATGCATTGTGGCGTTTTTATTGCGCAAATTTGGGCGATATGCATATTAATGTGCTTTTTGATATTTATCGATTTTGGCGTTATGACCTTGGGCGATAAGACCTAACGCCAACGAAATCTGCAGAAACTAAAATGTTCGGAATTGTTACTACGAAATCAAATCAATTCCGAACGGAATATATTATTATAAATTTCATAATTTCAGTTTTTTGTGTATTTTGTTTTTCTTGTCGAAAATTGTATGTTTTTGTATTATGTAAATGAGGTTGGTTCTCTAGTCGTAAGTCGTACAATAGAATTTATATAGACATATGTCTAACATTTACTAATTTTTAACATTTTAAATATCTCCCAAACAGATTGGCTTATGTGCTACCAATAAAGGAATTTCAATGCTGCCAGAACCCACGGTCCCTCCTCCACCACTTCCGACCGAGTATGATGAATACTTGGATAACATACATAAGCAACGCGAATTTGGACACGAACCTATATATGAGGCTGTCATAATTAAAAGTAACCAAACTGAAATAAATCAATGTGACGATAATTCCAAAGCAGAAACATCTACTTATTTTGCCCCAGATGTCATACACAGTTTTGAGCATGACAATTCGGACAACAGTACGTCTTTAACAACTATAAATTTGTCGGTTGATAAGCACTCTTTAAAAAAAATCACACATACTAAAGATGAACGGGAACAAAGACGAAAATTTCGTGTTGAGAAAAAAATATTGGAAATGACACAGAGTATCGTTGAAGGGCAAAAAGATTTGCATAGCAACGATGTGTATTATGATATTATGGAATTTGCAAAGAATTATTTTAATATTCATGAACAAACACCTTGTACAACTTTAATTGCTACAATAAGTAAGATGTCTGAAAAAAGTACTAATAAAATGTCAGTGAATGAAATGGTCACTTTTCTAAATGGAGATAAAATATCATCGCCACATATACATCTTTATGATCCAGAAAATGTTGTTCTTGCCTGCTCTATTTTTAGCGTAAGAAAAAAAGACGTAAGAGCCACTATTTTGAATTTTCGTTTTTTTTATTGTAAACGATAATTTGAGATCATTTACATAATCTCTGAAAAAATTAAAGCTTTAGAAATTCCTGTTAAAGATTTATTAGAAAAACAATTTTGACGTAAGTCCATATTGCTATTTGCTTATGTTTTTCGTATTCGCGAAGTGGCGCTTACGTCAAAATTCTCTTCATTAAATTAACTAAAATAAGCGAAAAGTGCAATGTATTCACAAAAATGACGTTGTGAAATCAAAAGTAAGAAAATTTTTTTGTATTATTCACATTTCATATTAGATGTTACAAAAATATATATTTACTGTTTTCAACCCAAAATGCACTGCAGAGAAAGTGATACAGATTATTCTTCTGTGGAAAGCATTAATTCGCAAAAACGTATTTCTTCTGAATCTGTAGAATAAGATTCATCTGCAGAATCAATGACAGATATTGAAGAAGAAGCATGCGGGACAAAAAGGACTCATAAAAAGCAAAAAAATACTTAAAAAATTTCAAACCTAGTTTTGTACTAATTATAGTTCATTTGACTAAAATACATAATAATAACATTAAACTAAAGAAATTGTGCATTTCAGATGACTATATACTAAGAATATTTGAGGGCAAAAAGACGATTACAAAAATCACATGAGTCTTCAGTTAAGAGAGGAATATGATGGTTTCGTTAAGTAGAGAAAGTATTAAATGGTTATTGCTATTATTGGGGTGAATCTGTCGAAAACTGAAAAGTAATTACATTTTCGAATGAAAGGAGAACTCACACTTCAATCAGTCTTTTATGTAACCATGTTCTGGTCAAATTCGCAATAGTGCTATGATTGTCATATTACTATATTATTGGACTTGCTATAAGCTTCAAATAAACGCAAAAATAACAAGTAAAAAAGGCGTTAAGTTCGGCCGGGCCGAACTTTATATAACCTCTACCATGGATTGCGTTCCACAGAAGCTTTCGATTTTCGTGAAGTGCAGTAATATTACAGGAAAATATATTTTTTTTAATAGCCATACCAAAACAAATGCAAATATTGAAAAAATAATTTTATAAATAAATATAATATTTTCATTATTTCAAACCATGCTTATAAGGCAAGGCTCCCAATAAATTTAATTTAATTTTTTTGTGTAAAATAACCTACCTTCATGATTCAACCAATTTTTGCCGTAAAAGTAAAAAGTTCGAATTTAGAAAAATCTTTTTATTTTGTGTGTCTATGGTTGGTACCATTTGTATCCCCTTTTTCCTAGTTTACCCCGTTAAGAGTATAACTTCCTAAAATCTCTATATTTTACGTGTATAGGAATGTATACTCCGAGTTTCATGACTCTAGCTGCGGTCATTTGGTTGGTACTATTTGTATCCCCTTTTTACATTTTATATTATGTATTTACTCAATTAGAGGCATTAGAGGAATTCTAGCTTTTGTCGTTTAATATGTACTATTTTTATCCCTTTTTGCCCCATTTCACCCCTACGAATAAAAATCACTTTATGGTGCACATTTTTGTTATAGGGGGAATGCGCATACCCAATATCAAGTAAGTATAAGCAGACATATTGAAAAAATATGCTTAAATACTCTAAAATAGTAGGGGTTATTATGGGTATTTGTGAGGGAAAACATTTTCCCTTTGGGCGGATTTCGGCCACTTTCAATCCCCACCGATCTGCAACCATAAGACACATTTAGGAGAAATTTGCACCTCCTAGCTCATTTCATTCGGAAGCTAGCGTGCTTTCAACAGACAGACGGACATGACTAAATCGTCTTAGAATTTTACCACGACCCAGAATATATATACTTTATGGGGTCTCCGATGAATATTTCACGGTATTACAAACGGAATGACAAATTGATTATACCCCCAAACTTGGACAAAACAATGCTTATTTACCTAAATGCACAGTTATATACACTCATAAACCAAAGATAAATAGTAAAAACCTTCTCCTGTATAATTTTGTTTTTGGCGCTTGCGTCTTTTTCTCAAATAGGGCTCGATATGTCATTATTGGAATTTTCATGTATTTCTAATTGAAAAATATGCGCAATATGCCCTAAAAAGAAGAATTTTGTATTAAAAATTAAGATAATGCATCTTATCTTAAGAATAAGTTTATCTTTCGAGCCCATTTGTTAAAAATAATAAAAATCAAAATTCAGTTAATTAAAAATTTTTGTTATACATGAGTATTGAATATAAATAATATAAGTGTAGTACGTTATACATTTAGTATAACATGGCATTGTTATTAGGACTTTAAGCCGGAATTCTCTGCTCAAAATAAAATGTGAAAAACACAAAAAAGTGATCACATTGTCGCTAAGAAGTATATAGATGATTGTATTAAAACAAATTTGCAACCAAAAAAAAAATTAAGTTGACATTTTGGGACAACCACAAATTCCACTTATACTGTATAGCATTGGCTCAGCAATATGATACCCGACTATTTGATACTCTCCACTTTCTATCCCACTACTACAAACGAAGTGAAATCGGAATGATTTTTGTATGGATCCTATATCATGGACCGATGAGACCCACTTTCATCATATATGTTTCTTGATGAAACAGTGTTGTGCCAAATTAGATTAACATCGGGAAGGACATTTGTATGCATGTTTATAGGTGAAATATTATATCTTGTGTCAAGTTTGGCCAAAATCTGGTAAGGTTTGTGGTTTCTAGAGCGATAAATCCCAAATCGGGAAAGACTATATTGTCGGGGCTATATAAAAAGGTGGATCTTTCACCATACGTGCTTCTAGTTGAAATATAACGCGATTTGACAAATTTTTAGAAGATCTCTTAAAATACTTGGTTTCTGTAGCGCTAAATCTCAAACCGGCGCCGACATTTGTATGGGAGCTGTATAGATATTTCTAATTGAAATATAAGGTGTTGTGCCAAATTTGAAGGAAATCTATTAAAATATGTCGTTTCTAGAAAGTAAAAGCCAAATCGGAAGCGAATTTTGTATGGGAGTTATAAACAAATCTGGCCCACTTTCACCATAGATGTTTTTAGTTGAAATATAAGACGTTTTGAAGAAATTCGGTTAACTTATATGGTTTCTAGAGCGGAAAACGTCAATTCGGGAGCAACATTTGTGTAGGGGCTTATCTGATTTGCTCAAAATTAAACAGCGTCCATCCTTTACCCACAAAACGTACTTGTGAAAATGTTTGTTAGGATCGGACAATAATTACAAGAATAGATGGACGGACGGTCGGACAGGCAGACGTTTCCATTTCGGTGTTACAAACAAATGCACAAAGACATAATACCCTGGACGAGGGTATAAAAATAGTTTAGTACTTCCATATCTACGATGGCCAAAAATGAAAATCTATCTTGATTCATGGTGGATCTTGGGCAATTTTTTTTTATTTTATGCAATTTGTTTTAAATCAAATATTTGTATTGTAGTTGCGGACAATTAAAATAATATATTTATAAACTCTTTATTGACGTTTTTGTTATCGCAACTTGCTATCCAGACTTAAAGAAGAATATTCCTAAAAATTAACAACAAATTCAGAATCTCCATTCAAAACAAACATCAATTTACTATTTTAGCTAATAAAAGACTTTTAAATATGCCTAAATCAGTGCAGCTATTCAAATGTGTTACATTCAGAAACACCTGAGAATCAGACAAATCGATATATAATCAAACAACACAAAAACACGTAATGTTATATTTTTTCTTATACTACATTAATGCTGTTTTTAGTATGAAGTGATACCTTTATTTGTTGCAGCTACTACTTTATCATAAATCAATATTACCTTGTAAGAAGACAAGATGGAGAATTTAATTCTGATCAAAGATGGATATCTTTAGAGTCAGTTAGTTAATTGTAAATAAACCAGAAGATGAAGAAAGTATCGTATAACTTACTCGTTGTAATCTAGACAAATACTCATACAAACTTGTATTTAAATAAGAAGGTATGTTAAAAAGAGAAATCGGAAGATTTAGTCACTGCCAATCATCGGCGGTTTAAAGCGAAATATTTTATTTAAATCGAGTTTAGACTTAAACACTGATTGTGTGTTGGAACACTAGACGACATTTATCAATTTTTTTCTGTACAAGGGACTGAATAACAGCGGGAATATTTTCCATCTTACAAGAACAAAATCATGTTTATGTAAATAAGATCTACTGGCAGACCTGTCAACCCTTGGAATCGTTCTTCTACATCCAACTTGATGATTGATTGCAAATCCTATAGTAATTTTCAAATACTCTTCTTTACAGCTCCACAATTTTTTTTGTTTGAAAGCATTGTGTGGGGTGTTTAGATTGGTCATGTTTTTAAAGGATTTACTTTGACTTTCCATCCATCAAAAGTATTTAGAGAAGTATAGTTAGATTCCAAGTTGCTAAACAAGTAGACCACCCGATGCATCTCCTTCCTACGCATATGCTGTATAGCTATCCAGGCTATATAGGAAATATTTAATATTAAACTTTTTTTGAGAACTCATACATTTATATTGTTGTTGGTGATCAATACCACTTTATTTACGATTTTGTTATCGCAGCTTATTTATCCCGGCTTAAGGAAAATCATCCCTACTAATTCAATCTTCTGTATATATAAAATATAGTGGCGTTAGTTACTACGCTTGTAACTAAAGAGCGCATGGACCGATTTCGATGATTCGCACCAATTCGGCCAAACAAGAAGAATTCCCAAAATTCCCGAAATATCCCCGATTTGTATGGAGTGATTTTACAAAGCCATCGTCATGATAGATGACGTTTATGTTTACGGTGAATTGAAGTTTACTTTAGAAACGCCTGGATTGTGCTGTCCAGTGACAAGGTTAAATTACCACCAGAGCCATTACATTCTTTGCTTCATTGCGAAAGACCAGATTTACTTCACTTTCTATTGAACACTCAGAAATATAACGGATGCTTTCAAATGACTTCATTTGGAGCAGATATTATTGATGAACGCAGATTCAATCCCAGAAGTTCGGCGCAATGAATTTTTACGCGTACTGTTTGATGATTCCGAGAAACGGAGCGCTGTTTTGCGTATATTCTCATTTCCCATTTAGGAACGCTATCCGACTGCTACTCATTTGGCAGTGCATCTGCAGAACGGTCAACGAGTTTAATTCACTGCAATGCCGCTCAACGTGCTCAAACCCACCAGCGACATCACTGATCAGTTCATTCTCGAGAATTTAACGTCGAAAGCAAGGCGATGTCGCTCCTTGTCATTCGTATTTGCGTTCTACTGAAACTCTTGGCCGTATTTATACAGTTTGCGACTCATCATTTGAGTCACTTCGAAATATCCATGGTGTAGTGTTGCCAACATTTCGTGTTGCGTGTCAGGAGCTCAATTTGCTTGAAAACTATACCCATTGGGATACGAAAATCTCTGAAGCAAATGTTTCTGCATTTCCAAGTAAAATACGCATATTATTTGCGACCATTATTGACACATGTTTTCCATCAAATCCACGTGAATTGTGGGGCAAGTACAAGGATGATATGTCAGTAGCCATTTTGCATCGAGTTCGTGTCCATTCAGAGAATACCGATATTGAGCTGAATGAAGAGATGCACAACCAGGCTTTGGTTTTGATAGAAGTTATGTGTTACCTTATGTGCAGCAGTTTGTTAGTCAGGTTAGGGATGCCATTGCAAGATCGTCGACGACCCTTTCGAACTTGAATTACAGCGTGAACGTGAATGCGACACAAACGCATTAAGCCATTTGGTTCGAACAATTGGCAAAGAACAAGGATGTGGATCAATTAAAATGAAAAAATCAAAATCAAATCGTTGGTTCACTGCATTCCGTCAAATCTATCGACTGTGTAACAAACGAAGACGAAGCAAGCAACTATTCAACTGAGATTTAGAATTCATTGGATGTTCCTGGATTGCCACCGCACAATTTACAATTTAAGGTTGTTTCAGTTGTCATCGCAATCTCAATCAACCAAAATTATGCAACGGAACGCGTTTAGCGTTCACAAAACTCAATTAAATTTAATCACGCAATTAAAATTAATCATTTAGAACAAAAAGAAAAATTAATTAAAAAATCGCCATTCAAATTTAAGAAAATCTAAACTTTTAACTACTTTTATATTTTATACAATACACGCTTCGCAGATGTGGAATATCCAGCGCCCAGGATTCCATTAACACATTAAAAACGCGTACTTCATATTTTGCTGAAATCGACACGAACGTTTCGCAATGTCAAAAGCAAACTTTAGTCCTTATTGCAAATCCTTCAAGAATTAATTCTCAGCTAATGTTAAAATATATAAGTTTTCGTTCGTTGTGTGTTTGAAATTCCTTGCAGTGGTTTTCCACAAAAAAACTATTTTTGACATATTTTTAGGTTAACTCTCGTACGAAACAATAATGTTGATGATTTCTGTTATACATTCATAAAAACGTTGTTTTAACATCTTTTCTTCCTTGGAAATCCTTAACCCATGTTGGCCTGGAGCCACATATGACCCAAAGAAACAATATCTTCGGCAAACATGTACAATGTGATGCAAAACTAGGTGCAAGTAAACTTTGCATAAAAGTCTAAAGTCAATCGTAGCCGACTTCACGGCTACGACATTTGCGTGATATCATTTTCAAACAGTAAATGCCACAAATTGTTGTTTTAATCGATAATAAGCATTACAAGTTCACTTGCAAAATTATGTATTTTATTTTACACAGATACTTTCCAGTCCACATTTCAATTAGTTTGTTTGCGATCGTCCTTAGAATTTTTGAAAAGCTATTGCAAATGTTTAACCGAAATTGAAATGGGAAACATTTAGTTATCAGTGATTACTGTATCGATTAACGTTTTCTGTCAATTTTATTCAAGGATACGGTAACGGATATTTAATTCAGATTACGTCAAAGGGGAATTTTATTTGCAAAAAGAATTCCGTCGGCAGTACACAGTTGAAAATACCTCTCATTGACAATTTCAAACAATTCTTTTTAATATAACTTTACAAATTCGTCGATCTGTAACTCGAAAAGCTTGATCGTCCTTAAATTGTATATCGTGACGTATTCCACAAAAAGGGCAACTTCGAGCAATCACTTAGTTTATTGGGTAGTAGGTTGGGAGTAGGCCGTAGAATCACACTAAAACAATTATTACAACAACGGATTTTATGCAAATTACATACATCTTTGCATAAAATATACAAACCGTTATGCAAAATATGCTAACAAAAATCAACCGTTCTCAAGTGATGCGATTACCAACGAATATCATTCCATTATACACTCCACGAGAGTATTATGTCTTTGTGCATTTGTTTGTAACACCCAAAATGAAGCGAGATAGACCCATTGTTAAGTATACCGATCGACTTAGAATCACTTTCTGAGTCGATTTAGCAATGTCCGTCTGCCTGTCTATTGTTGTAATCAAATTACAGGTCGCAATTATGGTCCGATCTTAACAAAAATTGGCACAAGTAAGTTTTGTGGATCAAGGACGAACGCTATTTAATTTGAGGCAAATCGGTTCAGATTTAGATATAACCCCCATATAAATCTCGCTCCCGATTTGACATTTCCCGCTCTATAAACCCCATATTGTACCCCATTTTCTTTAAATTTGGCACAACATCTTATAAATCAACTAGAAACACATATGCAGAAATTAGGTAAGATCGGTTCAGATTTAGATATAGCCCCCATACAAATGTCGCTTCCGATTTGACATTTTCCGCTCTAGAAACGATATATCGTACCCGATTTTCTTTAAATTTGGCACAGCAGCTTATAATCCAAGTAAAAACCCGATGGTGAAATTGGGTAAGATCGGTTGCGATTTAGATATAGCCCCCATACAAATCTCGCTCATGAATTGACATTTCCCGCTCTAGAAACCCCATATTGTACCCGATTTTCTTTAAATTTGGCACAACATCTTATAAACCAACTAGAAACACATATTCAGAAATTAGGTAAGATCGGTTCAGATTTAGATATAGCCCCCATACAAATGTCGCTCTCGGTTTGACATTTTCCGCTCTAGAAACGACATATTGTACCCGATTTTCTTTAAATTTGACACAACATCTTATAATCCAACTAGAAACACCTATGCAGAAAATAGGTAAGATCGGTTCAGATTTTGATATAGCCCCCATACAAATGTCGCTCCCGATTTGACTTTTGCAGCTTTAGAAACCACACATTGTACTCGATTTTCTTTAAATTTGGTAAAACAGCTTATAATCCAAGTAAAAACTTATGGTGAAATTGGGTAAGATCGGTTCAGATTTAGATGTAGCCCATATACAAATGTTGCCCCCAAATGCTTAACCTATTTTCGCCCAACTATACATATTACATTTCACATATTTCGTTCCAGATTTCAATATACCCCCATACAAATGTCTTTTCCGATTTAACATTTTTTGTCGAACACATACATTTACAGGATACAAAAATCCTTCCCGTTTTCACTTTTTCACCGATTTAAATTGTATTCGGATAGAAAGTGGAGTGTATCATAGAGTCGGCCCTGCCCGACTTTAACCTTTCCTTACTTGTTTTTATTATATAGATTATAAATCAAATCTCACGATGAATCACCCATTATATACAATGTCAGCTTTATCATTCAATTGACGTAAAATTCAAATCCAAATCGTTATAACTAATCTGGATTTCTACCGATTTTGATCATTTATGGCTTTTTTGAAATGGAAATTGTATTCCAAGTCTATTTACGGAAATATCATTATCAATGGGTGAAAACCCCATTGTTTCCCATATAAAGTGTGTTTTAATTTTTAAATTATAATGAGTGTTGAAAATTCTTTGGTAATGAGTTTGTATGTTGAACTTGTTATCTCATGTGTCGTTATATTCAAGTTATGATCACGCTGTGGTGCGCAGTATAGTATGTCTGATCAGCGAACGTGCAACCTAGGTTCGAAACCTGTTCGAGTCAAAGACATCATCTGTCGACTTTCGTTTCAACATTAGGGCGGGATGAGATAAGTTTGTATGTTGAACATATCTTTTCATCTCATGTGTCCTTATAATAACCATCAGGTTATGATCACGCTGTGGAAGATGATGCTATTTTGTTTTAACGTTCATTTGATACCCATATCGGAAATATAACATGATCTGGAAAAATTGATCAAGATCCGATGACAAATGCAGATTTTACATAGGTAATAGGATAAATCGGACGGATATGTTTAGGGACCTATCACAAGACTTGGGGCCTGTGCTAAAAAATAGGACTATACAGTTCTCATATGTATTCCTAGTTGAAATATATGATGATTTACAAAATTTGATCAAGATCCGATGTAAATTGTAGGTTCTAGAGCAGAGATAGAGTAAAATGAGGGTCCAATTGTATGGGGGCTATACCAAAATATGGACACATATTTTTAACTTTCATAGTAGCTGTTTCTAGTTGAAAAATAACATGATCTGCAAAATTTTATAAACTTCTGATGTAAACTATGGATTCTAGAGTGATAAAAATAAAAATGTGGGCCCAGTTGTAATGGCGCTACATTAAAAAGTGGACCCTTATAGATCACTTAAAGGTATTCTTATTTGATTATTTGCAAAATATTCATATTCAGTGGGTTCTAGAGCTGTAATAATAAAAATGGGGGCCATTAGTAAGGGCGCTAGTGTATGGGAGCTGTATCGAAACATGGATCCAATTAACCCTGTTTCATGTTAGTTGTTTTTAGTTCGAATATAACATGATCCTGAAAATTGTTTCAAGATCCAATGTAAAATTTGGATTCTACAGAAGTAATAGGGTATCTGAATCTGAACCGATGTTTTCCAAATTCAATACCGATCGTCGTTGGGCTATACAATTTACTTCTGCCAAATTTCATGATAATCGGTGTACAATTGCGACCTATAGAGTGTGAACAAGCTTTAGATGGACAGCAGACGGACGGACGGAAAGACTGGGTATAGAGTATATTTTCGAAATGTATATCATACATTGCAAATTGTTGCCCTTTAAAATAGTGTTGTACGTGTAAAAACTATGTCTACTTGGATGACATCATTGGTACTCATTTCCCAATTTTCCCTTAAAGTACAAAGTACGAATTTATTGATATTATTGAATATTGCTACAGAAGTTTATGAATTTTTGTCTCTTTGTGCCAACAACAATAAAATACATATATACATAAATGCAATTCTGCACTTGTTTGGGGCAAGAGCTTTCCAATGATATATAATTTGTATATATTGAGCCAATAAAACGCCTTAAAGAAAAAATCATGCTTGCAGATTTAATATAATGATTCCACGAAGTGGTGTAGTGTATATAAACTGAGTATGCAGTTTTATTATTAGAGACCTATGTTTTTTCCACAGGCCTATAATTGCAGCGCATTGCGTGTGCGGAAGGAAGATAGGGTATTGGGGGAGGAAAGAGGGAGTAGTGTTAGTTGACTTTTGTTTGAAACTTCTGAATATCATAATTAGTGATGGGCAATCCAGTGATTTTTGGGGAACGTGCTTCTCAGTGACCGTGATTTGAAAATCACCGTTCTTTTAAAGAGTGACCGTGATCACGGTTTAATCAATAATATTATTTGAATCAACCTGTAATAGATTTTATTAAATTTAAAGTTTACCATAGTGCAAAAAATATCTATATGCTTGCTGTTATTTGTTAGCCAAGCCACTGACACCTTGTCTGGAAATCATATGCTTTTTAAAATTAGAAATTGTAGTCCTATATGAGATTTTTGTTTTGCAAGTTTTGCATCTTGCATAAATGTTTGGTGTTTGTCAGTCCGTCGTCCGATGCACTTGTGTTTCTCTGTCGTCCGTGTTGTGTGCCGTTCAGTTTTGTGTTAAAATAAAAAAAAAAATAAAAAATTGAAACAAAATACTGAAATCATAAACAACAACAAAATAGATCAAAAGAAAAACAACCAACAGCAATAACCGCGTCGCGCCGCGCCGACCAAATCATTTAAACAACCAAACAACCCAACAACAATAACATCAGCGTGAACATCAAAAAACAACAAAACATCCCATTCGTGCAGTGCAGTTGACACTCTTTTCTTTCTGTCGTTGTTCGCCCAATGCTCAAGGCATAACACTGAGCATTGGGGGAATACAGCAACGGCAGGGGGAGGAGTTTGGAAACTGTAGCTGCATACTGACTCTGTTTTGTTTTTTTCTTGTTTGTCTGTTCTAATGGTGGGTAAGTTTAAAGTACAATTTGCCAATGTACGAGGGCTGAGAGCGAATTTTTTTGCCGTGTACGCTCATGTACAATTCCATCGGCCTGATGTTTTTGCTCTTTGTGAGACCCAGGTGTGTGAGGTTTCTGATCCACAGGATTTTCACATTCCTGGGTATCACACCCTATCCTTCTTTATCCCCCACAGAGGTCTTTTGGTATACGTACGTAATGATATAGTGTTCCAGAGCCAGCATAACTTAAACTCTGAAAATCCAGAATTTAACTCCCTTTGGGTTAAATTCAAGATTGGAACACACGTACTACATTTCGGATTCGTGTATAGAAGTCCAAACGCGGAAAGGGAGGTATCCCTAAATGGCTTTGACGTTATGAAGTTATCGTTCTAGCACCTCTTGGTAATTCGGATCACTACATTGTTTCAGCATCCTTTTCGTATTCCGCTCTTCGTGTCGCTTCGACCGCAGCCCCAAAGCGGACAATATATTTATACGAAAAGGCACGTTGGGCCGAGCTCAACAACTTTTTCCAGCATTTCAATTGGAAACTTTGTTTTCTAAATGGCGATATAGATGCTGCGGCTGAAATGATTGAAAATATTATCTTGATTGGAATGAAGTCATTTATTCCAATTAAAGTTATTTCGGATAAATCATCTAATAAAAGTTGGTTTAACCAGACATGCAAGGCTGCTGTCAGATCCAAAGAGGAAGCATTCAGGAAATGGCGTTTAAAAAAAAATGCCACAACTGATCTGCTACGCAAGCAGACAAGAACCATGTGTGCCAGGGTACTTAGACGTGAAAAGCTTCTGTACGAACAACGTCTTCGTGCCAAAGTTCTTGCTTCTCCCAGGGGAAGTAAGAGCTTTTGGTCATTTGTGAGAAGAGTAAAGGATAACTCCTCATCTATCCCAACTCTTGTTAAAGATGACCAGATATTCACTAACCCGGTTGACAAAGCTAACCTATTGGCTGAAATGTTTGCAAGGAATTCATCCTTGCCGGAAAGCAATCAACCACTCCCCGTGATCGAAAATGTATCTAGTTCCATGCCTCAGATATTTTTTCGAACACGTGGAGTTAAAAGGGTTCTCGCAAATCTCGACGTAAATAAATCTCCAGGCCCGGATGGCATTTCAGCACTATGTAAGTGCTCTTCGACGCTTGCCCGTCCCCTTCGTAATCTTTTCAACCTTGCATACCGTGCAGGGTTTTCCCAGCGCGTTGGAAGATTGCGAACATCCAGCCCATCCCTAAAAAAGGTGAGGCTAACAATCCTGCTAACTATCGACCGATCGCGATTTGCTCAGCGCTTTCGAAGGTTATGGAGAGTATGGTTAACCACCATCTTGTGAGGTATTTAGAAACTAATGACTTACTTAATGATCGACAGTATGGCTTCCGTAGGAATAGATCTACGGGAGACCTGATGACACTGCTATCCGAAAAATGGAATCGATCTATTCACAAGCTTGGTGAGAGTAAGGTCGTTGCTCTAGATATCTCCAAGGCCTTTGATAGAGTTTGGCACGGCGCACTCATATCAAAGCTTATCGCTTTTGGTGTTGGTAGTGACTTCTCTCGATTTATATCGAGCTTCCTCAGAGATCGCACTATACGTGTTGTTGTAGATGGGTTCTCATCCGACGAGCATAGGTTAACCGCAGGAGTACCACAGGGCTCTGTCCTTTCCCCCTCCCTTTTTCTTATTTTCATCGACGACCTCTTGGATAGGACTGTGAATCCAATATACTCATTCGCGGATGACAGCAGCCTCTGTCATTCATACTCATTCGATCATAGACCAAGTCGTCAAGAAATTGAGGATAAAAGGCGATTGATGGATGAGTCACTTAGCCAGGATTTGATGGCCATTTCCGAATGGGGTCGAGAGAATAGAGTAGATTTTAATGCACGTAAGACCCAGTGCTCCTTGTTGTCTCACAAGCGATTCACTGATCCAACGGTGTCGTCGATTTTAATGAACGGTGTAGATATTGAGCAATCAGATGATCTAGTTGTTCTTGGCATAAAAATACAATGAGATGTTCGTTGGACAAAACATGTATTTGATGTGTCGAAAGATGCCTTCAAATGTTTAGGCTTTTTAAAAAGATGTAAGAAATATTTTACACCCTCTGATCTTCTCAATATCTACACTACCTACATCAGACCAAAGATGGAATAAGACTCCCATATATGGTCGGGTGCTCCAGCTTCATCACTGGAGCTACTTGACCGTGTCCAGAGGAGGGCGATGGTGTTGATAGGTGATGTTAGGATATCCAATTCTATTGTCTCCCTTGAACACCGTCGTAATGTTGGTTGTGTGTCATTGTTCTATCGATACTTTCATGGTGTTTGTTTTTCGGAAATTCGTGATCTTATACCGCCCGTGAGAACGTTCGGTAGAGATACGCGACTCTCCAGGAACGCTCACCTATTTGTTGTCGATTGGACAACCGACCGCACTACACATTACAGAATAAATTCGTTCTTCGCCCGTACTATCCGTATGTGGAATCGACTTCCGGCAAATATCTTTCCCTCCAATTACGACATTCAGAGATTCAAAACAGATGTCAACAGACACTACTCCCTATTTCCTCCTTCCAATACCTTATCTTCCTTCTACCAACGCAATGCACTGCATTTATAGGGGACATCCCCTGAGTGTTGGTTCAGTGAAAAAAAAAATGTATTCGGATAGAAAGTGGAGTGTATCATAGAGTCGGCCCCGCCCAACTTTAGCCTTTCCTTACTTGTTTTTATTATATAGATTATAAATCAAATCTCACGATGAATCACCCATTATAACAATGTCAGCTTTATCATTCAATTGACGTAAAATTCAAATCCAAATCGTTATAACTAATCTGGAATTCTACCGATTTTGATCATTTATGGCTTTTTGGAATGGAAATTGTATTCAAAGTCTATTTACGAAAATATCATTATGAATGGGTTAAAAACCCATTGTTTCCCATATAAAGTGTGTTTTAATTTTTCAATAAGAATGAGTGTTGAAAATTCTTTGGTAATGAGTTTGTATGTTGAACTTGTTATCTCATGTGTCGTTATATTCAAGTTATGATCACGCTGTGGTGCGCAGTATAGTATGTCTGATCAGCGAACGTGCAACCCAGGTTCGAAACCTGTTCGAGTCAAAGACATTATATGTCGACTTTCGTTTCAAAATTAGGGCGGGATGTCCCAATTCTAATTATTAGTTTTTTATTGTTTGATTAGTGATCGATTAACTGATTTTCTATGAGTAGGACATTTTTCGTTACAAAGGACATTTTTGTTTTGGTAATGGAAAGGAGGAGAAACACGCTCATGCATACACACATTTGACATATACGTATTTCATTGTCCTGTGTATGGACAGATCATCACTGATCCTTCTGTATGGAGTTCTTTGTTTTTGTTTTGGTAATAGAAAGGAGGAGAAACACGCTCATGCATACACACATTTGACATATACGTATTTCATTGGCCTGTGTATGGACAGATCATCACTGATCCTTCTGTATGGAGTTCTTGCGTTAACATGATGTCATCAGTTGTATATACTTACATTTTATGAAAATTACATATGCGTATTATATACCCTAAAACCTCACCGCAAAGCGTTTTGAAGAGCGTTGTGCTCTACCTGAAAACTTTCTCATTACTATTTGCTGTAGGCATGAACTTATTAGATAACCAACCACAACAACAATGAGTGGTAAAAATTCTTTGGAGATAAGTTTGTATGTTGAACATATCTTTTCATCTCATGTGCCCTTATAATAACCATCAGGTTATGATCACGCTGTGGAAGATGATGATTTTTTGTTTTAACGTTCATTTGATACCCATATCTGGAAATATTGATCAAGATCCGATGACAACTGCAGATTTTACATAGGTAATAGGATAAATCGGACGGATATTTTTAGGGACCTATCACAAGACTTGGGGCATGTGCTAAAAAATGTGCCTGTACAGTTCTCATTTACGGTTGGTATTCGTAGTTGAAATATATCATGATTTACACAATTTGATCAAGATCCGATGTAAATAGTAGGTTCTAGAGCAGAGATAGAGTAAAATGAGGGTCCAATTGTATGGGGGTTATACCAAAATATGGACACAAATATTTAACTTTCATAGTAGCTGTTTCTAGTTGAAAAATAACATGATCTGCAAAATTTTATAAACTTCTGATGTAAACTATGGATTCTAGAGTGATAAAAATAAAAATGTGGGCCCAGTTGTAATGGCGCTACATTAAAAAGTAAGTAAATATAGATCACTTAAAGGTATTCTTATTTGATGATTTGCAAAATATTCATATTCAGTGGGTTCTAGAGCTGTAATAATAAAAATGGGGGCCATTAGTAAGGCGCTAGTGTATTAACCCTGTTTCATGTTAGCTGTTTTTAGTTCGAATATAACATGATCCTGAAAATTGTTTCAAGATCCAATGTAAAATTTGGATTCTACAGCAGTAATAGGGTATCTGAATCTGAACCGATGTTTTCCAAATTCAATACCGATCGTCGTTGGGCTATACAATTTACTTCTGCCAAATTTCATGATAATCGGTGTACAATTGCGACCTATAGAGTGTGAACAAGCTTTAGATGGACAGCAGACGGACGGACGGAAAGACTGGGTATAGAGTATATTTTCGAAATGTATATCATACATTGCAAATTGTTGCCCTTTAAAATAGTGCTGTACGTGTAAAAACTATGTCTACTTGGATGACATCATTGGTACTCATTTCCCAATTTTCCCTTAAAGTACAAAGTACGAATTTATTGATATTATTGAATATTGCTACAGAAGTTTATGAATTTTTGTCTCTTTGTGTCAACAACTATAAAATACATATATACATAAATGCAATTCTGCACTTGTTTGGGGCAAGAGCTTTCCAATGATATATAATTTGTATATATTGAGCCAATAAAACGCCTTAAAGAAAAAATCATGCTTGCAGATTTAATATAATGATTCCACGAAGTGGTGTAGTGTATATAAACTGAGTATGCAGTTTTATTATTAGAGACCTATGTTTTTTCCACAGGCCTATAATTGCAGCGCATTGCGTGTGCGGAAGGAAGATAGGGTATTGGGGGAGGAAAGAGGGAGTAGTGTTAGTTGACTTTTGTTTGAAACTTCTGAATATCATAATTAGTGATGGGCAATCCAGTGATTTTTGGGGAACGTGCTTCTCAGTGACCGTGATTTGAAAATCACCGTTCTTTAAAAGAGTGACCGTGATCACGGTTTAATCAATAATATTATTTGAATCAACCTGTAATAGATTTTATTAAATTTAAAGTTTACCATAGTGCAAAAAATATCTATATGCTTGCTGTTATTTGTTAGCCAAGCCACTGACACCTTGTCTGGAAATCATATGCTTTTTAAAATTAGAAATTGTAGTCCTATATGAGATTTTTGTTTTGCAAGTTTTGCATCTTGCATAAATGTTTGGTGTTTGTCAGTCCGTCGTCCGATGCACTTGTGTTTCTCTGTCGTCCGTGTTGTGTGCCGTTCAGTTTTGTGTTAAAATAAAAAAAAAAAATAAAAAATTGAAACAAAATACTGAAATCATAAACAACAACAAAATAGATCAAAAGAAAAACAACCAACAACAATAACCGCGTCGCGCCGCGCCGACCAAATCATTTAAACAACCAAACAACCCAACAACAATAACATCAGCGTGAACATCAAAAAACAACAAAACATCGCAGCAGCATCCATAACAGCCGCACATCACTGACCACACATTTATGTCCGCTCCGTAGTGTGTGCGTTGTCTCCTTCCCTTCCCCCCCCCTTCCCATTCGTGCAGTGCAGTTGACACTCTTTTCTTTCTGTCGTTGTTCGCCCAATGCTCAAGGCATAACACTGAGCATTGGGGGAATACAGCAACGGCAGGGAGAGGAGTTTGGCAACTGTAGCTGCATACTGACTCTGTTTTGTTTTTTTCTTGTTTGTCTGTTCTAATGGTGGGTAAGTTTAAAGTACAATTTGCCAATGTACGAGGGCTGAGAGCGAATTTTTTTGCCGTGTACGCTCATGTACAATTGCATCGGCCTGATGTTTTTGCTCTTTGTGAGACCCAGGTGTGTGAGGATTCTGATCCACAGGATTTTCACATTCCTGGGTATCACACCCTATCCCTCTTTATCCCCCACAGAGGTCTTTTGGTATACGTACGTAATGATATAGTGTTCCAGAGCCGGCATAACTTAAACTCTGAAAATCCAGAATTTAACTCCCTTTGGGTTAAATTCAAGATTGGAACACACGTACTACATTTCGGATTCGTGTATAGAAGTCCAAACGAGGAAAGGGAGGTATCCCTAAATGGCTTTGACGCCCTTTCCGATTCAATTACAAAAATTTTAGAGGACTATCCTGACAGTGAAATTGTGGTTGCTGGCGATTTCAATGTCCATAATTCCTCTTGGCTTGCCCATTCGAATCACTCAACACCGGAGGGTCAATACGCCGAGCTTTTTGCCGCGCATAATGATTTGACGCAACTAGTGAATGAACCGACACACATTCCGTGTGTCCAAGGGCAACACTCTAATATTCTTGATCTTTTCTTAACATCACACCCTGAAAAGTATGAAGTTATCGTTCTAGCACCTCTTGGTAATTCGGATCACTGCATTGTTTCAGCATCCTTTTCGTATTCCGCTCTTCGTGTCGCTTCGACCGCAGCCCCAAAGCGGACAATATATTTATACGAAAAGGCACGTTGGGCCGAGCTCAACAACTTTTTCCAGCATTTCAATTGGAAACTTTGTTTTCTAAATGGCGATATAGATGCTGCGGCTGAAATGATTGAAAATATTATCTTGATTGGAATGAAGTCATTTATTCCAATTAAAGTTATTTCGGATAAACCATCTAATAAAAGTTGGTTTAACCAGACATGCAAGGCTGCTGTCAGATCCAAAGAGGAAGCATTCAGGAAATGGCGTTTAAAAAAAATGCCACAACTGATCTGCTACGCAAGCAGACAAGAACCATGTGTGCCAGGGTACTTAGACGTGAAAAGCTTCTGTACGAACAACGTCTTCGTGCCAAAGTTCTTGCTTCTCCCAGGGGAAGTAAGAGCTTTTGGTCATTTGTGAGAAGAGTAAAGGATAACTCCTCATCTATCCCAACTCTTGTTTAAGATGACCAGATATTCACTAACCCGGTTGACAATGCTAACCTATTGGCTGAAATGTTTGCAAGGAATTCATCCTTGCCGGAAAGCAATCAACCACTCCCCGTGATCGAAAATGTATCTAGTTCCATGCCTCAGATATTTTTTCGAACACGTGGAGTTAAAAGGGTTCTCGCAAATCTCGACGTAAATAAATCTCCAGGCCCGGATGGCATTTCAGCACTTGTCCTATGTAAGTGCTCTTCGACGCTTGCCCGTCCCCTTCGTAATCTTTTCAACCTTGCATACCGTGCAGGGGTTTTCCCAGCGCGTTGGAAGATTGCGAACATCCAGCCCATCCCTAAAAAAGGTGAGGCTAACAATCCTGCTAACTATCGACCGATCGCGATTTACTCAGCGCTTTCGAAGGTTATGGAGAGTATGGTTAACCACCATCTTGTGAGGTATTTAGAAACTAATGACTTACTTAATGATCGACAGTATGGCTTCCGTAGGAATCGATCTACGGGAGACCTGATGACACTGCTATCCGAAAAATGGAATCGATCTATTCACAAGCTTGGTGAGAGTAAGGTCGTTGCTCTAGATATCTCCAAGGTCTTTGATAGAGTTTGGCACGGCGCACTCATATCAAAGCTTATCGCTTTTGGTGTTGGTAGTGACTTCTCTCGATTTATATCGAGCTTCCTCAGAGATCGCACTATACGTGTTGTTGTAGATGGGTTCTCATCCGACGAGCATAGGTTAACCGCAGGAGTACCACAGGGCTCTGTCCTTTCATCCTCCCTTTTTCTTATTTTCATCGACGACCTCTTGGATCGGACTGTGAATCCAATATACTCATTCGCGGATGACAGCAGCCTCTGTCATTCATACTCATTCGATCATAGACCAAGTCGTCAAGAAATTGAGGATAAAAGGCGATTGATGGATGAGTCACTTAGCCAGGATTTGATGGCCATTTCTGAATGGGGTCGAGAGAATAGAGTAGATTTTAATGCACGTAAGACCCAGTGCTCCTTGTTGTCTCACAAGCGATTCACTGATCCAACGGTGTCGTCGATTTTAATGAACGGTGTAGATATTGAGCAATCAGATGATCTAGTTGTTCTTGGCATAAAAATACAATGACATGTTCGTTGGACAAAACATGTATTTGATGTGTCGAAAGATGCCTTCAAATGTTTAGGCTTTTTAAAAAGATGTAAGAAATATTTTACACCCTCTGATCTTCTCAATATCTACACTACCTACATCAGACCAAAGATGGAATACAACTCCCATATATGGTCGGGTGCTCCAGCTTCATCACTGGAGCTACTTGACCGTGTCCAGAGGAGGGCGATGGTGTTGATAGGTGATGGTAGGATATCCAATTCTATTGTCTCCCTTGAACACCGTCGTAATGTTGGTTGTGTGTCATTGTTCTATCGATACTTTCATGGTGTTTGTTCTTCGGAAATTCGTGATCTTATACCGCCCGTGAGAACGTTCGGTAGAGATACGCGACTCTCCAGGAACGCTCACCCATTTGTTGTCGATTGGACAACCGACTGCACTACACATTACAGACTAAATTCGTTCTTCGCCCGTACTATCCGTATGTGGAATCGACTTCCGGCAAATATCTTTCCCTCCAATTACGACATTCAGAGATTCAAAACAGATGTCAACAGACACTACTCCCTATTTCCTCCTTCCAATACCTTATCTTCCTTCTACCAACGCAATGCACTGCATTTATAGGGGACATCCCCTGAGTGTTGGTTCAGTGAAAAAAAAAAATGTATTCGGATAGAAAGTGGAGTATATCATAGAGTCGGCCCCGCCCAACTTTAGCCTTTCCTTACTTGTTTTTATTATATAGATTATAAATCAAATCTCACGATGAATCACCCATTATAACAATGTCAGCTTTATCATTCAATTGACGTAAAATTCAAATCCAAATCGTTATAACTAATCTGGAATTCTACCGATTTTGATCATTTATGGCTTTTTGGAATGGAAATTGTATTCAAAGTCTATTTACGAAAATATCATTATGAATGGGTTAAAAACCCATTGTTTCCCATATAAAGTGTGTTTTAATTTTTCAATTAGAATGAGTGTTGAAAATTCTTTGGTAATGAGTTTGTATGTTGAACTTGTTATCTCATGTGTCGTTATATTCAAGTTATGATCACGCTGTGGTGCGCAGTATAGTATGTCTGATCAGCGAACGTGCAACCCAGGTTCGAAACCTGTTCGAGTCAAAGACATTATATGTCGACTTTCGTTTCAAAATTAGGGCGGGATGTCCCAATTCTAATTATTAGTTTTTTATTGTTTGATTAGTGATCGATTAACTGATTTTCTATGAGTAGGACATTTTTCGTTACAAAGGACATTTTTGTTTTGGTAATGGAAAGGAGGAGAAACACGCTCATGCATACACACATTTGACATATACGTATTTCATTGTCCTGTGTATGGACAGATCATCACTGATCCTTCTGTATGGAGTTCTTGCGTTTACATGATGTCATCAGTTGTAAATAAAGAGTGATTTTTTTGAGGTTAGGATTTTCATGCATTAGTATTTGACAGATCACGTGGGATTTCAGACATGGTGTCAAAGAGAAAGATGCTCAGTATGCTTTGACATTTCATCATGAATAGACTTACTAACGAGCAACGCTTGCAAATCATTGAATTTTATTATCAAAATGCGTGCTCTGTTAAGAAAGTTCAGAAAGAAAGAAATTGTGTTCAGCGACGAAGCTCATTTTTGGCTCAATGGGTACGTAAATAAGCAGAATTGTCGATTTTGGAGTGAATATCAGCCAGAAGCATTGCAAGAGCTACCAATGCATCCAGAAAAAGTCAGAGTTTGGTGCGGTTTATGGGCTGGTGGCATCATTGGACCGTACTTCTTCAAAGATAATGCGAATCGTAACGTAACTGTGAATGGTGAGCGCTACCGTGAGATGATATCCAACTTTTTTTTGCCCAAAATGGAAGAACTGAACTTGGTTGACATGTGGTTTCAACAAGATGGCGCTACATGCCACACAGCTCGCGATTCTATGGCCATTTTGAGGGAAAACTTCGGAGAACAATTCATCTCAAGAAATGGACCGGTAAGTTGGCCACCAAGATCATGCGATTTGACACCTTTAGACTATTTTTTGTGGGGCTACGTCAAGTCTAAAGTCTACAGAAATAAGCCAGCAACTATTCCAGCTTTGGAAGACAACATTTCCGAAGAAATTCGGGCTATTCCGGCCGAAATGCTCGAAAAAGTTGCCCAAAATTGGACTTTCCGAATGGACCACCTAAGACGCAGCCGCGGTCAACATTTAAATGAAATTATCTTCAAAAAGTAAATGTCATGGACCAATCTAACGTTTCAAATAAAGAACCGATGAGATTTTGCAAATTTTATGCGTTTTTTAAAAAAAAAAAGTTATCAAGCTCTTAAAAAATCACCCTTTACTTACATTTTATGAAAATTACATATGCGTATTATATACCCGAAAACCTCACCGCAAAGCGTTTTGAAGAGCGTTGTGCTCTACCTGAAAACTTTCTCATTACTATTTGCTGTAGGCATGAACTTATTAGATAACCAACCACAACAACAATGAGTGGTAAAAATTCTTTGGAGATAAGTTTGTATGTTGAACATATCTTTTCATCTCATGTGCCCTTATAATAACCATCAGGTTATGATCACGCTGTGGAAGATGACGATTTTTTGTTTTAACGTTCATTTGATACCCATATCTGGAAATATTGATCAAGATCCGATGACAACTGCAGATTTTACATAGGTAATAGGATAAATCGGACGGATATTTTTAGGGACCTATCACAAGACTTGGGCATGTGCTAAAAAATGTGCCTGTACAGTTCTCATTTACGGTTGGTATTCGTAGTTGAAATATATCATGATTTACACAATTTGATCAAGATCCGATGTAAATAGTAGGTTCTAGAGCAGAGATAGAGTAAAATGAGGGTCCAATTGTATGGGGGTTATACCAAAATATGGACACATATATTTAACTTTCATAGTAGCTGTTTCTAGTTGAAAAATAACATGATCTGCAAAATTTTATAAACTTCTGATGTAAACTATGGATTCTAGAGTGATAAAAATAAAAATGTGGGCCCAGTTGTAATGGCGCTACATTAAAAAGTAAGTAAATATAGATCACTTAAAGGTATTCTTATTTGATGATTTGCAAAATATTCATATTCAGTGGGTTCTAGAGCTGTAATAATAAAAATGGGGGCCATTAGTAAGGGCGCTAGTGTATTAACCCTGTTTCATGTTAGCTGTTTTTAGTTCGAATATAACATGATCCTGAAAATTGTTTCAAGATCCAATGTAAAATTTGGATTCTACAGCAGTAATAGGGTATCTGAATCTGAACCGATGTTTTCCAAATTCAATACCGATCGTCGTTGGGCTATACAATTTACTTCTGCCAAATTTCATGATAATCGGTGTACAATTGCGACCTATAGAGTGTGAACAAGCTTTAGATGGACAGCAGACGGACGGACGGAAAGACTGGGTATAGAGTATATTTTCGAAATGTATATCATACATTGCAAATTGTTGCCCTTTAAAATAGTGTTGCACGTGTAAAAACTATGTCTACTTGGATGACATCATTGGTACTCATTTCCCAATTTTCCCTTAAAGTACAAAGTACGAATTTATTGATATTATTGAATATTGCTACAGAAGTTTATGAATTTTTGTCTCTTTGTGTCAACAACAATAAAATATATATATACATAAATGCAATTCTGCACTTGTTTGGGGCAAGAGCTTTCCAATGATATATAATTTGTATATATTGAGCCAATAAAACGCCTTAAAGAAAAATTCATGCTTGCAGATTTAATATAATGATTCCACGAAGTGGTGTAGTGTATATAAACTGAGTATGCAGTTTTATTATTAGAGACCTATGTTTTTTCCACAGGCCTATAATTGCAGCGCATTGCGTGTGCGGAAGGAAGATAGGGTATTGGGGGAGGAAAGAGGGAGTAGTGTTAGTTGACTTTTGTTTGAAACTTCTGAATATCATAATTAGTGATGGGCAATCCAGTGATTTTTGGGGAACGTGCTTCTCAGTGACCGTGATTTGAAAATCACCGTTCTTTTAAAGAGTGACCGTGATCACGGTTTAATCAATAATATTATTTGAATCAACCTGTAATAGATTTTATTAAATTTAAAGTTTACCATAGTGCAAAAAATATCTATATGCTTGCTGTTATTTGTTAGCCAAGCCACTGACACCTTGTCTGGAAATCATATGCTTTTTAAAATTAGAAATTGTAGTCCTATATGAGATTTTTGTTTTGCAAGTTTTGCATCTTGCATAAATGTTTTCAGTAGGCTCGAAAACTGCCATATTTCGCTTGTTTTCTCTTTACTAAGATCAGAAGCCATGTTTTTAATAATTTAAAAAAATTACAATGGCAAAAGTCGGGGATTTTACAAAATTGATGAAAAATTAATAGAAAGTGGAGAACGTAAAATTGTTCACCGATTTAAATTGCATTTTTTTCACCGATTTAAATTGTTTTTTTTTTCACCGATTTAAATTGTATTCGGATAGAAAGTGGAGTGTATCATAGAGTCGGCCCCGCCCAACTTTAGCCTTTCCTTACTTGTTTTTATTATATAGATTATAAATTAAATCTCACGATGAATCACCCATTATAACAATGTCAGCTTTATCATTCAATTGACGTAAAATTCAAATCCAAATCGTTATAACTAATCTGGAATTCTACCGATTTTGATCATTTATGGCTTTTTGGAATGGAAATTGTATTCAAAGTCTATTTACGAAAATATCATTATGAATGGGTTAAAAACCCATTGTTTCCCATATAAAGTGTGTTTTAATTTTTCAATTAGAATGAGTGTTGAAAATTCTTTGGTAATGAGTTTGTATGTTGAACTTGTTATCTCATGTGTCGTTATATTCAAGTTATGATCACGCTGTGGTGCGCAGTATAGTATGTCTGATCAGCGAATGTGCAACCCAGGTTCGAAACCTGTTCGAGTCAAAGACATTATCTGTCGACTTTCGTTTCAAAATTAGGGCGGGATGTCCCAATTCTAATTATTAGTTTTTTATTGTATGATTAGTGATCGATTAACTGATTTTCTATGAGTAGGAAATTTTTCGTTACAAAGGACATTTTTCTTTTGGTAATGGAAAGGAGGAGAAACACGCTCATGCATACACACATTTGACATATACGTATTTCATTGTCCTTTGTATGGACAGATCATCACTGATCCTTCTGTATGGAGTTCTTGCGTTAACATGATGTCATCAGTTGTATATACTTACATTTTATAAAAATTACATATGCGTATTATATACCCGAAAACCTCACCGCAAAGCGTTTTGAAGAGCGTTGTGCTCTACCTGAAAATTTTCTCATTACTATTTGCTGTAGGCATGAACTTATTAGATAACCACCCACAACAACAATGAGTGGTAAAAATTCTTTGGAGATAAGTTTGTATGTTGAACATATCTTTTCATCTCATGTGCCCTTATAATAACCATCAGGTTATGATCACGCTGTGGAAGATGATGATTTTTTGTTTTAACGTTCATTTGATACCCATGTCTGGAAATATTGATCAAGATCCGATGACAACTGCAGATTTTACATAGGTAATAGGATAAATCGGACGGATATTTTTAGGGACCTATCACAAGACTTGGGGCATGTGCTAAAAAATGTGCCTGTACAGTTCTCATTTACGGTTGGTATTCGTAGTTGAAATATATCATAATTTACACAATTTGATCAAGATCCGATGTAAATAGTAGGTTCTAGAGCAGAGATAGAGTAAAATGAGGGTCCAATTGTATGGGGGTTATACCAAAATATGGACACATATATTCATAGTAGCTGTTTCTAGTTGAAAAATAACATGATCTGCAAAATTTTATAAACTTCTGATGTAAACTATGGATTCTAGAGTGATAAAAATAAAAATGTGGGCCCATTTGTAATGGCGCTACATTAAAAAGTGGACCCTTATAGATCACTTAAATGTATTCCAATTAACCCTGTTTCATGTTAGCTGTTTTTAGTTCGAATATAACATGATCCTGAAAATTGTTTCAAGATCCAATGTAAAATTTGGATTCTACAGCAGTAATAGGGTATTTGAATCTGAACCGATGTTTTCCAAATTCAATACCGATCGTCGTTGGGCTATACAATTTACTTCTGCCAAATTTCGTGATAATCGGTGTACAATTGCGACCTATAGAGTGAGAACAAGCTTTAGATGGACAGCAGACGGACGGACGGAAAGACTGGGTATAGAGTATATTTTCGAAATGTATATCATACATTGCAAATTGTTGCCCTTTAAAATAGTGTTGTACGTGTAAAAACTATGTCTACATGGATGGCATTATTTGTACTAATTTCCCAATTTTCCCTTAAAGTACAAAGTACTAAAAGTACGCATTTATTGATATTATTGAATATTGCTACAGAAGTTTATGAATTTTTGTCTCTTTGTGTGAACAACAATAAAATACATATATACATAAATGCACTTCTGCACTTGTTTGGGGCAAGAGCTTTCCAAAATATATAGAATTTGTATATATTGAGCCAATAAAACGCCTTAAAGAAAAATTCATGCTTGCAGATTTAATATAATGATTCCACGAAGTGGTGTAGTGTATATAAACTGAGTATGCAGTTTTATTATTAGGGATGTATGTTTTTTCCACAGGACCAACACCTATAATTCGCCTATAATTGCAGCGCATTGCGTGTGCGGAAGGAAGATAGGGTATTGGGGGAGGAAAGAGGGAGTAGTGTTAGTTGACTTTTGTTTGAAACTTCTGAATATCATAATTAGTGATGGGCAATCCAGTGATTTTTGGGGTACGTCGATCTCAGTGACCGTGATTACAAATCACCGTTCTTTTAAAGAGTGACCGTGATCACGGTTTAATCAATAATATTATTTGAATCAAACTGTAATAGATTTTATTAAATTTAAAGTTTACCATAGTGCAAAAGATATCTATATGCTTGCCGGTATTTGTTAGCCAAGCCACTGAAACCTTGTCTGGAGATCATATGCTTTTTAAAATTAGAAATTGTAGTCCTATATGAGATTTTTGTTTTGCAAGTTTTGCATCTTGCATAAATGTTTTCAGTAAACTGCCATATTTCGCTTATTTTCTCTTTACTAAGATCAGAAGCCATGTTTTTAATAATTTAAAAAAATTACAATGGCAAAAGTCGGCGATTTTACAAAATTGATGAAAAATTAATAGAAAGTGGAGAACGTAAAATAGCAATTAAAATTAAGGACCAAAGCAGACAGAAAGAGTTCCACGTCATTATATGCAATAGAGAGTGACAGAAATATTATTATCTTGCTTTATCTCTTTCTAATGATTCTAGTACGTGAAAGTGAAATATAAAATTGAGTGGTGACAACATTGAAAGAACTACTTTGCCAGTAACCGTTACTCGTCATGTCCAATCACTGCAGTTACCCGTGATTTCTCAATCACGGTAATTGAATCACCGGTACGATAATATCGCCCATCTCTAATCTGCCGGAAGTCGATTCCACATACGGATAGTGCAGGCGAAAAACGAAAAACGTAATGTGTTGTGCGGTCGGTGGTCCAATTGACATCAAATGGGTGAGAGTTCCTGGAAAGTCGCGTATCTCTACCGAACGTTCTCACGGGCGGTATATGATCAAGAATATGCGAAGAACAAACATCATGAAAGTATCGATCCAATAAAGAACCTGGAGCGCCCGATATATGGGAGTTATTTTCCATCTTTGGTGTAGGTAGTGTAGGTATTGAGAAGATCATCTATAACAACACGTATAATGCGATCTCTGATGAAGCTCGATTTAAATCGAGAGAAGTCACTACCAACACCAAAAGCGATAAGCTTTGATATAAGTGCGCAGGGCCAGACTGTATCACAGGCCTTCGAGATATCTAGAGCAACGACCTTACTCTCATCAAGATGGTGGATTGGTCGATTCCACTTTTCGGATAGCAGTGTCATCAGGTCTTCCGTATCGCCATAAGTGGTAGTTCCAAAATCATTTTCGGCGTTATAAGATCGTATCCAGGAGCTTTTCCCAGTTTAATAATATCCTTTATAGTACGTGTGAGTTCGTTCGGATTTGTTGTCAAGGATATTTGAGAGCACTCCAGCTAACGTAAAGTTATTACTACCCTTGTTTGGATGAACAACTTATCAAGTGATCGGCGTAAACTTGTGCTTTAACTTTTCTGAAGTTATCCATTCTCCATTTGTATTGCGAATGGCGAAATTAGTATGTACGGGCATACTTGTATTACGAAGTGATTTCCTTAGCAAATCGTTGAATTTGTTGAAGTAAGGCCTTCGATAAAACTAGATTGTCGGCGTCTATCCTCTTTTTTAAATGCTGCCTGTAGTTTTTTAGTTGCCTCAGTCAGTCTAACCCTAGCGATGGGTGATCGTATAACTTGCCATTCAGTGAATGGCATTCACGACGACATCTTCTTTCTTCATTGACAGGGAACTCTATTTCCCTATTTGTGTATGATCCGCCATTTTCCGTAGGGAAATTTTGGCGAGGATAGCTGTCTGATTTAAGATGGATTTGAACTTGTTTACGTCGTCATCATTTGCAATATGGTCATAGAAACCGATGTGACTACTTATGTATTTTTTTATATCTTAACCAGTTGGTCCTAGAATTTACAATACTTTGGTGTGCTAGATCGAATTCCATTCCCATAAGAATAATTATTAATTATCTAATTGACTGCCTTTGGAATTTGGCAGGCGTGAGCCCCAGTGTGTGCTTAGCATTGAAATCGCCAATTTTGTAAATACTTCAGCAGATACTGATTATCGTGGGGCAGTAAATTGCCGATACTGTCAGGGGACCACGGTATTCGAATTGATGGCGCTTGGATATAGATTTCCGAAACTCCCAGAGGTACGTCATGCCTCATTCTTCGCCGAATAAGGATACCCGTGCCACCATGAGCCTTACCGTCGGGGTGGTTTGTACTCTAGAAACTATAATTTGGTATTTAAAAGTTGTATCTGGCTGTGAGATGTGTTTCAGATAAAAGCATTATATCTATGTTCTCAGAATTGAGAAAGTTTGAAATTGAAGTGTTGACTTACACCGTTCGCATTCCAGCTGCATATTTTAAGGGAGGAACTCATTTCATGCTAAAATGATCTTGGAATCAACTGATTTTGGTTACGCTTGAATTCTTGCATCATTGACTGCATACTAGACATAAAAATGTTCAGACTTTGGTTTTTGGACCATAGACTCCAACCCACCAATTGGACGGACGGGGACATTTTGTGTGGTCGCTTTAGGACCTTTGAGTACGAGTTTTCTCCACTGTGTTAAGCAGTAACAGGCACTTGCGTTATATGTATTTCAGGAATTGCCTCGTTTTGGATTCTTACAGACTGTACGCGGACAAAAAATTTCTTTTAAGTGCCTGTAGACCTCACAACCTCTATAATTTGCAGTGTGGCCACAGTTACTGCATTTATTTTGCGCTTGATTTTGGACAGTGCATTTTGCAAACTGGTGTAGGTACCGACAACAACACATACCGTAGGTAGTTTGCAGTAGGTCTTAGTATGCCCGAATTCCTGACAGTTTTGACATTGTACGGGGCCTTTTCGCTTGTGCTGCTCTTCCACAGATATGCGTCTATCCTTTCAAATTTGCTGGCGTCTGATTCTAGTTCGACCAAAAATAATGGCTGAGGAATTTTCAGTCCGTTATGTATGTTGACCACCGATCTTATCTAGTATACTTTGCCTACCAAGGCATATTGTATATCGTTGGGGTCCACACTATGTTCAATCAAGACAACGACCAAACCTTTACTACGTTACTGAGTATCTCCGATTTAGAAACCACATATTTCATTAGATTGTCTTCAAATTTTGCAAAACACCTTATATTTAAACTTAAAACGCCTGTGGTGAAAATAGGTCAGAGCTTTCCTTACTTGTTTATCATTTTATTTATGTTGCCCTTGTTAGGACTAGGACTAGGATTTACGTTTTAGGTAGCGGTCCATGCCAGTCTGCACTGCCTTAACATTTTTTGTGCTGTCATTCACTACACTCGTCATTGTGTTACTTTATTTTCTTTCTCTTTGCGCGCACTTTCGTTCAGTTGTGTGTGTGTGTGTGAGATCGCAGTCTGCATGTAGGCCTTGGAAAACCAGCACTTGAAACATTTATTGAAATGTAAGTATTGCGGGGAGAGCCCAAGAGCACAGACTCTGTTCTCGCGGAGTTATTCTCACACATGCGTGTGCACTGACTTTTTATACCCTACACCACTTCGTGGAATAAGTTAGTTTCGCGCCAAATGTTTGTAACACCACGAAATAGAGCTAGACCCACCTTTAAGTATACGGATCGGCTTAGAATCACCAGCTGAGTCGATTTAACGATGTCTGTCTGTCCGTCCGTCCGTCTGCTGTCCATCTAAGCTTGTTCGCACTCTACAGGTCGCAATTGTTGTCCGATTGTCATGAAACTTGGCAGCAGTTATTTTTTCTGGCCAAGGACCACCAATTTAAGATCGGTTCAGATTTAGATATAGCCCCCATACAAATGTCGCTCCCTATTTCACTTTTTCCGCTTTAGAAACCACATATTGTACCCGATTTTCTTTAAAATTGGCACAACATTTTATAATCGAACTAGAAACACCTATACTGAAAGTGGATATGATCGGTTCAGATTTAGATATAGCCCCCATACAAATGTCACCGATTTTGTTATGTTAACCGATTTTGGCCAAACTTTACATATTACATATTTCACCAATAAACATACATGGTGAAAGCGAGTCACATCGTTCCAGGTTTTAATATACCCCATACAAATGTCCTTTCCGATTTAACATTTTTTGTCAAACACATACATTTACAGGATTCAAAAATCCTTCCCGATTTCACTTTTTACCGAATTGAATTGTAATGAGAATTGTTTGGGTGATGCCCATATGTCCATACTTTGGTATAACCCAAATGGGGCCCTTTCTGATCTATTACAGCTCTAGAAACTTCATCTTACATCGGATATTCATCAAATTTTGCAGATCATGATATTTTTTCAACTAGGAATACCTACAGTGAATGAGAAATATATAGGCCCATGTTTTGGACAAGTCCCAGAATGTTGTTATTGGCCCCCTTTTGAAATGTCGGTCCTATTCCTACTGTATAATTTGTTTTTGTCTGTCGGATAATTGGATCAATTACCATATTATTAACCATATTCGTTAAATATAGCTAAAGATGAATTTATAGTAGCTGTATAATTTATATGAACTACATAAAATTGCTCCCATGAAATACCTGGGTTTAGTAATCAAAGCGAGGTACATACACAGGGAGTGGTGTAGGGTATTATATAGTCGGCCCCGCCCGACTTTAGCCTTTCCTTACTTGTTTGTTTTTCATTTCTTTTTGTATTGTATTCCCAGTGTAAGTGACAAATAATTTTCGATTATACTACCACACAGAAAATATTGCCTAAATCTTTGATTACAAAATTTTAAGCAATATAATTTTATGGAGTGATAAAAGGTTTATTTGTTAGCGTCTTTATCGCGATGTTTCAACACTATTTTATTTTATATATTTATTACTTCCGAGCGTTAGCTAAACACGTCTGTTCTCTTCTGAAAAGAGAAAGAAAATATTCTTATTTTCACCTAAAACTCATACTGATACATTTGGTGCTAATTCTTGTAAATTATATTATTTATATTACGATGTGCATTTTATTATTCTCACTACCTTACTATTACAAAAATGCAATTTTTATGGAATTTTTTTATTGAAAAGAAATATTTTTTATTACAAAAACTAGTAAGGAAAGGCTAAAGTCGGGCGGGGCCGACTATATAATACCCTACACCACTCCCTGTGTATGTACCTCGCTTTGATTACTAAACCCAGGTATTTCATGGGAGCAATTTTATGTAGTTCATATAAATTCATCTTTAGCCATATTTAACGAATATGGTTAATAATATAGTAATTGATCCAATTATCCGACAGACAAAAACAAATTATACAGTAGTAATAGGACCGAAAGGAAGGGCTCCATTTGGGTTATTCCAAAGTATGGACATATGGGCATCACCCAAACAATTCTCATTACAATTCAATTCGGTAAAAAAGTGAAATCGGGAAGGATTTTTGAATCCTGTAAATGTATGTGTTTGACAAAAAATGTTAAATCGGAAAGGACATTTGTATGGGGGTATATTAAAACCTGAAACGATGTGACTCGCTTTCACCATGTATGTTTATTGGTGAAATATAATGTAAATGTATGTGTTTGACAAAAAATGTTAAATCGGAAAGGACATTTGTATGGGGGTATATTAAAACCTGAAACGATGTGACTCGCTTTCACCATGTATGTTTATTGGTGAAATATAATGGTGAAAGTTTGGCCAAAATCGGTTAAACATTCGGGAGCAACATTTGTATGAGGGCTATATCTAAATCTGAACCGATCTTACCCTCTTTCATCATAGTTTTTTTAGTTGGATTATAAGATGTTGTGCCAATTTTAAAGAAAAACCGGGTACAAAATGTGGATTTTAGAGCGGAAAAAGTCAAATCGGGAGCGTCATTTGTGTGGGGGCTATATCTAAATCTGAACCGATCATAGCCACTTTCAGCATAGGTATTTCTAGTTCCATTTTAAAATGTTGTGCCAATTTTAAAGAAAATCGGGTACAATATGTGGTTTCTAAAGCGGAAAAAGTGAAATAGGGAGCGACATTTGTGTAGGGGGTATATCTAAATCTGAACCGATCTTACCCTCTTTCATCATAGTTTTTTTATTTGGATTATAAGATGTTGTGCCAATTTTAAAGAAAAAACGGGTACAAAATGTGGTTTCTAGAGCGGAAAATGTCAAATCGGGAGCGACATTTGTATGGGGGCTATATCTAAATCTGAACCGATCATGCCCACTTTCAGCATAGGTGTTTCTAGTTCGATTATAAAATGTTGTGCCAATTTTAAAGAAAATCGGGTACAATATGTGGTTTCTAAAGCGGAAAAAGTGAAATAGAGAGCGACATTTGTATGGGGGCTATATCTAACTCTGAACCGATCTTACCCAATTTCTGCATAGGTGTTTCTAGTTGGATTATAAGATGTTGTACCCAATTTAAAGAAAATCGGGTACAATATGTGGTTTCTAGATCGGAAAAAGTGAAATCGGGAGCGACATTTGTATGGGGGCTATATCTAAATCTGAACCGATCTTACCCAATTTCTGCATAGGTGTTTCTAGTTGGATTATAAGATGTTGTGCCAAATTTAAAGAAAATCGGGTACAAGATGTGGTTTCTAGAGCGGAAAATGTCAAATCGGGAGCGACATTTGTATGGGGACTATATCTAAATCTGAACAGATCTTACCCAATTTCTGCATAGGTGTTTCTAGTTGGATTATAAGATGTTGTGCCAAATTTAATGAAAATCGGGTACAAGATGTGGTTTCTAGAGCGGAAAATGTCAAATCGGGAGCGACATTTGTATAAGATGTTGTGCCAAATTTAAAGAAAATCGGGTACAAGATGTGGTTTCTAGAGCGGAAAATGTCAAATCGGGAGCGACATTTGTATGGGGACTATATCTAAATCTGAACAGATCTTACCCAATTTCTGCATAGGTGTTTCTAGTTGGATTTTAAAATGTTGTGCCAATTTTAAAGAAAATCGGGTACAATATGTGGTTTCTAAAGCGGGAAAAGTGAAATTGGGAGCGACATTTGTGTAGGGGCTATATCTAAATCTGAACCGATCTTACCCAATTTCTGCATAGGTGTTTCTAGTTGGATTATAAGATTTTGTACCCAATTTAAAGAAAATCGGGTACAATATGTGGTTTCTAGACCGGAAAATGTCAAATCGGAGCGACATTTGTATGGAGGCTATACCTAAATCTGAACCGATCATAGCCACTTTCAGCATAGGTGTTTCTAGTTCCATTATAAAATGTTGTGCCAATTTTAAAGAAAATCGGGTACAATATGTGGTTTCTAGAGCGGAAAATGTCAAATCGGGAGCGACATTCGTATGGGGCTATATCTAAATCTGAACAGATCTTACCCAATTTCTGCATAGGTGTTTCTAGTTGGATTATAAGATGTTGTGCCAAATTTAAAGAAAAATCGGGTACAAGATGTGGTTTCTAGAGCGGAAAATGTCAAATCGGGAGCGACATTTGTATGGGGGCTATATCTAAATCTGAACCGATCATACCCACTTTCAGCATAGGTGTTTCTAGTTGGATTATAAAATGTTGTGCCAATTTTAAAGAAAATCGGGTACAATATGTGGTTTCTAAAGCGGAAAAAGTGAAATAGGGAGCGACATTTGTATGGGGGCTATATCTAAATCTGAACCGATCTTACCCAATTTCTGCATAGGTGTTTCTAGTTGGATTATAAGATGTTGTACCCAACTTAAAGAAAATCGGGTACAATATGTGGTTTCTAGAGCGGAAAAAGTGAAATCGGGAGCGACATTTGTATGGGGGCTATATCTAAATCTGAACCGATCATAGCCACTTTCAGCATAGGTGTTTCTAGTTCCATTATAAAATGTTGTGCCAATTTTAAAGAAAATCGGGTACAAGATGTGGTTTCTAGAGCGGAAAATGTCAAATCGGGAGCGACATTTGTATGGGGACTATATCTAAATCTGAACAGATCTTACCCAATTTCTGCATAGGTGTTTCTAGTCGGATTTTAAAATGTTGTGCCAATTTTAAAGAAAATCGGGTACAATAGGTGGTTTCTAAAGCGGAAAAAGTGAAATAGGGAGCGACATTTGTGTAGGGGCTATATCTAAATCTGAACCGATCTTACCCAATTTCTGCATAGGTGTTTCTAGTTGGATTATAAGATTTTGTACCCAATTTAAAGAAAATCGGGTACAATATGTGGTTTCTAGACCGGAAAATGTCAAATCGAAGCGACATTTGTATGGAGGCTATACCTAAATCTGAACCGATCATAGCCACTTTCAGCATAGGTGTTTCTAGTTCCATTATAAAATGTTGTACTAATTTTAAAGTAAATCGGGTACAATATGTGGTTTCTAGAGCGGAAAATGTCAAATCGGGAGCGACATTCGTATGGGGGCTATATCTAAATCTGAACAGATCTTACCCAATTTCTGCATAGGTGTTTCTAGTTGGATTATAAGATGTTGTGCCAAATTTAAAGAAAAATCGGGTACAAGATGTGGTTTCTAGAGCGGAAAATGTCAAATCGGGAGCGACATTTGTATGGGGGCTATATCTAAATCTGAACCGATCATACCCACTTTCAGCATAGGTGTTTCTAGTTGGATTCTAAAATGTTGTGCCAATTTAAAAAAAAACGGGTACAATATGTGGTTTCTAAAGCGGAAAAAGTGAAATAGGGAGCGACATTTGTATGGGGGCTATATCTAAATCTGAACCGATCTTACCCAATTTCTGCATAGGTGTTTCTAGTTGGATTATAAGATGTTGTACCCAATTTAAAGAAAATCGGGTACAATATGTGGTTTCTAGAGCGGAAAAAGTGAAATCGGGAGCGACATTTGTATGGGGGCTATATCTAAATCTGAACCGATCATACCCAATTTCTGCATAGGTGTTTCTAGTTGGATTATAAGATGTTGTACCCAACTTAATGAAAATCGGGTACAATATGTGGTTTCTAGAGCGGAAAAGTGAAATCGGGAGCGACATTTGTATGGGGGCTATATCTAAATCTGAACCGATCTTACCCAATTTCTGCATAGGTGTTTCTAGTTCCATTATAAAATGTTGTGCCAATTTTAAAGAAAATCGGGTACAAGATGTGGTTTCTAGAGCGGAAAATGTCAAATCGGGAGCGACATTTGTATGGGGGCTATATCTAAATCTGAACCGATCATACCCACTTTCAGCATAGGTGTTTCTAGTTGGATTTTAAAATGTTGTGCCAATTTTAAAGAAAATCGGGTACAATATGTGGTTTCTAAAGCGGAAAAAGTGAAATAGGGAGCGACATTTGTATGGGGGCTATATCCAAATCTGAACCGATCTTACCCAATTTCTGCATAGGTGTTTCTAGTTGGATTATAAGATGTTGTACCCAACTTAAAGAAAATCGGGTACAATATGTGGTTTCTAGAGCGGAAAAAGTGAAATCGGGAGCGACATTTGTATGGGGGCTATATCTAAATCTGAACCGATCATAGCCACTTTCAGCATAGGTGTTTCTAGTTCCATTATAAAATGTTGTGCCAATTTTAAAGAAAATCGGGTACAAGATGTGGTTTCTAGAGCGGAAAATGTCAAATCGGGAGCGACATTTGTATGGGGACTATATCTAAATCTGAACAGATCTTACCCAATTTCTGCATAGGTGTTTCTAGTCGGATTTTAAAATGTTGTGCCAATTTTAAAGAAAATCGGGTACAATAGGTGGTTTCTAAAGCGGAAAAAGTGAAATAGGGAGCGACATTTGTGTAGGGGCTATATCTAAATCTGAACCGATCTTACCCAATTTCTGCATAGGTGTTTCTAGTTGGATTATAAGATTTTGTACCCAATTTAAAGAAAATCGGGTACAATATGTGGTTTCTAGACCGGAAAATGTCAAATCGGAGCGACATTTGTATGGAGGCTATACCTAAATCTGAACCGATCATAGCCACTTTCAGCATAGGTGTTTCTAGTTCCATTATAAAATGTTGTACTAATTTTAAAGTAAATCGGGTACAATATGTGGTTTCTAGAGCGGAAAATGTCAAATCGGGAGCGACATTCGTATGGGGGCTATATCTAAATCTGAACAGATCTTACCCAATTTCTGCATAGGTGTTTCTAGTTGGATTATAAGATGTTGTGCCAAATTTAAAGAAAAATCGGGTACAAGATGTGGTTTCTAGAGCGGAAAATGTCAAATCGGGAGCGACATTTGTATGGGGGCTATATCTAAATCTGAACCGATCATACCCACTTTCAGCATAGGTGTTTCTAGTTGGATTCTAAAATGTTGTGCCAATTTAAAAAAAAAACGGGTACAATATGTGGTTTCTAAAGCGGAAAAAGTGAAATAGGGAGCGACATTTGTATGGGGGCTATATCTAAATCTGAACCGATCTTACCCAATTTCTGCATAGGTGTTTCTAGTTGGATTATAAGATGTTGTACCCAATTTAAAGAAAATCGGGTACAATATGTGGTTTCTAGAGCGGAAAAAGTGAAATCGGGAGCGACATTTGTATGGGGGCTATATCTAAATCTGAACCGATCATACCCAATTTCTGCATAGGTGTTTCTAGTTGGATTATAAGATGTTGTACCCAACTTAATGAAAATCGGGTACAATATGTGGTTTCTAGAGCGGAAAAGTGAAATCGGGAGCGACATTTGTATGGGGGCTATATCTAAATCTGAACCGATCATAGCCACTTTCAGCATAGGTGTTTCTAGTTCCATTATAAAATGTTGTGCCAATTTTAAAGAAAATCGGGTACAAGATGTGGTTTCTAGAGCGGAAAATGTCAAATCGGGAGCGACATTTGTATGGGGACTATATCTAAATCTGAACAGATCTTACCCAATTTCTGCATAGGTGTTTCTAGTTGGATTTTAAAATGTTGTGCCAATTTTAAAGAAAATCGGGTACAATATGTGGTTTCTAAAGCGGAAAAAGTGAAATAGGGAGCGACATTTGTATGGGGGCTATATCTAAATCTGAACCGATCTTACCCAATTTCTGCATAGGTGTTTCTAGTTGGATTATAAGATGTTGTACCCAACTTAAAGAAAATCGGGTACAATATGTGGTTTCTAGAGCGGAAAAAGTGAAATCGGGAGCGACATTTGTATGGGGGCTATATCTAAATCTGAACCGATCATACCCACTTTCAGCATAGGTGTTTCTAGTTGGATTATAAAATGTTGTGCCAATTTTAAAGAAAATCGGGTACAATATGTGGTTTCTAAAGCGGAAAAAGTGAAATAGGGAGCGACATTTGTATGGGGGCTATATCTAAATCTGAACCGATCTTACCCAATTTCTGCATAGGTGTTTCTAGTTGGATTATAAGATGTTGTGCCAAATTTAAAGAAAATCGGGTACAAGATGTGGTTTCTATAGCGGAAAATGTCAAATCGGGAGCGACATTTGTATGGGGACTATATCTAAATCTGAACAGATCTTACCCAATTTCTGCATAGGTGTTTCTAGTTGGATTATAAGATGTTGTGCCAAATTTAATGAAAATCGGATACAAGATGTGGTTTCTAGAGCGGAAAATGTCAAATCGGGAGCGACATTTGTATAAGATGTTGTGCCAAATTTAAAGAAAATCGGGTACAAGATGTGGTTTCTAGAGCGGAAAATGTCAAATCGGGAGCGACATTTGTATGGGGACTATATCTAAATCTGAACAGATCTTACCCAATTTCTGCATAGGTGTTTCTAGTTGGATTTTAAAATGTTGTGCCAATTTTAAAGAAAATCGGGTACAATATGTGGTTTCTAAAGCGGGAAAAGTTAAATAGGGAGCGACATTTGTGTAGGGGCTATATCTAAATCTGAACCGATCTTACCCAATTTCTGCATAGGTGTTTCTAGTTGGATTATAAGATTTTGTACCCAATTTAAAGAAAATCGGGTACAATATGTGGTTTCTAGACCGGAAAATGTCAAATCGGAGCGACATTTGTATGGAGGCTATACCTAAATCTGAACCGATCATAGCCACTTTCAGCATAGGTGTTTCTAGTTCCATTATAAAATGTTGTGCCAATTTTAAAGAAAATCGGGTACAATATGTGGTTTCTAGAGCGGAAAATGTCAAATCGGGAGCGACATTCGTATGGGGCTATATCTAAATCTGAACAGATCTTACCCAATTTCTGCATAGGTGTTTCTAGTTGGATTATAAGATGTTGTGCCAAATTTAAAGAAAAATCGGGTACAAGATGTGGTTTCTAGAGCGGAAAATGTCAAATCGGGAGCGACATTTGTATGGGGGCTATATCTAAATCTGAACCGATCATACCCACTTTCAGCATAGGTGTTTCTAGTTGGATTATAAAATGTTGTGCCAATTTTAAAGAAAATCGGGTACAATATGTGGTTTCTAAAGCGGAAAAAGTGAAATAGGGAGCGACATTTGTATGGGGCTATATCTAAATCTGAACCGATCTTACCCAATTTCTGCATAGGTGTTTCTAGTTGGATTATAAGATGTTGTGCCAAATTTAAAGAAAATCGGGTACAAGATGTGGTTTCTAGAGCGGAAAATGTCAAATCGGGAGCGACATTTGTATGGGGACTATATCTAAATCTGAACAGATCTTACCCAATTTCTGAATAGGTGTTTCTAGTTGGATTATAAGATGTTGTGCCAAATTTAAAGAAAATCGGGTACAAGATGTGGTTTCTAGAGCGGAAAAATGTCAAATCGGGAGCGACATTTGTATGGGGGCTATATCTAAATCTGAACCGATCTTACCCAATTTCTGCATAGGTGTTTCTAGTTGGATTATAAGATGTTGTACCCAATTTAAAGAAAATCGGGTACAATATGTGGTTTTCTAGAGCGGAAAATGTCAAATCGGGAGCGACATTTGTATGGGGACTATATCTAAATCTGAACCGATTTCCCTCCAAATTCAATACCGATCGTCCTTGGCCAAAAAAAGTAACTTCTGCCAAAGTTCATGATAATCGGACAGCAATTGCGGCCTGTAGAGTGCGAACAAGCTTAGATGGACAGCAGACGGACGGACGGAAGGACGGACGGACGGACAGACAGACATCGGTAAATCGATTCAGCTGGTGATTCTAAGCCGAACCGTATACTTAAAGGTGGGTCTAGCTCGATTATTTCGTGGTGTTACAAACATTTGGCGCGAAACTAACTTATAATACCCTATTCCACGAAGTGGTGTAGGGTATAACAACTTTTTTATTTAAAAGTATTATATCTTATTTGGATCTCATTTTGGATCCACTTAATTATCATCACTAAAAATAAAAACCAGGTTCAAGGAAGGTATTAGAGACTGCAATAAGAAACTACGTAAACCTAAATTTACACCAGAATCAAATTTAGCGAATCATATGTTTAACAGCGAATGCAGACCAAAACATATTAGAAAATCTGTTAAATTACTGCATACACAACGCAAAGGAAGAAGGTTAAACGTAATAGAGAACATGAAAATATACAAACAAAAGGCAACCGACGGTAGGATAATAAATGAACAAGTAAACACAGCTTCAGACACAATATTTGAACCCTTAAAGAATTTCTACAAAAAAACAAGACAATAAAGACACACAAGCGCGCAATAGCTGATTTTTACACAAGGAAAATTACAATATGACCTGCATACAACAACTCTAGGAACCACCACAATTATATTACCTGATAATCTATAAATACTGACAACAACGTACCAAGACAATTTAGTAAGAAAACAACCACTGAAGATGGCGCATAGTCGCAATGAATGTTTGCAGTATTTGAAATATTGTTGTTTATGGAAAATATAATAAACAAAAAATTGGTGCCAAAATATACATTTCCACTGTTTAAATGTATTGCCGAAGGAGAGGATTGCATACAGACGATTGCAAGTAGGGAAGAGCAAGAGATCTCAAGAGCAAAGCTAGTCTCACTAATCGACGACCACTTATACAAATGCAAACTAAGCCAAAGAGATAAAGCAATACTGGACACAGTGGGAGAAACGAGAAAATATTTGAAGGACAATGATGACATACTAATATTAAGTGCGGACAAAGGCGGAAAAACTGTAGCTATGGACAAGGAAGATTATAAACAGAAAATGGGCATAATTCTACGGGACATGATTACATATAAACGAATAAAAAGAGACCCAACGTCAAGTCTACAAATTAAAAACAACCGTTTAGTGGAAAAATTATTTAACAAAAATCTTATTGACTTAATAGAAAAGAATAAATTGACAAATAAAATCGCCACAGCCCCTAGAATCTACGGATTACCCAAAATCCACAAGGAGGGAACGCCATTACGGCCCATCTGTTCATCAATAAATGCACCTGCGTATGGACTCTGCAAATATCTACTTGACATTTTGAAAAACTTGACGACCAGATCCAAGTACAATGTCAAAGACGCTAGAGACTTCAAAGCCAGGATTAGCAACATGACGATAAATAATGACGAAATATTGATTTCATTTGACGTGGTTTCTTTGTTCCCAAGTATTCCCATAAACTTAGCCATAATGACAATAGATAAGAAATGGAATCAAATTGAACAACATACAAGAATACCTCGGGACCTCTTCATAGAATTATTGACCTTCTGCATTAAAGAGACACGCTATTTCAAGTACGAAGACAAGGTGTATGAACAGAAAAAGGGGATGCCAATGGGGTCACCAGCCTCACCTGTAATTGCTGACATCATTATGGAAGAACTGCTGGACGCCACGATGGAAAAGATTAAAGAAAAACCAAAAATACTGACCAAATATGTAGACGACTTATTCGCAATTGTAAAGCGTAGTGAAGTAGAAGCCATACTTAACGCATTAAACTCTTTCAACCGACAAATACAATTTACGATGGAAAAAGAATTGGACAACAAACTACCATATTTGGATTCGGTGATAATTAGACAAGGGAATCTGCTGAAAGTTGACTGGTACCAAAAGCAAACGGCTTCCGGACGTCTAATTAATTTTTATTCTAAGCACCCAAGACGAACAATCATAAACACCGCGACGAATTTTATAAACAGGGTCCTACAAAGCAGTGATAAGGAATTTCACGAAACAAACAAATCCAAAATTAGAAATATACTGCGTATGAACGACTTTCCCGAAAAATTAATAAGTAATCTAATCAAGCGAACGACGGAAGAAAAACTTAACAAAAATGACGAAAGACCAAGCAAAATTTATAAATCTACAACATACATTCCAGGACTATCCGAAAGACTACAACATTCTAATATTTACGACAAAGAAAAATTTGAGTTGGCATATAAAACACACAGGACCGTCAACCAACTATTTAGTAGGACAAAATCAAAAATCAAGAAAGAGGAGAAACCAAACGTCGTGTACAAAATAAAATGCAATGGTGACAAGTCCGACATATGCCAGAAGGTATATGTCGGCACTACGAAAAACAAATTGAAAACCCGACTTTCATCACACAAAACCGAACACAAATCTCTTGACAAACCAATTGAGCAAAAAACTGCCCTTGCAGCCCACTGTACCTTGACGGGACATAAACCAAACTTTAATGACGTCGAAATATTAGCGGAAGAGAATAATTATACAAGGAGATACACTTTGGAAATGCTAAATATAATTGACGTCTCCCCTGGAAAAAGGCTTAATTATAAGAGAGACACAGACGGTTGTGCTCAAATATATAGGAACACGGTGGAAAAACATAGACGACAAATTAGACAGTAGTTGACACAAGCTTGCAGAGAGTGGCAGGAGAATTTTCCTATTGTGAAAAACTTTTTAAAAATGTAAATATAAATATTGTGATATTTTTTGATTGTTAATGCTTGTAACTTGTAATTGAATAATTTGTGTTTTTTGTAATAGACCCCTGAAGATGACCAACGGAGTTGGTCGAAATATTGGGAAATAAAAAACAAGAAAATAATAAAATAGTCATTTTTGTTTTATTATTTGAAAAAACTGACCTCAAGCCGAACAAAATACAAAACGCAATTAAGGTAAATTTTATTCGATTAATCGAATAATTTTTGTCAAATATTTGTTCGAATAATAAAAAATCATGATTTTCGAATAATTCGAATAAATTGTCCCAAATAATCGATTAATCGATATTATAAGTTTTGTCTTTAAAAACTAATGAAAACGTCGTATGCTTTGTACGATAAATTGATCTTGAATAGCCAGTTTGCTCCATTTGGGTACACCAAATATAAAACCACAATTTCTTTCGATTTTTGATTTGTATGCTCCACAGATATTAAAATAACGATTTATCCGACTTTATTCATTCATTTAAAATTTAAAAAATAGCAAAAACTGGCCAATAGCTTCGGAATTATTTAAAATTTAAAGAATAGTAATTACATAGAATAGTAAATTCATAGAAAAGTTGAGGTTAACACAGTGAATATAAAGTCAGTTCTGTTATAAATCATATGATCCATATTCGAAAAAAGTCAATGGATAACTTCTGATATTATGCTAATTTAAGGGAAGGTTCTTTATTTTGATAAGATATTAAGATTTTTGTCAACTTCTAATGAATTTCGAATTTGATGTTACAATTTTTAAATAAAATCAGTAAACGTTCAATATATAGTTGAACTACCCGTAAACTGCCGTGTCTTGTCTATATAACTCTTATTAATTATATTTTATTTAAGTGGACAATTGTTCGATTAATCGGTTAACCGAATAACTCTCGACTTCATTATTCGATTAATTGGAAATTTTTTGTTTTCAAATAAACAAAAATAGAATAACATAAACGTCCGAATAATTGTATACCCTAATAAAAATATTAAATTATTGGAATATTGGCTAATATTAACGAATATTGAACTACTTGCCAAAAAATAAAAGAAAATTGTTCCTTCCATTTTCCCAAAATTGTCAAATAAATAGGGGTATTCGAATGACTGAACGAGCCGGCAAATAAGCTTAAAGCCGACGCCGCCGACCCATTTTGAACAGCGCCGCCGCCGCCGATAATTACACTACTCAACAAAATGAAAAAAATGTCATGTACTCCGGATGCGATAATTTTTTCTGTGTAGATAACCTTGACATGAGCTTGAAAAACGCAATAAAAAATTTTTTTTTCGTTTGGTTTTTTTTTTATTTTATTTTTTAAATTTTAAAAATTTTTTTTTGGTTAATTTGTTTCGTCCGGCATAACTCGGGAACCACTAGCCCGATTTAATTGAATTAAATTTAAAATTACAATTCCCTTAATCTATTCATATATTGTTTTCCTATACAAGCAACAATTTCCAAGTTAAAAATGAATATATAAAGGAAAAAACTTATTTTTTGCCTAAAGATTTAATTTTTTTTTTTTTTTAAATCCATAAAAAATCCAAAATGAAAAAAAATGTCAAATCTTATTACTTTTACGTAAAGTCACATAACCTATGAGCAAAATGAGACAAAGATCATGAAAATCGATGCACGCGTTTCGCTTTTATTCGCAATTGAGTAAAGGTATGAATTTCAAAAATTTGCTCGACATATGCACAACTTTGTCTATGGTAAGGTTTTTTCTTTTTTTTTTTTGATTCTCAGAATTAACAAAACGGAATAAACAAAGGGTTATTTAATTTTTATGATTGCGTAAGCAAAGTAATAAACGCTAATAAATGTGCGTGAACAATTAAAAGGAAAAAAGGAAAGGGGACTTTTTTAATTATTTGGGTTTTCCGTTGGCTACCTGTATTATTTTTTTACAGAAATGCAACCCACATTTAAGGGTGGTCATTATTCGGAAAATTTAAGACTCACACATGGTGAAACAGGTATGTAGCCACCGTAAAAAATATACACCCATTTATAAGTACCTGTCATAAAATACTAAACAATACACAGTATAAATAGGTCTTCATTGATCGATTTTACTCATTCAACAAGTGTCGACGAACGCGATAGTTAAAATGAGCAAACGTTCGCGAGGATTTGAATGCAATACCAATCCAAGTAATTTTTGTTACATGTGCGCCATGCTCGTCACTCACATCGCCCAGGTTGTCCGGAAAGAAGTCCAAGTGCGAGTGTAGAAAATGTATCTTAAGCGACATATTTGCTCTAATTTTTTATAATTTTGGAGTAGTTGTTCGACGATCTCTCTGTAATTTGAGCTTTTGTTGTTTCCAAGAAATCCGGAAACAATTTGGCGAAATGAGTTCCAAGCTGCAGCTTCATTTGGTGATAAAATGTGCTCAAACTGTTGGTCTTGCAACAACTTTTTAATTTGCGGACCGTCGAAAACGCCTTCCTTAATCTTTGCCGATGAAAGGTGAGGAAAAATGGTTTTTAAATAGGCGAACGCTTCGCCATCTTTGTTGATAGCTTTCACGAAGTTTTTTATGAGTCAGAGCTTTATGTGAAGAGGTGGGAGAAAAACATTTTCCTTTTTTATGAGTGGTGTATATTTCACGTTGTCGCTGCCGGGGATGAAGTTAACTCTTTCTGTCCAACTCCTCCTGGTGTAATGATGTTGACGATCGCGGCTGTCCCAAAGGCAGAGAAAACAACAGTACTTTGTGAATCCACCTTGTAATCCACAAAGGATACCGATAACCTTAAGGTCGGCACAAACTTTCCAATCGTGCCTCTCATAGTTAAGGCACTTTAGTAGATTGTCCATGACTTCGTATGTTTCCTTGGTGTCAACGGCATGAGCAATTGGAATCGAAGGTTTCTCGTTGCCGTTGTGCAGTAAAATTGCTTTAAGGCTCTGCTTGTTGCTGTCGATGAAAAGACGCCACTCTCCTGGATCGTAAGAGTACCCGAGTTCACCAAATAATCCGGGAATGTCCTTACAAAAACAGATGTTGTCTTTTTTTGTGTAGTACCTTGCGTATGGTTCATGACGCTTCCTGTAGATTGTTGTCACCACACCAGGAGCCAAGAAACCGAACTGTTGCATGCGCGATGCATGCAACTCTGCATCTTCCTTGGAGAGTTTCAATTCTCTAACCCAATCGTTCAGTTCTGCTTGGGAACATAAGCGTTGACCTCCATGCAATGTATATGTTGACTCGCATTCTGATGTGGTTTCTACTGTCTCCGGATCTGATGTTGGATGTATCGCCTCATTATTAGATGCCCATCTTGAAACGGACGGTTGCGGGTCCACTGGTTCTTCGGAAAATGGCACTGGAAAATTCACTGTTGAAACAGCAGCGTAAGTCCATCGTATATTTTTTCCCACGCCTGTTTTTTTGCTAAGACAGAAGTAGCAATCTGTTACATGGCAAAGCGGAGCTCTCCAAAGCATTGGCATGATGATTCTCGGCTGTCGTCTGAAAGAATTTCAATAATAAATTATATATGTTCTTGAATTTCGTAATCTACACTTACCTTGAGTCAGCTAGCTGTACGTAGCACCTTGGACATAGAGCACTTGGTGTCCACCGCTCATCTATGTTTGAGACCTTTAAATTGAAGCTCTCTTCAAATGAATCTCTCAATTTAGGTGAAAAACAACGCTTGTTTTTTTCAGAAACGTATTCTCCGCACATGTAACAAAAATTACTTGGATTGGTATTGCATTCAAATCCTCGCGAACGTTTGCTCATTTTAACTATCGCGTTCGTCGACACTTGTTGAATGAGTAAAATCGATCAATGAAGACCTATTTATACTGTGTATTGTTTAGTATTTTACTGACAGGTACTTATAAATGGGTGTATATTTTTTTACGGTGGCTACATACCTGTTTCACCATGCGTGAGTCTAAAATTTTCCGAATAATGACCACCCTTAAATGTGGGTTGCATTTCTGTAAAAAATCATACAGGTAGCCAACGGAAAACCCAAATAATTAAAAAAAGTCCCCTTTCCTTTTTTCCTTTTAATTGTTCACGCACATTTATTAGCGTTTATTACTTTGCTTACGCAATCATAAAAATTAAATAACCCTTTGTTTATTCCGTTTTGTTAATTCTGAGAATCAAAAAAAAAAAGAAAAAACCTTACCATAGACAAAGTTGTGCATATGTCGAGCAAATTTTTGAAATTCATACCTTTACTCAATTGCGAATAAAAGCGAAACGCGTGCATCGATTTTCATGATCTTTGTCTCATTTTGCTCATAGGTTATGTGACTTTACGTAAAAGTAATAAGATTTGACTTTTTTTTTCATTTTGGATTTTTTATGGATTTAAAAAAAAAAAATTTAAATCTTTAGGCAAAAAATAAGTTTTTTCCTTTATGTATTCATTTTTAACTTGGAAACTGTTGCTTGTATAGGAAAACAATATATGAACAGATTAAGGGAATTGTAATTTTAAATTTTTTAATTAAATCGGGCTAGTGGTTCCCGAGTTATGCCGGACGAAACAAATTAACCAAAAAAAAATTTTTAAAATTAAAAAAAAAAATAAATAAAAAACCAAACGAAAAAAAATTTTTTATTGCGTTTTTCGAGCTCATGTCAAGGTTATCTACACAGAAAAAATTATCGCATCCCGAGTACATTTTGACTGTTGACTAGTGTTATGGTTCGGCTTATAACTCTGGTTTGGAGTAGAGGTTGTTGAGAATGTAGATTTGGCACTGGAAAAGTGTGCAGAACTTGCAATGGTTCTTTAACTAAGTGGTTACAAAATAAGAGGAAGTCAATGCAGTTTGGTGTTCCAATGTTATGGTGCAATCAAATTAATTTTTTAATTTATTTTGTATCATATATGTACGAAACATGCATTATATATCAAATATATCAAACACGTTAAATCAAAGTGACATGTGTATTTAAATGGTATTAAAAGAAGAATCAGATGTAATAAAGGAGGCATCGTATATGTTGGTACAAAATATGCAGAATTACCTATCCAACATACAGAGTTTAAAAACCAGCAAGTTCAGATGTAACCTCCGTGGCTATACGAAAAACATGTGCATTTATGCTTGTGGAACACGTGATACAAAGGAAATTATTATAAACAAGTAAGAAGGCGTTAAGTTCGGCCGGGCCGAATCTTATATACCCTCCACCACGGAGTGCATTCTATAGTATTACTAGCAGATCGTCCTTGGCCAAAAAAAGTAACTTCTGCCAAAGTTCATGATAATCGGACAGCAATTGCGGCCTGTAGAGTGCGAACAAGCTTAGATGGACAGCAGACGGACGGACGGAAGGACGGACGGACGGACGGACAGACAGACATCGGTAAATCGATTCAGCTGGTGATTCTAAGCCGAACCGTATACTTAAAGGTGGGTCTAGCTCGATTATTTCGTGGTGTTACAAACATTTGGCGCGAAACTAACTTATAATACCCTATTCCACGAAGTGGTGTAGGGTATAACAACTTTTTTATTTAAAAGTATTATATCTTATTTGGATCTCATTTTGGATCCACTTAATTATCATCACTAAAAATAAAAACCAGGTTCAAGGAAGGTATTAGAGACTGCAATAAGAAACTACGTAAACCTAAATTTACACCAGAATCAAATTTAGCGAATCATATGTTTAACAGCGAATGCAGACCAAAACATATTAGAAAATCTGTTAAATTACTGCATACACAACGCAAAGGAAGAAGGTTAAACGTAATAGAGAACATGAAAATATACAAACAAAAGGCAACCGACGGTAGGATAATAAATGAACAAGTAAACACAGCTTCAGACACAATATTTGAACCCTTAAAGAATTTCTACAAAAAAACAAGACAATAAAGACACACAAGCGCGCAATAGCTGATTTTTACACAAGGAAAATTACAATATGACCTGCATACAACAACTCTAGGAACCACCACAATTATATTACCTGATAATCTATAAATACTTACAACAACGTACCAAGACAATTTAGTAAGAAAACAACCACTGAAGATGGCGCATAGTCGCAATGAATGTTTGCAGTATTTGAAATATTGTTGTTTATGGAAAATATAATAAACAAAAAATTGGTGCCAAAATATACATTTCCACTGTTTAAATGTATTGCCGAAGGAGAGGATTGCATACAGACGATTGCAAGTAGGGAAGAGCAAGAGATCTCAAGAGCAAAGCTAGTCTCACTAATCGACGACCACTTATACAAATGCAAACTAAGCCAAAGAGATAAAGCAATACTGGACACAGTGGGAGAAACGAGAAAATATTTGAAGGACAATGATGACATACTATTATTAAGTGCGGACAAAGGCGGAAAAACTGTAGCTATGGACAAGGAAGATTATAAACAGAAAATGGGCATAATTCTACGGGACATGATTACATATAAACGAATAAAAAGAGACCCAACGTCAAGTCTACAAATTAAAAACAACCGTTTAGTGGAAAAATTATTTAACAAAAATCTTATTGACTTAATAGAAAAGAATAAATTGACAAATAAAATCGCCACAGCCCCTAGAATCTACGGATTACCCAAAATCCACAAGGAGGGAACGCCATTACGGCCCATCTGTTCATCAATAAATGCACCTGCGTATGGACTCTGCAAATATCTACTTGACATTTTGAAAAACTTGACGACCAGATCCAAGTACAATGTCAAAGACGCTAGAGACTTCAAAGCCAGGATTAGCAACATGACGATAAATAATGACGAAATATTGATTTCATTTGACGTGGTTTCTTTGTTCCCAAGTATTCCCATAAACTTAGCCATAATGACAATAGATAAGAAATGGAATCAAATTGAACAACATACAAGAATACCTCGGGACCTCTTCATAGAATTATTGACCTTCTGCATTAAAGAGACACGCTATTTCAAGTACGAAGACAAGGTGTATGAACAGAAAAAGGGGATGCCAATGGGGTCACCAGCCTCACCTGTAATTGCTGACATCATTATGGAAGAACTGCTGGACGCCACGATGGAAAAGATTAAAGAAAAACCAAAAATACTGACCAAATATGTAGACGACTTATTCGCAATTGTAAAGCGTAGTGAAGTAGAAGCCATACTTAACGCATTAAACTCTTTCAACCGACAAATACAATTTACGATGGAAAAAGAATTGGACAACAAACTACCATATTTGGATTCGGTGATAATTAGACAAGGGAATCTGCTGAAAGTTGACTGGTACCAAAAGCAAACGGCTTCCGGACGTCTAATTAATTTTTATTCTAAGCACCCAAGACGAACAATCATAAACACCGCGACGAATTTTATAAACAGGGTCCTACAAAGCAGTGATAAGGAATTTCACGAAACAAACAAATCCAAAATTAGAAATATACTGCGTATGAACGACTTTCCCGAAAAATTAATAAGTAATCTAATCAAGCGAACGACGGAAGAAAAACTTAACAAAAATGACGAAAGACCAAGCAAAATTTATAAATCTACAACATACATTCCAGGACTATCCGAAAGACTACAACATTCTAATATTTACGACAAAGAAAAATTTGAGTTGGCATATAAAACACACAGGACCGTCAACCAACTATTTAGTAGGACAAAATCAAAAATCAAGAAAGAGGAGAAACCAAACGTCGTGTACAAAATAAAATGCAATGGTGACAAGTCCGACATATGCCAGAAGGTATATGTCGGCACTACGAAAAACAAATTGAAAACCCGACTTTCATCACACAAAACCGAACACAAATCTCTTGACAAACCAATTGAGCAAAAAACTGCCCTTGCAGCCCACTGTACCTTGACGGGACATAAACCAAACTTTAATGACGTCGAAATATTAGCGGAAGAGAATAATTATACAAGGAGATACACTTTGGAAATGCTAAATATAATTGACGTCTCCCCTGGAAAAAGGCTTAATTATAAGAGAGACACAGACGGTTGTGCTCAAATATATAGGAACACGGTGGAAAAACATAGACGACAAATTAGACAGTAGTTGACACAAGCTTGCAGAGAGTGGCAGGAGAATTTTCCTATTGTGAAAAACTTTTTAAAAATGTAAATATAAATATTGTGATATTTTTTGATTGTTAATGCTTGTAACTTGTAATTGAATAATTTGTGTTTTTTGTAATAGACCCCTGAAGATGACCAACGGAGTTGGTCGAAATATTGGGAAATAAAAAACAAGAAAATAATAAAATAGTCATTTTTGTTTTATTATTTGAAAAAACTGACCTCAAGCCGAACAAAATACAAAACGCAATTAAGGTAAATTTTATTCGATTAATCGAATAATTTTTGTCAAATATTTGTTCGAATAATAAAAAATCATGATTTTCGAATAATTCGAATAAATTGTCCCAAATAATCGATTAATCGATATTATAAGTTTTGTCTTTAAAAACTAATGAAAACGTCGTATGCTTTGTACGATAAATTGATCTTGAATAGCCAGTTTGCTCCATTTGGGTACACCAAATATAAAACCACAATTTCTTTCGATTTTTGATTTGTATGCTCCACAGATATTAAAATAACGATTTATCCGACTTTATTCATTCATTTAAAATTTAAAAAATAGCAAAAACTGGCCAATAGCTTCGGAATAATTTAAAATTTAAAGAATAGTAATTACATAGAATAGTAAATTCATAGAAAAGTTGAGGTTAACACAGTGAAAATAAAGTCAGTTCTGTTATAAATCATATGATCCATATTCGAAAAAAGTCAATGGATAACTTCTGATATTATGCTAATTTAAGGGAAGGTTCTTTATTTTGATAAGATATTAAGATTTTTTTCAACTTCTAATGAATTTCGAATTTGATGTTACAATTTTTAAATAAAATCAGATACATAGTAAACGTTCAATATATAGTTGAACTACCCGTAAACTGCCGTGTCTTGTCTATATAACTCTTATTAATTATATTTTATTTAAGTGGACAATTGTTCGATTAATCGGTTAACCGAATAACTCTCGACTTCATTATTCGATTAATTGGAAATTTTTTGTTTTCAAATAAACAAAAATAGAATAACATAAACGTCCGAATAATTGTATACCCTAATAAAAATATTAAATTATTGGAATATTGGCTAATATTAACGAATATTGAACTACTTGCCAAAAAATAAAAGAAAATTGTTCCTTCCATTTTCCCAAAATTGTCAAATAAATAGGGGTATTCGAATGACTGAACGAGCCGGCAAATAAGCTTAAAGCCGACGCCGCCGACCCATTTTGAACAGCGCCGCCGCCGCCGATAATTACACTACTCAACAAAATGAAAAAAATGTCATGTACTCCGGATGCGATAATTTTTTCTGTGTAGATAACCTTGACATGAGCTCGAAAAACGCAATAAAAAAAATTTTTTTCGTTTGGTTTTTTTTTTATTTTATTTTTTAAATTTTAAAAATTTTTTTTTGGTTAATTTGTTTCGTCCGGCATAACTCGGGAACCACTAAATTTTAAATTAAATTAAATTTTAAAAAATTTAAAATTACAATTCCCTTAATCTGTTCATATATTGTTTTCCTATACAAGCAACAATTTCCAAGTTAAAAATGAATATATAAAGGAAAAAACTTATTTTTTGCCTAAAGATTTAAATTTTTTTTTTTTTAAATCCATAAAAAATCCAAAATGAAAAAAATGTCAAATCTTATTACTTTTACGTAAAGTCACATAACCTATGAGCAAAATGAGACAAAGATCATGAAAATCGATGCACGCGTTTCGCTTTTATTCGCAATTGAGTAAAGGTATGAATTTCAAAAATTTGCTCGACATATGCACAACTTTGTCTATGGTAAGGTTTTTTCTTTTTTTTTTATTCTCAGAATTAACAAAACGGAATAAACAAAGGGTTATTTAATTTTTATGATTGCGTAAGCAAAGTAATAAACGCTAATAAATGTGCGTGAACAATTAAAAGGAAAAAAGGAAAGGGGACTTTTTTAATTATTTGGGGTTTCCGTTGGCTACCTGTATTATTTTTTTACAGAAATGCAACCCACATTTAAGGGTGGTCATTATTCGGAAAATTTAAGACTCACACATGGTGAAACAGGTATGTAGCCACCGTAAAAAATATACACCCATTTATAAGTACCTGTCATAAAATACTAAACAATACACAGTATAAATAGGTCTTCATTGATCGATTTTACTCATTCAACAAGTGTCGACGAACGCGATAGTTAAAATGAGCAAACGTTCGCGAGGATTTGAATGCAATACCAATCCAAGTAATTTTTGTTACATGTGCGCCATGCTCGTCATTCACATCGCCCAGGTTGTCCGGAAAGAAGTCCAAGTGCGAGTGTAGAAAATGTATCTTAAGCGACATATTTGCTCTAATTTTTTATAATTTTGGAGTAGTTGTTCGACGATCTCTCTGTAATTTGAGCTTTTGTTGTTTCCAAGAAATCCGGAAACAATTTGGCGAAATGAGTTCCAAGCTGCAGCTTCATTTGGTGATAAAATGTGCTCAAACTGTTGGTCTTGCAACAACTTTTTAATTTGCGGACCGTCGAAAACGCCTTCCTTAATCTTTGCCGATGAAAGGTGAGGAAAAATGGTTTTTAAATAGGCGAATGGTTTTTATGTGCGCCGTGCCAAACTCTATCAAAGGCCTTGGAGATATCTAGAGCAACGACCTTACTCTCACCAAGCTGGTGAATAGAACGATTCCAATTTTCGGATAGCAGTGTCATCAGGTCTCCCGTAGATCGATTCCTACGGAAGCCATACTGTCGATCATTAAGTAGGTCATTAGTTTCCAAATACCTCACAAGATGGTGGTTCACCATACTCTCCATAACCTTCGAGAGCGCTGAGCAAATCGCGATCGGTCGATAGTTAGCAGGGTTATTAGCCTCACCTTTTTTAGGGATGGGCTGGATGTTCGCAATCTTCCAACACGCTGGGAAAACTCCTGCACGGTATGCAAGGTTGAAAAGATTGCGAAGGGGACGGGCAAGCGTCGAAGAGCACTTACATAGGACAAGTGCTGAAATGCCATCCGGGCCTGGAGATTTATTTACGTCGAGATTTGCGAGAACCCTTTTAACTCCACGTGTTCGAAAAAATATCTGAGGCATGGAACTAGATACATTTTCGATCACGGGGAGTGGTTGATTGCTTTCCGGCAAAGATGAATTCCTTGCAAACATTTCAGCCAATAGGTTAGCTTTGGCAACCGGGTTAGTGAATATCTGGTCATCTTTAACAAGAGTTGGGATAGATGAGGAGTTATCCTTTACTCTTCTCACAAATGACCAAAAGCTCTTACTTCCCCTAGGAGAAGCAAGAACTTTGGCACGAAGACGTTGTTCGTACAGAAATTTTTCACGTCTAAGTACCTTGGCACACATGGTTCTTGTCTGTTTGCGTAGCAGATCAGTTGTGGCATTTTTATTTAAACGCCATTTCCTGAACGCTTCCTCTTTGGATCTGACAGCAGTCTTGCATGTCTGGTTAAACCAACTTTTATTAGATGGTTTATCCGAAATAACTTTAATTGGAATAAATGATTTCATTCCAATCAAGATAATATTTTGAATCATTTCAGCCGCAGCATCTATATCGCTATTTAGAAAACAAAGTTTCCAATTGAAATGCTGGAAAAAGTTGTTGAGCTCGGCCCAACGTGCCTTTTCGTATATATATATTGTCCGCTTTGGGGCTGGGGTCGAAGCGACACGAAGAGCGGAATACGAAAAGGATGCTGAAACAATACAGTGATCCGAATTACCAAGAGGTGCTAGAACGTTAACTTCATACTTTTCAGGGTGTGATGTTAAAAAAAGATCAAGAATGTTAGAGTGTTGCCCTTGGACACACGGAATGTGAGTCGGTTCATTCACTAGTTGCGTCAAATCATTATGCGCGGCAAAAAGCTCGGCGTATTGACCCTCCGGTGTTGAGTGACTCGAATGGGCAAGCCAAGAGGAATTATGGACATTGAAATCGCCAGCAACCACAATTTCACTGTCAGGACAATCCTCTAAAATTTTTGTAATTGAATCGGAAAGGGCGTCGAAGCCATTTAGGGATACCTCCCTTTCCGCGTTTGGACTTCTATACACGAATCCGAAATGTAGTACGTGTGTTCCAATCTTGAATTTAACCCAAAGGGAGTTAAATTCTGGATTTTCTGAGTTTAAGTCTTGCTGGCTCTGGAACACTATGTCGTTACGTACGTATACCAAAAGACCTCTGTGGGGGATAAAGAGGGATAGGGTGTGATACCCAGGTACGTGAAAATCCTGTGGATCAGAACCCTCACACACCTGGGTCTCACAAAGAGCAAAAACATCAGGCCGATGGAAATGTACATGAGCGTACACGGCAAAAAAATTTGCTCTCAGCCCTCGTATGTTGGCAAATTGTATTTTAAACTTACCAACCATTAGAACAGACAAAAAGAAAAAAACAAAACAAACAAAACAAATGAAAAAAATGTCATGTACTCCGGATGCGATAATTTTTTCTGTGTAGATAACCTTGACATGAGCTCGAAAAACGCAATAAAAAAAATTTTTTTCGTTTGGTTTTTTTTTTTATTTTATTTTTTAAATTTTAAAAATTTTTTTTTGGTTAATTTGTTTCGTCCGGCATAACTCGGGAACCACTAAATTTTAAATTAAATTAAATTTTAAAAAATTTAAAATTACAATTCCCTTAATCTGTTCATATATTGTTTTCCTATACAAGCAACAATTTCCAAGTTAAAAATGAATATATAAAGGAAAAAACTTATTTTTTGCCTAAAGATTTAAATTTTTTTTTTTTAAATCCATAAAAAATCCAAAATGAAAAAAATGTCAAATCTTATTACTTTTACGTAAAGTCACATAACCTATGAGCAAAATGAGACAAAGATCATGAAAATCGATGCACGCGTTTCGCTTTTATTCGCAATTGAGTAAAGGTATGAATTTCAAAAATTTGCTCGACATATGCACAACTTTGTCTATGGTAAGGTTTTTTCTTTTTTTTTTTATTCTCAGAATTAACAAAACGGAATAAACAAAGGGTTATTTAATTTTTATGATTGCGTAAGCAAAGTAATAAACGCTAATAAATGTGCGTGAACAATTAAAAGGAAAAAAGGAAAGGGGACTTTTTTAATTATTTGGGGTTTCCGTTGGCTACCTGTATTATTTTTTTACAGAAATGCAACCCACATTTAAGGGTGGTCATTATTCGGAAAATTTAAGACTCACACATGGTGAAACAGGTATGTAGCCACCGTAAAAAATATACACCCATTTATAAGTACCTGTCATAAAATACTAAACAATACACAGTATAAATAGGTCTTCATTGATCGATTTTACTCATTCAACAAGTGTCGACGAACGCGATAGTTAAAATGAGCAAACGTTCGCGAGGATTTGAATGCAATACCAATCCAAGTAATTTTTGTTACATGTGCGCCATGCTCGTCATTCACATCGCCCAGGTTGTCCGGAAAGAAGTCCAAGTGCGAGTGTAGAAAATGTATCTTAAGCGACATATTTGCTCTAATTTTTTATAATTTTGGAGTAGTTGTTCGACGATCTCTCTGTAATTTGAGCTTTTGTTGTTTCCAAGAAATCCGGAAACAATTTGACGAAATGAGTTCCAAGCTGCAGCTTCATTTGGTGATAAAATGTGCTCAAACTGTTGGTCTTGCAACAACTTTTTAATTTGCGGACCGTCGAAAACGCCTTCCTTAATCTTTGCCGATGAAAGGTGAGGAAAAATGGTTTTTAAATAGGCGAACGCTTCGCCATCTTTGTTGATAGCTTTCACGAAGTTTTTTATGAGTCAGAGCTTTATGTGAAGAGGTGGGAGAAAAACATTTTCCTTTTTTATGAGTGGTGTATATTTCACGTTGTCGCTGCCGGGGATGAAGTTAACTCTTTCTGTCCAACTCCTCCTGGTGTAATGATGTTGACGATCGCGGCTGTCCCAAAGGCAGAGAAAACAACAGTACTTTGTGAATCCACCTTGTAATCCACAAAGGATACCGATAACCTTAAGGTCGGCACAAACTTTCCAATCGTGCCTCTCATAGTTAAGGCACTTTTTTTCACTGAACCAACACTCAGGGGATGTCCCCTATAAATGCAGTGCATTGCGTTGGTGGAAGGAAGATCAGGTATGGGAAGGAGGAAAGAGGAAGTAGTGTCTGTTGACATCTGTTTTGAATCTCTGAATGTCGTAATTGGAGGGAAAGATATTTGCCGGAAGTCGATTCCACATACGGATAGTACGGGCGAAGAACGAATTTATTCTGTAATGTGTAGTGCGGCCGGTTGTCCAATCGACAACAAATGGGTGAGCGTTCCTGGAAAGTCGCGTATCTCTACCGAACGTTCTCACGGGCGGTATGAGATCACGAATTTCCGAAGAACAAACACCATGAAAGTATCGATAGAACAATGACACACAACCAACATTACGACGGTGTTCAAGGGAGACAATAGAATTGGATATCCTACCATCACCTATCAACACCATCGCCCTCCTCTGGACACGGTCAAGTAGCTCCAGTGATGAAGCTGGAGCACCCGACCATATATGGGAGTTGTATTCCATCTTTGGTCTGATGTAGGTGGTGTAGATATTGAGAAGATCAGAGGGTGTGAAATATTTTTTACATCTTTTTAAAAAGCCTAAACATTTGAAGGCATCTTTCGACACATCAAATACATGTTTTGTCCAACGAACATCACGTTGTATTTTCATGCCGAGAACATCGAGAGCATCTGATTGTTCAATATCTACACCGTTCATTAAAATCGACGACACCGTTGGATCAGTGAATCGCTTGTGAGACAACAAGGAGCACTGGGTCTTACGTGCATTAAAATCTACTCTATTCACTCGACCCCATTCAGAAATGGCCAACAAATCCTGGCTAAGTGACTCATCCATCAATCGCCTTTTATCCTCAATTTCTTGACGACTTGGTCTATGATCGAATGAGTATGAATGACAGAGGTTGCTGTCATCCGCGAATGAGTATATTGGATTCGAAGTCCGATCCAAGAGGTCGTCGATGAAAATAAGAAAAAGGGAGGGGGAAAGGACAGAGCCCTGTGGTACTCCTGCGGTTAACCTATGCTCGTCGGATGAGAACCCATCTACAACAACACGTATAGTGCGATCTCTGAGGAAGCTCGATATAAATCGAGAGAAGTCACTACCAACACCAAAAGCGATAAGCTTTGATATGAGTGCGCCGTGCCAAACTCTATCAAAGGCCTTGGAGATATCTAGAGCAACGACCTTACTCTCACCAAGCTGGTGAATAGAACGATTCCAATTTTCGGATAGCAGTGTCATCAGGTCTCCCGTAGATCGATTCCTACGGAAGCCATACTGTCGATCATTAAGTAGGTCATTAGTTTCCAAATACCTCACAAGATGGTGGTTCACCATACTCTCCATAACCTTCGAGAGCGCTGAGCAAATCGCGATCGGTCGATAGTTAGCAGGGTTATTAGCCTCACCTTTTTTAGGGATGGGCTGGATGTTCGCAATCTTCCAACACGCTGGGAAAACTCCTGCACGGTATGCAAGGTTGAAAAGATTGCGAAGGGGACGGGCAAGCGTCGAAGAGCACTTACATAGGACAAGTGCTGAAATGCCATCCGGGCCTGGAGATTTATTTACGTCGAGATTTGCGAGAACCCTTTTAACTCCACGTGTTCGAAAAAATATCTGAGGCATGGAACTAGATACATTTTCGATCACGGGGAGTGGTTGATTGCTTTCCGGCAAAGATGAATTCCTTGCAAACATTTCAGCCAATAGGTTAGCTTTGGCAACCGGGTTAGTGAATATCTGGTCATCTTTAACAAGAGTTGGGATAGATGAGGAGTTATCCTTTACTCTTCTCACAAATGACCAAAAGCTCTTACTTCCCCTAGGAGAAGCAAGAACTTTGGCACGAAGACGTTGTTCGTACAGAAATTTTTCACGTCTAAGTACCTTGGCACACATGGTTCTTGTCTGTTTGCGTAGCAGATCAGTTGTGGCATTTTTATTTAAACGCCATTTCCTGAACGCTTCCTCTTTGGATCTGACAGCAGTCTTGCATGTCTGGTTAAACCAACTTTTATTAGATGGTTTATCCGAAATAACTTTAATTGGAATAAATGATTTCATTCCAATCAAGATAATATTTTGAATCATTTCAGCCGCAGCATCTATATCGCTATTTAGAAAACAAAGTTTCCAATTGAAATGCTGGAAAAAGTTGTTGAGCTCGGCCCAACGTGCCTTTTCGTATATATATATTGTCCGCTTTGGGGCTGGGGTCGAAGCGACACGAAGAGCGGAATACGAAAAGGATGCTGAAACAATACAGTGATCCGAATTACCAAGAGGTGCTAGAACGTTAACTTCATACTTTTCAGGGTGTGATGTTAAAAAAAGATCAAGAATGTTAGAGTGTTGCCCTTGGACACACGGAATGTGAGTCGGTTCATTCACTAGTTGCGTCAAATCATTATGCGCGGCAAAAAGCTCGGCGTATTGACCCTCCGGTGTTGAGTGACTCGAATGGGCAAGCCAAGAGGAATTATGGACATTGAAATCGCCAGCAACCACAATTTCACTGTCAGGACAATCCTCTAAAATTTTTGTAATTGAATCGGAAAGGGCGTCGAAGCCATTTAGGGATACCTCCCTTTCCGCGTTTGGACTTCTATACACGAATCCGAAATGTAGTACGTGTGTTCCAATCTTGAATTTAACCCAAAGGGAGTTAAATTCTGGATTTTCTGAGTTTAAGTCTTGCTGGCTCTGGAACACTATGTCGTTACGTACGTATACCAAAAGACCTCTGTGGGGGATAAAGAGGGATAGGGTGTGATACCCAGGTACGTGAAAATCCTGTGGATCAGAACCCTCACACACCTGGGTCTCACAAAGAGCAAAAACATCAGGCCGATGGAAATGTACATGAGCGTACACGGCAAAAAAATTTGCTCTCAGCCCTCGTATGTTGGCAAATTGTATTTTAAACTTACCAACCATTAGAACAGACAAAAAGAAAAAAACAAAACAAAGTCAATATGCAGCAACAGTTGCCAAAACTCCTCTCCCTGCCGTTGCTGTATTCACCCAATGCTCAGTGTTATGCCTTAAGCATTGGGCGAACAACGACAAGAAGAAAAGAGTGCCAACTGCACTGCACGAATAGGATGGGGGGAGGGAAGGGAAGGGGACAACGCACACACTATGGAGCGGACAGAAATTGTGTGGTCAGTTGTGCGTGGCTGCTGTTGAGATTTTGTTGTTGTTCCGCTGATGCTGTAGTTGTTATTGTTTGGTAGTTGGATGGTTGTTTTGGTTGGCGCGGCGCGATATTTTGTTGTTGGTTGTTTTTCATTTTTTTTGTTATTGTGATTTTGTTATTTATGATTTGTGAAATTTTGTTCTATTTTGTTTTTTTCCTTTTATTTTAACACAGAACTGAACGGCACACAACACGGACGACAGAGAAACACATGTGCATCGGACGACGGACTGACAAACACTGCATCTTCCTTTAGTAGATTGTCCATGACTTCGTATGTTTCCTTGGTGTCAACGGCATGAGCAATTGGAATCGAAGGTTTCTCGTTGCCGTTGTGCAGTAAAATTGCTTTAAGGCTCTGCTTGTTGCTGTCGATGAAAAGACGCCAAGGAGCCAAGAAACCGAACTGTTGCATGCGCGATGCATGCAACTCTGCATCTTCCTTGGAGAGTTTCAATTCTCTAACCCAATCGTTCAGTTCTGCTTGGGAACATAAGCGTTGACCTCCATGCAATGTATATGTTGACTCGCATTCTGATGTGGTTTCTACTGTCTCCGGATCTGATGTTGGATGTATCGCCTCATTATTAGATGCCCATCTTGAAACGGACGGTTGCGGGTCCACTGGTTCTTCGGAAAATGGCACTGGAAAATTCACTGTTGAAACAGCAGCGTAAGTCCATCGTATATTTTTTCCCACGCCTGTTTTTTTGCTAAGACAGAAGTAGCAATCTGTTACATGGCAAAGCGGAGCTCTCCAAAGCATTGGCATGATGATTCTCGGCTGTCGTCTGAAAGAATTTCAATAATAAATTATATATGTTCTTGAATTTCGTAATCTACACTTACCTTGAGTCAGCTAGCTGTACGTAGCACCTTGGACATAGAGCACTTGGTGTCCACCGCTCATCTATGTTTGAGACCTTTAAATTGAAGCTCTCTTCAAATGAATCTCTCAATTTAGGTGAAAAACAACGCTTGTTTTTTTCAGAAACGTATTCTCCGCACATGTAACAAAAATTACTTGGATTGGTATTGCATTCAAATCCTCGCGAACGTTTGCTCATTTTAACTATCGCGTTCGTCGACACTTGTTGAATGAGTAAAATCGATCAATGAAGACCTATTTATACTGTGTATTGTTTAGTATTTTACTGACAGGTACTTATAAATGGGTGTATATTTTTTTACGGTGGCTACATACCTGTTTCACCATGCGTGAGTCTTAAATTTTCCGAATAATGACCACCCTTAAATGTGGGTTGCATTTCTGTAAAAAATCATACAGGTAGCCAACGGAAAACCCAAATAATTAAAAAAAGTCCCCTTTCCTTTTTTCCTTTTAATTGTTCACGCACATTTATTAGCGTTTATTACTTTGCTTACGCAATCATAAAAATTAAATAACCCTTTGTTTATTCCGTTTTGTTAATTCTGAGAATCAAAAAAAAAAAGAAAAAACCTTACCATAGACAAAGTTGTGCATATGTCGAGCAAATTTTTGAAATTCATACCTTTACTCAATTGCGAATAAAAGCGAAACGCGTGCATCGATTTTCATGATCTTTGTCTCATTTTGCTCATAGGTTATGTGACTTTACGTAAAAGTAATAAGATTTGACATTTTTTTTCATTTTGGATTTTTTATGGATTTTAAAAAAAAAAATTTGAAATCTTTAGGCAAAAAATAAGTTTTTTCCTTTATGTATTCATTTTTAACTTGGAAACTGTTGCTTGTATAGGAAAACAATATATGAACAGATTAAGGGAATTGTAATTTTAAATTTTTTAATTAAATCGGGCTAGTGGTTCCCGAGTTATGCCGGACGAAACAAATTAACCAAAAAAAAATTTTTAAAATTAAAAAAAAAAATAAAAAAAAAACAAACGAAAAAAAATTTTTTATTGCGTTTTTCGAGCTCATGTCAAGGTTATCTACACAGAAAAAATTATCGCATCCCGAGTACATTTTGACTGTTGACTAGTGTTATGGTTCGGCTTATAACTCTGGTTTGGAGTAGAGGTTGTTGAGAATGTAGATTTGGCACTGGAAAAGTGTGCAGAACTTGCAATGGTTCTTTAACTAAGTGGTTACAAAATAAGAGGAAGTCAATGCAGTTTGGTGTTCCAATGTTATGGTGCAATCAAATTAATTTTTTAATTTATTTTGTATCATATATGTACGAAACATGCATTATATATCAAATATATCAAACACGTTAAATCAAAGTGACATGTGTATTTAAATGGTATTAAAAGAAGAATCAGATGTAATAAAGGAGGCATCGTATATGTTGGTACAAAATATGCAGAATTACCTATCCAACATACAGAGTTTAAAAACCAGCAAGTTCAGATGTAACCTCCGTGGCTATACGAAAAACATGTGCATTTATGCTTGTGGAACACGTGATACAAAGGAAATTATTATAAACAAGTAAGAAGGCGTTAAGTTCGGCCGGGCCGAATCTTATATACCCTCCACCACGGAGTGCATTCTATAGTATTACTAGCAGATTAAAAGATGTCGACTTTCCATAGAAGCACAGTAACATATTACGAAAATTGTGATATTTTTAAGCACATTTATATATTTGTTTACTATTTCAAACTATAATGTATACTTATGCGCACTGTTTAAAATCGACTACTATATATAAATAAAATGCTGAAATTGTGAAAGTGAACATGCCTAAATATTAGGCGATTGTCAGTCGCCATTAGAAAGAAGCATTTCCAGATACAGACAAAGTGATAAGAAAAGTATAAATTTTAAAGATATCCCCATTCTCCGCCCAAATGTACAAATTTCGAAAAAAAACCTTTTTCAAGTCTTCATAGTCAGAATGTATACACCGAATTTCATGATTTCAACTTCAGCGGTTTGGTAGGTTCCATTTTTATCCCTCTTTTTAATTATATCCCTTAAAAGTACGAATTTCGAACAATCCCTCTATTTTACGTGTTTATGCAATTAGTGGGATTTACACACCGAATTTCATGATTCTAGTTGTTGTCGTATCATTGGTACCATATTTTATACCTTTTTGTCCCATTTCGCCCGCTAAAACTTTTATTTTCTTTGTGGTGCTTCCAAGCTACAAGAGGAATGTCCGCAACAAATTTTAACTGTATGAAAATAAGAAATTTAATTAATACACCAAGGCTACCAATATTTGCATACTATGTATATATAATGGATATAATACTTCAATTCATAAAGTAAATATAAGGGAGCAATCATAAATACTCTAAATATTTGGGGATAGAGAGCTACAGTCGTTTGGTTGGTTGTATTTCCATCCAATTTTAATTTCAAAAGTATAAATTTTGAAAATACCTTATCTCTCACGTACGCAGTATAAGACAACTTCATGATTCTACCATTTTTTGTCGTAAAAGCAACAAAATAAAGTACGAACTTGGAAAAAATATTTTACGTGGCTATGCAGTCAGAGGAATGTATACTCCGAATTTCATGATTCTAGCTGCTGTCATTTGGTAGGTACTATTTTTATCCCCTTTTTCCATTTGACCCCAAAAAGTACGAATTTTGGAAAGTTCTTTTATTTTACGTGTCTACGCAATCAGAGGAATGTATATATCGAATTTCATTATTCTAGGTGCAGCCGTTAGGTTGGTACTATTTTTATCCCCTTAAAAGTACGAATTTAGAAAAAATACTTTTATATTATGTATCTACTCTATTAGAGGAATGTACACGCCAAATTTCGTGTTTCTATCTGTTGTCGTTTGATAGGTACCATTTTTATCCCTTTTTGTCCCATTTCGCCCCCTACAAATAAAAATCACTCTATGGTGCCCTTTTACGCTATAGAGGGAATGCGCATTGCAAATATCAACTAAATACAAGCTAATATGTTCAAAAAACATGCTGAAATACTCTAAATATTGGGGTATTTTCAGTCCTTGTGAGGGAAAATTTTTTCCCTCTGGGCCGATTTCGTCCACTTTCAATCGCAACCGATCTACAACCATTACACACATTTAGGAAAAATTTGAACATCCTAGCTCATTTCGTTCGGCCGCTATCGTGCTTTCAACAGACAGACAGACAGACGGACAGACGGACATGGCTATATCGTCTTAGAATTTTACCACGACCCAGAATATATATACTTTATGGGGTCTCCGATGAATATTTCAAGGTGTTACAAACGGAATGACAAAGTGAATATACCCCCATCCTGGAGGTGGAGGGTATAAAAATGTGACTGGGAAAAGAGAGACGCTTTTCGTGTTTGAACTAAGCTAGTGTTATTCATGAACCTCTTGTTTTTTATATGTTCTTTATTTATTTAATATATGTACATAGAAATATGGAAACCGTTTCTATAATAGTGTTTAATGCGAGAGAAACTTGTTGTGAATATGTCATTTACAAATTCAATTTCTCCATCACTATATGGATTGGTTTGAAAACCAACTTTCCACCGAATCTTATGAGCAAGTAAAGTAGTTTTAACCATGGAAACTAGGTACAGAGGAAAGAAACTAGATTCTATGTTATGTGATTTATGCTGGATGTAAAGAGAACTAACGATGAAGAGGATACTGACGAAGAGTAAGAACCTGAAACATGCAGAGATCCATAACCTACTACTTCTGGAGCTTTTGCTACTTCAAACATGCAAATTGACAGCGATAGTGATTAATCGGTTTCAAAATGAGATCCAAATAAGATATAATACTTTAAAATTAAAAAAGTTGTTTTTGTAATAAAAATATATTTTCCCAGTAAAAAAAAACAACATTTTTACATAACAACAAATGTGTGTAAAAAATATCGCACTGAACTAATTTTGTTACGAATAATGTCAACTTTCATTTGCAATTGGTCTCATCCCAATTCCATTTGATTTTGTATCACTGTGTTATTACTACTGCATAATATCAGTAATATTAAGTAGTCTTAATTTATTTAAAGCTAATTTAATTAAATATTAAATTGCGTTATATGTTAATGCATCTATATAATATTTTGTTAAGTTTCCATTATCAGTTCTAACGAACAAAATGTTTGCTTTAGTTAATCAGCACTCACAACAGAGGATAGCTGAGATGGTTGGAGTGCCGTAGTAGCATTCAGAAGGCCCCCTGTTCTACCCCCGGTAGCGGCGGCTTCTAGAAGGGCTCTGACAAAAAGCCACCTACTAAAGTCTTTCTGGAAGGCCTGTAACCAAAGCCTTTCCAGAAGGTCAAAAAAGGGCACAAAATAAAAAATATAACGAACCAACATTTTCTCAACATTTCTGACCTTGTTATTGGCAGTTTTTTTATTGCCATTTTTATTTGCCTCGGCTGGAATTTAAACATGATATTCATGATATTCGCATTGCTAATCGGACAGGCTACCTTCTAAACCACAGAATTTTATTGTGTGTTTATGTCAAAAAGTTTATAGAATAAAATGAATCAATAGTTTAAATATTGTCATTAATTATATACCTAGGCTCTATTCCTAAGTATATAAATATTTAGAATTTTAATAAAGACACATGGAAATCTTATATTTATTAAATGAAGTTGTTTGATATTTATCAATTGCTAAATCTTTTCAATGTTGAGTAAACGTAATCTTTAGTGTTGGAAGGTGGTGATAGTAGGGACAGTGTAAAATGTAGAAACTACTCTGTCAAAGCCATAAGGGTGGGAAATGTGTACCTTGGTATGACGTAACATCTTGTAATACCACATTTCGTTGCAGTTTGGTGATGCCACAATGATCCCAAATAAATAGTAATTTTTGGAATATAGTTTATATTCAACTCTATCTTTTTGTTATAAACTGTTGGTTACCGTGGCATGGAATGTTTATTAAACATGTTTATGCGCTGCAAATAAGGGTCAAGAAGAGATTCCGAAATTTTTATGTATGCTTTATTTTATTCAGCAAGTAGCCGCCACTTAACAATATGTCTGGCAAGAAATAGACCAAGTTTTTGAGAAAAGTACAGATAGATAGGTTCCTGGGACTACTTGTGAAACGTAACTCTGTTCCAGGCCAAAAATTCACTTGAAAACGAAAAAAATTCCATGGCTTCTTTCTTGAGGTTGGACATTGAATATGGAAAAAATGTAAATGCAGTTCCATAGCCTCTTCCCAGGAATACTTGCAGTACGAGTGATGTAGTGCATGGCATTCCCGTTAGCCAGATAAGTCCAATGCTCCTGACCAAAAATTCACTTGAAAAAGACTAAATTTCTATGGTTACTTTCGAGAGGTTAGAAATTTAATATAGAAAATGTGTAAACACAGTTTGATAGCCCCTTCCTAGGACTGCTGACGATATTAGTGTCATTTCGTAATGTATTCCCGATTGCCTGATCTGTCTATTGATCCTAGCCAGAAAATCACATGATAAAGTCAAATTTACCATGGTCACTTTCGACAGGTTATATATTGTATATTGAAAAAGTGTAAACACAGTTCGATAGCCACTTCCTAGAAATACTTTCAATATCCTTGCTGTAGCAAGAGTCTTACCCGTTCTCCAGCTATGGCCACTGATCCTGGCCAGAAATTCACATAAAAAAGTACAAATATTGTACGTTCAATATTGGATGTCAGAAACTGAATCTGGGCATCTTGTATATACAGGACGATCGATCTTTCCTGAGACTACCTTTGGTATCCTTGCTGCAGCTGAAGGTATCGCCGTTTTCCATATATGATCCTTTATCCTCCTCTGATTTCCTTTTAGTGAGTTTTTGTGCATCAATTCTGGCTGACTCAAATTTTCTTTCTTAAAATACCCAAATTCAATTTTGCATAATCTATTACAATTGGTTTCTGCCTTGGCTGGCTTGATTTTTACTTCTTGTCAGTGGTGTCACGTCCACTTTTTATACCCTCCACCTAAGGATATTCACTTTGTCATTCAGTTTGTAACAACTTGAAATATTTATCGGAGACTCTATAAAGTATATATATTCTGGGTCGTGTTAAAATTGTAAGACGATCATTTCCGTCTACCAGCCTGTTTGTCTGTCTATTGCATCTAAAGCACACTAGCCGCCGAACGAGGTGAGCTCTGAATAGTTGCAGGTCGGTTGGGATTGAGAGTGGATGCAATCGGGCCAGAGGGAATATTTTTTCCCTAACAAGGACATAACACATTTAATTGGCTCTTAATGTACTATTATATTTCCTAATATGATGTATTCATATTTTAGATTTCATTATTGGCAGGCTATAAGGCGCAATGGGAGTAGCATTTCATTACTGGAGTTTATCAGAGCATCAAAACAAGCATGCCTTGTTTAATAAAAAGTGCATTTGTCGATATTAGATCAAGAATTTTTTAATGAACAGTGAAGGCTATTTTCACCGTTTTTAAATTACTTCGAAAAGCAATGGATTAAAAAAGTACTCCATACTGTTTCATTCAAATTTAAATATAAGTATATGTATGTTTAAATTCATTTGTAGACCGGATGTAATAACTTAACGGTTTATAATCAAAAAATACGAACGACATCTGCGATGGAGGCCTACAATGGTCTACTGGAGCGGTCTGCTGAGAAAAATGGAAACTTCTTTAAATTCGTGACGAAGAGTTTTTTAAAAGCAGACAGATGCAAAAAGAAGAAAAGACATGATGTTAATAGAAATTCCCAAATTGAAGAAGCAACTCTTCTTTTGAACCAGAACAAAATAACTGTTGCCACGTTTCTTTCGCGAATGGTGTATGAAGCAAACGAAATATTTGTTGATATGGTGCCAAAATTAGATATTTTCCAAGATAAAGAGTATTCTTATAATGAGATAACAGAAGAAGAGGTAGAAATTTCTACCGTAACGTTTAGCTATCACGACTGTCGTTTGTAAAGACAAGGCATCAAGTATTGTCATGTTATGCAAGCACCTAAAGATTTGTGCGGAATGCAACATAAAAATATTAGCTGATGCTATTTGGTGAAGGTTTACAAAATTATTGTCGCACAACAGTTTGAGAACAAAGGGGTAAAAGTGTGCAATATCGGTTCAGATTAAGAAATAGATCCCGTACAAATTTCCCTCCCGATTTAACTTTATTCCCTCTAGAAACCACATATTTCAACCGATTTTCATTAAATCTGGCACAACATCTTATAATACAACGACAAACACCCACGGTGAAAATGGGTAAGTTCGGTTCAGATTTAGATATATCCCCCGCAAAAATGGCGCTCATAATATGACTTTTTTTTCGATCTAGAAACCACATCTTTTACCTGATTTTCTTCAAATATATATAGCTCGAAACATATATATATAGCTCCAATGCAAATTTCGATCCGGATTTGACTTTTTCCGATCTATACCCCTCATATATATTACCCGTACAAAAATCGTCAGTGCACACGCTAAGATTGAGGTGAAGTTAAAAAAGCAGACAATATACTTGCCAAATGACTATGTAAGAATAACAAAAGAAGCTAGAAAGACCGTCAAAATAGATAACAAAATAATAAATATGCCCTTTAATGCACTATAATTGGACTATAATTTCTTTAAAAACTATACCGATGTAAAACTTATTCGTTTTACAACTATTAGACACGGGCGAAATAAGAATGATCACAAATAAAATCTCTTATATATCTACCAAGTGGCGACATTAAATATAAACTCAGTTTCGATGAAGAATACATGAACCTTCCAACCACAATCAAAACTTCCGAAGGTTATAACGAACCAAAACCCTTACTATCTGTTCCACGTCCTATCCAGCCAAGCAAATGGAAGCATTTGCAAGCATTAAAACTTGTTATTCCGCGAGAATATAATGATATTTTATGACAACTTTAAACAGGCGAAGAAAGACTAATCGTGAAATGATTGTTATTTATATTAACAGGTACCTTTTACCTTAAATTCTATGACTTCTAACATTTTTATATGTATTAATATTGTTATTATATTACTTTCCAATAATGTTTTACATTAAAACCCCATTAACTTGAATAAAAAGCATGAAATTTAAATAAAAATCATACAATAGTATACAATATAGAATTTTTGTATTTTTGTACAAAAAGTGCTATTTGCTTATTTGAAAATATAATTTTATCAAATTTATATTGTAAAAAGTGCTATCTGCTATATCTGCGCAAATAATAGGAATTAAAAAAAAACATATATAGAACTTCGGTGTCATTTTTAAATAATATTATAGAAGAAAGATTAGTTCTTACTCTTTACATTAACTAAAGAAACAGTTTTTTGCCCTCCTGAAAAATTGTGATTATGCAAATAGCACGTTTTGAAAAATCATCCTCGATATGTAATTCCCCAAGTCTCTTTAACAAAATGCTGAAAACACAAAGAAAGAATAATAATTAAAAAAGTTATAAAGAATTCAAACCATATAGCTCATTCTGCGCCACCCTATATATAAAGCAAATAAATTTTAAATTAAATTAGCATTAAATATATAAACACTACTCATTTTTATTGACATTATGTAGTATTAATAATTAATAAAAAAATAAATATTTGAACTACATTAATAAAGCAATAAATTTGTATTTTTAAGCAAAAATTATTAAGTTGTTGAAATTATATAGGGTCCGCGATCTAACGTTTTTTTTCAACTATTCAACCGTTGGACTATTATTTGTGGGGTGCCCTCAGCACCCATTTGAATGAAATTATTTTCCATTATTAAACGGAAGGATTGTACTTTCAAATAAAAAAGAAATTTGAGAAAATATTCATTAGTTTTTTTTATAGACCCTATATAAAATTAAACACTGAAACAATCTTATTCCTAAGATTGTAGGGTTTCATGAAAGGAAACAGCTCGAAGGTTTTATAAAATACTTTTCACTCTTTATTTCACTCGATTACAACACAAATGCTCCCTTCTATTGTTCGATGTGAAAATGTTAATATTAAAATTATTCAACAAAATAAAAACAGTAAGTTTGTTAAAACGACGCAAATGCGTTTTCGATATTTGTCTGAATTTTTATTATTTTTTATTACCAGTGGGTCGAGCAAAACGCGAAATAATACAAAATCTTCGAAAACAGGGGAAAACATATAAAGAAATTAAATATATGTTGAGATGTTCAGATCAAATGATCAGCAATGCAATTAAATATAAGAAAAAGTCAGAAACGGAAGACATCAAGTGTGGATGACCGGCGTATAGTGCGTTACAGATAGGAAGACCCATCAGCGTCCTCAAAAAAAAAAGAAAAATACAGAAGGAGCTTAATCTGTCTGTTAAGCTACGGTCACACTGGGAAAATATTTGACCAAAATATGTTTTATCATATTTGATGAAATTTTTCTCAAACAAATGCAGGGTTGATTTTGTGTTCACACTATGCACATTTATTTGCCACTTTTTGTTTGTTCAAACAGCCGACAAATAAAAATGTGGGAAAACATGTTTGACGTGTGTTCACATTTGAGTAAATATTTGCCTCAAAAAAATATTTGTTCAAACTCTCAAAAACAAAAAATCGTTTGCTCGCTTCTAAAAACGAAGATGCAGGATAGTTTTGGAAGAGGAGGAACCCACAAAAAATGCAATGTGATCGGGAGTGGGTACGTAGCCGTAATAAGGAAGAATGTTACGCAAAATTATTAAAGGAACTGCGTTCACAAACTCCAATTTTCCGCATGACCAGTTGATTTATTTTTCTCATAATTTATTTATCAGTTCAGCTGTTGGTTACATGTTACCAACGCAATGTTTTGTCGTTTTAACACGGCCAGAATTTGGCGATTGAGTCACTTCGAAATATGTAGTGTTGCCAACATTTCGTGCTGCGTGTCAGCGTATTGGGATACGACAATCGCAGAAGCAACTGTTTCTGCATTCCCAAGTAAAATACGCATATTATTTGCGATCATTATTGCCACATGTTTTCCATCAAATTCACGTGAATTGTAGGACAAGTACAAGGATGATATGTCAGAAAACATTTTGCATCGAGTTCGTGTCCCCTCAGAGAATCCCCATATTAAGACGAATGAAGAGATGCACAACCAGGCTTTGGTTTTGATAGAAGGCATGTGTTACCTCATGCGCAGCAGTTTGTTAGTCAGGTTGGGAATGTCATTGCCAGATCGTCGACCATACGACAGTTTCGCATTAAGCCATTTGGTTCGAACAATTGGCAAAGAAGAAGGATGTGGATCACTGAAACTGAACAATTCAAAATCAAATCGTTGGTTCATTGCATTCCTTCAAATATACTGTGTAACAAACGAAGACGAAGCTAGCAACTATCCAACTGAGATTTTGAATTCGATAGGATAACGGCTCTGAAAAGAAGTTCTCCAGGTCCACTATAATGAATAACACTTTCATGTTCTTAATTATGCATATACTTTTTATCATTTAATAGTTCATATACTATTCACATTTTTTTTTTCAAATCATTGTGAATTACCTGCACCGATAAATAAATATAATAAATAAGGTTTGAAGCCAAAACAACGTTTGCCGGGTCAGCTAATAAATAAGGTTTGAAGCCAAAACAACGTTTGCCGGGTCAGCTAGTTGTAGATAAAATAAGGACAAGTAAGTGTATCGATACTGTGGAAAACATTCGTAAACACATTAGCGGTCTTCTAACAAGATTGAATGCTAAATACATTTTAGATGGTCAAAGCAGACAGTCGACAGTGGAGAGCAATGCAAGAATTACATTTGACTCATTTCAATACGGTCTTCCAGAACCAGTTAGAAGTGTTATTATTAGTCGGAACCCAACCACGTTAAGTGAGTGGTTCACATGATCAGAACAATTACGGATCAATCAAGACAATACGGTAGCTATAATAGCGCTGCTAACAATAGCGTCCAATACGTGGAACCAATGGACATTTCTCTAAACCAAGGTGTGAATGTTTCAGTCCTGGAAAAATTTCAAATGGACAACCATGTCCGTCTGTCTGTTGAAAGCACGATAGCGGTCGAACGACATGAGCTAGGAGGTTCAAATTTTCCCTAAATATGTCTTATGGTTGCAGATCGGTTGTGATTGAAAGTGGGCGAAATCGGCATAAAGGGAAAAATTTTCCCTCACAAGAACTAAAAATACCCATAATAACACCTAATATTTTAGAGTTTAAAGCATATATTTTCAATATGTCTGCTTGTACTTACTTGATATTGGGTATGAGCATTCCCCCTATAACAAAAACGCGAACCATGAAGTGATTTTTATTCGTAGGGGGTGAAATAGGACAAAAAGGGATAAAAATGGTACATATTAAACGACAACAGCTTTCTATGAAATTCGGTGTGTACATTAGAGCGTACCAGGTTACAAGTAAAAAAAAAAAAAGTTCGCCGTACACCTTCGAATATGAAGTATTATTGAAAGGTAGTTTCAAAAAATTTTTTTTATTTTTTTTATGCCGAACGTAGGGGTCGCGCTTTTACATTTTTCTATATAACTTCTGCATTTATAAACGGATTTTAAAGTGTGATACATCGATGTTTTTGTCCGATTTTTTTGTCTTTGAAGTCATTGAGCTCAAACATGATTCATGATTTTATGCGAGCTTTAATTTTCGATTATTAGAGTGGTACATTAGGGTAGTAGCAACTGAGAAATGATGGGTAAGTACCAGAAGGGGGTGCTTGAGCTCAATGACTTCAAAGACAAAAAAATCGGCCTCGTCGAGACAAAAACATCGATGTATCACACTTTAAAATCCGTTTATAAATACAAGTTATATAGAAAAATGTAAAAGCGCGACCCCTACGTTCGGCATAAAAAAATAAAAATTTTTTTTTTGAAACTACCTTTCAATAATACTTCATATTCGAAGGTGTACGGCGAACTTTTTTTTTGAGGTACGCCCTAGTGTACATTCCTCTAATCGCGTAGACACGTAAAATAAACGTATTTTTCGAAAATCGTACTTTTTGGGGTTAAAATGGAAAAAGGGGATAAAAATAGTACCAACCAAATGACTGCTGCTGGAGTCATGAAATTCGCAGTATACATTCCTCTGACTGCATATACACGAAAAATAAAAACATTTTTCGAAATTCGTAATTTTACTTAGTTAGTTTATTTTGCACTATGTACGTGAGATAATGGATTTCCAAAATTTGCACTTTTGGAATTAAAATAGAATGGAAATACAACCAACTATAGCACCCATTCTCTACCAACATTTATGGTATTTAAGCTTTTCGAAAGTATAAATATAAGAATATTTATATTTTGAATTGACTAGAAGTATTATATTGATATGTAAACATATTGGTAGCCTTGCGTTATAATCGTGGTTTGAAATTATAAAAATATTATATTTACTTATAAAATTATTTTGTTCAATATTTGTTTTGGTTTCGCTATATTAAAAAAAATTATATTTTCCTGTAATATCACTGCACTTGTACGAATATCGACAGCCTCTGTGTAATGCAATCCATGGTGGAGGGTATATAACGTTCGGCCCGGCCGAACTTAACGCCTTTTTTACTTGTTTTTTTTTTTTTTTTAGATGTGAATACCTGCACCAATAAAATAAATAAAGTTTGAAGGCAAAACAACGTTTGCCGGGTCAGCTAGTATATATATATACAGTTAAACTTCGATTAACCGTGATGCTCGGGACCGGGCTAATCACGGCTAACCGAAAATCACGGTTAAAAGAGGTAAAATTTTACATGTATAAATTTTATTATTTTTATTTATTTTTGACAAAAACATGTACAGTGGCCGACAAAAGTCAACATACGACCCACATTTTTGCGTTTTAGCGAGTTCCAAAAAATATTTGAAAAAAGTAATGATGCGGTTTTTTTTAAATCGTTTTTTATTCATATAACAATAACAAAATGCTTTACTTCAATATAAACCTAAAAGATATTGGCAAAATAAACAAAAAACACCTTGACAAAACATACGAAATAGCATCCCATGCTTCACGTCATTTTTATACCCTCCACCTCCAGGATGGGGGTATATTCACTTTGTCATTCCGTTTGTAACACCTTGAAATATTCATCGGAGACCCCATAAAGTATATATATTCTGGGTCTTGGTAAAATTCTAAGACGATATAGCCATGTCCGTCTGTCTGTTGAAAGCACGATAGCGGCCGAACGAAATGAGCTAGGATGTTCAAATTTTTCCTAAATGTGTGTAATGGTTGTAGATCGGTTGGGATTGAAAGTGGACGAAATCGGCCCAGAGGGAAAAAATTTTCCCTCACAAGGACTGAAAATACCCCTAATATTTAGAGTATTTCAGCATGTTTTTTGAACATATTAGCTTGTATTTGCAATGCGCATTCCCTCTATAGCGTAAAAGGGCACCATAGAGTGATTTTTATTTGTAGGGGGCGAAATGGGACAAAAAGGGATAAAAATGGTACCTATCAAACGACAACAGATAGAAACACGAAATTTGGCGTGTACATTCCTCTAATAGAGTAGATACATAATATAAAAGTATTTTTTTTTTAAATTCGTACTTTTAAGGGGATAAAAATAGTACCAACCTAACGGCTGCACCTAGAATAATGAAATTCGATATATACATTCCTCTGATTGCGTAGACACGTAAAATAAAAGAACTTTCCAAAATTCGTACTTTTTGGGGTCAAATGGAAAAAGGGGATAAAAATAGTACCTACCAAATGACAGCAGCTAGAATCATGAAATTCGGAGTATACATTCCTCTGACTGCGTAGACACGAAAAATAAAACTTTTTTTCCAACTTCGTACTTTCAATGGATACAATGGCACAGGGGATAAAAATAGTACCAACTAAACGAATACAGCTAGAATGATGAAATTCTGTTAGTACGTCCCTCTAATTGTATAGATACGTAAAATAAAGAGATTTTAGATAGTCGTACTCTTGAGGGGGCAAAATTGGAAAAAGGGGGATAAAAATGGTACCAACAAAATGGCCGCTTATAGAATCATGGGATTCGGTGTATACATTCCTCTGACTGCATAGCCACGTAAAATATTTTTTCCAAGTTCGTACTTTATTTTGTTGCTTTTACGACAAAAAATGGTAGAATCATGAAGTTGTCTGATACTGCGTACGTGAGAGATAAGGTATTTTCAAAATTTATACTTTTGAAATTAAAATTGGATGGAAATACAACCAACCAAACGACTGTAGCTCTCTATCCCCAAATATTTAGAGTATTTATGATTGCTCCCTTATATTTACTTTATGAATTGAAGTATTATATCCATTATATATATACATAGTATGCAAATATTGGTAGCCTTGGTGTATTAATTAAATTTCTTATTTTCATACAGTTAAAATTTGTTGCGGACATTCCTCTTGTAGCTTGGAAGCACCACAAAGAAAATAAAAGTTTTAACGGGCGAAATGGGACAAAAAGGGATAAAATATGGTACCAATGATACGACAACAACTAGAATCATGAAATTCGGTGTGTAAATCCCACTAATTGCATAAACACGTAAAATAGAGGGATTGTTCGAAATTCGTACTTTTAAGGGATATAATTAAAAAGAGGGATAAAAATGGAACCTACCAAACCGCTGAAGTTGAAATCATGAAATTCGGTGTATACATTCTGACTATGAAGACTCGAAAAAGGGTTTTTTCGAAATTTGTACATTTGGGCGGAGAATGGGGCGAATGGGGATATCTTTAAAATTTATACTTTTCTTATCACTTTGTCTGTATCTGGAAATGCTTCTTTCTAATGGCGACTGACAATCGCCTAATATTTAGGCATGTTCACTTTCACAATTTCAGCATTTTATTTATATATAGTAGTCGATTTTAAACAGTGCGCATAAGTATACATTATAGTTTGAAATAGTAAACAAATATATAAATGTGCTTAAAAATATCACAATTTTCGTAATATGTTACTGTGCTTCTATGGAAAGTCGACATCCTTTAATCTGCTAGTAATACTATAGAACGCACTCCGTGGTGGAGGGTATATAAGATTCGGCCCGGCCGAACTTAACGCCTTCTTACTTGTTTATAATGTACTTTATAGGAGAGTTGACGAAATTGTATTGTCATTTGTCTTGTGCTTGCTCTTCTTTAAATAAATATAATTCAAGAAACATTAGTCCGCGAAAATGGGTTCTCGTAAAGAAATTGCAACTGATATTTGAAATTTAGTAATAAAATGCAGAAACGAAAGGAAATCTTTGGGCGAAATAGCTAAAATGGTTAAGTTAAGTAAATCAACTGTCCAAATTATATGTAAAAACTTCGAAAATACGGGTACTGTTGAAAATAAGCCCAGAAGTGGGCGTCCAAAAAAACTTAGTCGACGAGATGAAAGCTTTATTTTAAAAGAAGTTAATGAAAACCCGAAAGTGAATGCTACAATGTTGTCCAAACAACTCGCAGAAAGGTCGGATACAATTGTACATCCAAGAACAATTCAAAAAAGTCTGAATAATAATGGTTTCCGAAGCAAAACGCCACGCAAAAAACCTCTTATAAGTGAAAAGAATCGTAAGCTTCGCCTTGAATTCGCCCAGCAACACTTGGACAAGGGATTAGACTTCTGGAAGCGGGTTTTATTTACGGACGAGTCGAAGTATAATATATTTGGAAGTGACGGGAGAGCCAAAGTATGGAGAAAAGCGAATACGGCAATGAATCCGAAGAATTTACTTGCTACGGTAAAGCATGGTGGTGGCAACGTAATGGTTTGGGGTGCCGTCGCGGCGTCTGGAGTTGGAAATCTTGCGTTTATTGAGGGTAACAAGGATCGCTATCAATATAGTGTCCTTAAATTGTTTTCGCAGATTTTGGCATAAATCCACCCAAGTACATGTACTGCACGTCTGGCGGTGATATCGCCAAAACCACTGCTCTACTCTGCCCTCAAATAAGATGTGGGTATGTTGGCATATAATTCCAAAATTTACATTTAAATAGCTGTAATAAATTTGTGTGCAATCTTCATACTGATACTTTACAAATTTTTCGCTAGCATCCTTCCCTGTGTATATATATTTTAAACTTATCTAAGCTGTTGGTAAAGCTAAACTTAATGTAATAGCCAAAGGCACATGGAATTTTTACTCTTTAGCGTACTCCTCGTATTTAATTCTTTATCTATACTTTCAAGAATACACTCCAAGGTTGCTATTTGAATTTGAAGCAGAACATATCATCGTTATTTATATTTCGACAAGCCTTTTTTGCTGCTAATTTATTAGGTGTTTTAATGTAGTGGGAACCTCTTATTAAGCTAGATTAATTTATGTCTAGCCACAGTGTTTCTAACAATGCCCACCCAGAATCCCTATCTTGTAATTCGGACATTTTAATATTTTTGTCATCCAACTGTACCATCTCCTCCACGCAGTGCTCTCTCGTCAGCAGAACCGTTCTGCCTCTATGAGTAATAACACCCAATTCTGCTTTGTCTTCGGTTTCATCGATTTTTTTATATACAGTTGAACTTCGATTAACCGTGATGCTCGGGACCGGGCTAATCACGGATAACCGAAAATCACGGTTAAAAGAGGTAAAATTTTACATGTATAAATTTTATTATTTTTATTTATTTTTGACAAAAACATGTAAATCTGCGTCTTATCATATCTCTAGGAATACATACATTTATTTTAAAAAATCTTTTATGGAAGTCTGTCTTATGCTTTTAGCTTTTCATTGTTCTTCCAACAAATGAGTTTGTATGCGATATATTTGCATTTTATCTGGTTCTGAAATACTTGGACAATCCACTTTTCGACAGCATCAATCGTACATCCAGACGGTATGGTTATATCTGTTTGTATCTCAACAAGGCTATTTGCAGCATCTTCATTATGAGATAGTAAGTTATTCCAAACTCTTTTTAAAACTTGTGGAGTTACAGAGTCCCACGAAGCTGCGGCTGCCCACAAAGCTGTCTTAATATTCAAAGATTTAACGAACTCACGTCTGTCATTAGCACCAACAAGTTTTTGAACGATCAGTTTACGGTAGTGACATTTGAAGCTCCGAATTACTCCTTGATCCATAGGCTGAATCAGGGACGTGCAATTTGGTGGGAGATATTTTACTGTAACGTTTTCAGATATCATAGCATTTACATCTGGGTGTGCTGGACAGTTGTCTAATAGTAAAAGTATTTTACAGTTATTTTTGAGACCGATGCGCCGTTAATGTTCCTTTGCTTCTGGTACAAAATTTTGATTAAACCACTCCAGAAATAGCTGTTGTGTTACCCAAGCTTTCTTATTAGATTTATAAATCACAGGAAGGTGTTCAACGTTTTTTAAAGCTCTTGGATGGGCACTTTTTCCTATTATCATCAATTTACACTAGTGAGTTCCTGCAGCATTTGAACAAACTAGCACTGTGATTCTCTCCTTGGATTCTTTGTACCCTTCAATAGAATATTCATTACCACTAGCCAAAGAACTCTGAGGCAAACACCTCCTAAATAGACTGGTTTCGTCTGCATTGTAGATCTGTTCAGTTGTAAGTTGTTCGTTTTTAATGATTTCATCCAAGTCGTCCACAAACATCGTAGCAGACTCATAATCAGCAGACTCCTTTTCTCCCGTAGATTTCAGTCGACGGATTCCATGACGTTTTTTGAATTTATCCAACCAACCAAATGAATAAGTGCACTCTGAATTCATGTTTAACTTCAAATGGAACATTTTTGCCTTTTCGACAATCATTTCGCCTGAAGTTCAGAAGCAAATTTCAGTTAACTTACCTGAAATTGGAGTTCCCTTAAATCTTTCTTGCCGAAACCATTCATATGTTTGCGAAATCAACTTTTGGATTTTCGAATGGTTTTAGTGTATATCTGTGTTTAAGGCCAAGCATTGAATCAGTATCGGAGCAAAATTTTAAAATCCGATCTTTGTTTTTTATTAAATCGGATACAGTTTGAATGTCAACTCCATATTTTTCAGACAACATTTTAAAAGGTACTTTACGTTTTGAGTATTCATTAATCAGCTCCATTTTTTCTTTAATTGAAAGAACCTTTCTTGCTCTTTTCGCGGATTTAGTTTTTGACGGTGGCATGATGTAAGGAAAACACGTCTTGGCAGATCAAATTTCACACTAATGAATGAATATGAAATTTGATATGAAAATTACACTTTCATGAAAAAGGGGAATCACCGAATTTTAATATGAGAGATGTGTGTGTATTATACGAAAAAAACAAACAAGCAGTCACATGGACATGTGCATCACGGATAATAGAGGTAAATCACGGTTAATAGAGGTAAAAAATCAACCACTCAGAGATGTGTGTGTATTATACGAAAAAAACAAACAAGCAGTCATATGGACATGTGTATCACGGATAATAGAGGTAAATCACGGTTAATAGAGGTAAAAAATCAACCACTCAGCTTCACGGTTAATAGATAATCACGGTTAATAGAGTCACGGTTAATCAAAGTTCAACTGTATATTAAGAAGAAGCGACCAATAGTTAACAAGTTACGGGCCCGAAACTTGATATATATTTAATAATATATTTATATCTATTTAGTATATATATATATTACGAAGAAGCGACCAATAGTTAACAAGTTACGGGCCCGAAACATGATATATATTTAATAATATCTTTATATCTATTTAGTAATATATTTTCATCTGATTTGAATGAAATTGCTTTCCATAGCACAATAAAAAACCGTGGATACCATTTTGACTTCGGATTCCACTATGTCTGTGAATTTGACAATCAAAATACTAAAATACGCAGGCTTGTATGTACACTTTAGTTATTGCTGGCCAATTGACTTTACCTTCATTGTTGTGTCATTTTGCTTTCGTTAGAAAAGTGATTGAAATTTCTATTTTAAATATCAACAAAGTGGGCAATAATTTCGAAAAAAAACGCGCAATTTTTCTTCAAAAAGATTTTCCGTTACGGTTTTTTATTAGTATCTGTCAACATATTAAATACCAATAACAAAATATTTAAGTCGCCGGCCAAACAAGAAGAATACCTAAGAAAATTCCCGAAATATCACCGATTTGTATGGAGTGATTTTACGACGCCATCTTCATGATAGATGACGTTTGTGTTTGAAGTTCACTGGAGAATCGCCTGGATTGTGCTATCTCAGTGGCAATGTTAAATTACCACTAAAGCCATTGCATTCTTTGCTTCATGGTGAAAGACCAGAATCACTGCATCTACTTATATATTATTGACGAACGCGGATTCAATCCGACATCCAAAGTAATAAATTAATCCTTCCTTTTCATGCTCAAAAATCATTGAATCCACAGATCCAAGGCCAAATTCTCCATCGTATTGGATAATTGATACCGCATGGGCAATTCGGAAAATCAACTCGATCAGCGCCAAACAATCAATATGACAATGAAAAGTGGAATTTTTCGAGACCTGCAGCAGCTACTTCATGAACATCATGCATTGGTTCGGTTATTTAAAACTGCGTTGAATCACATGCCAAGTGATGACTATAAACTCTTGATCAGAGCGGATAAACATCCTACTGGAACACACTAAAGCCAATCACACATCGTGCATACGATGCATTGCAATACCCACTGATGTTTTGGCAAGTAGATGATGGCTATAAACATTCAGATGATAAATCCATTAATTTCAATATGACATTAATATCATCTTAGATGAGGAAACCACCAATAAGGTCAGCGCAATGAATGAATTTGATGATTCCCCAAAATGTAGACAACTATTTGCTTGGGCTTCGCCGATTGTTTGAGCAATTCCGCGTATAATTAAGCATCGTGTCTTAATTGATGAACTTACAAACATGACTCACAGACCCTGTAGCACCATTAACCCACAATCACCGTGCATGGTCGACGGTAAGTATTCCAAGAGTTATCCACTGGCCACGATGGTTATCCACTGTATCGGCGTCGATCATATTAATATTAATATTAATATATATTAATATTATTAATTAATATTCTTGTCTTAGAATAACTCATTCGTCATTTTATTGGACGTTTATATTACTTTTTTGTGGTGACAACTAAAAACATTTTGTAAGAGGTGTTATGAAAAATGAATAGAAGGAATCAATACCTTTCAAATGATGGCTAAATTGTAGAAGGAGTAAACTATCCTTTTGCATTGGATCTCGATATAATTTTGCATATCTGTCATATATCGGCTAATGAAAGTGATCTATAAGGAACCACTTTTTAATGTAGCGCCCTTACAAATAGTCCCATTTTAATTTTTACCCCTCAATGACTCAAATTTTACTAACCCATTTTCTATTTCTACCACTCCAGAATCCATAGTTTACATCAGACGTTTATCAAATTTTGCAGATCATGTTATATTTCAACTAGAAACAGCTACTATGAAAGTTAGATATATGGGTCCATAATTAAGGTGACCATCCATCCCGCTTTTTGATGTCCAGTCCCGCTTAAATTTTCCATCCCGCATAATCCCGCTTTCTAACAAAAAGTCCCGCTTTTTCGTTTTACAATATTTTTGGTACAACATCGTACTACAAGTATAAAAATAAAAATCTACAAGTACAATTGAGTCTGTGAGTGAGAGTAAGAGAGAGTTAAAATGGCAACATTACAAAGTCAAACCTGTGCTCAATGTGATCTTAAATTAACAAAAAAATTTTCAATTTTTCATTTTTCCCCTTGCTGCTCCGTACAGCAAACAACCTACAATGGTATGAATGCTGAGAAAAAAGCAACATGGAAATGTAACGTAAGATCTCAGCATACCATGTAGTTATTGCAGACAAGCAAAAAAGAAACGATGAAGATGATGACGACAAAGTTTTTGAAGAGAATAACAAACGATTCAAAGAACATACATACGAAACGAACGACGTAATGAATGTTATGATGCAAAATATGCAACAAATTACCACACAACTTGCGTCTATCACTACCCAATTGCAAAACCAACAATGCACCTTAGTCCAAATAAACAATAATATTTCAAACCTTAACAATCAAGTAATAGAACTTCAAAAACAAAACAAAGAGAAAGATAAAAGAATGAGTGAAATGGAAATTACAATAAACAAATTGGAACAAAAATTGATGAAAAAAAACATAGAAATAAACAACATACGAATCGAAGAATTAAGTGCAAGTGAAGTGATGAAAAAAATAGCAACAAAATTAAAAATCGATATCAAATTGAGAACGCATACAGACTTAAAGGAAAAAATAAAGTGATTGTCGAATTCTGCTCTCTCCGTAAAAAGAGAGTTGACGAACAAAATATCAAGGCATAGACTAGAAGCAGCAGACATAAACAACGAGGATGCAAAGAAAACAACAAATATATATACATTAATGATAGCTGACGAGAAGCAAGAGGTCAATTGGAAATTTGTCTGGATGCGAAATGGAGAGATATATGCACGTAAAATTACAAAGGATGCGGTTTTAAATATTAATATAGATGCCGATATAGAATTAATCTGTTAACGCATTAATTCTATATAAAACCTTTAGCTACAAACAAAGCAATTTCAAGAATTAATAAAACAAAACAAAAACCACAAATTCATCAAGAGCCAAGCTCACAATATATCTTCATATTTTTTACTCTTTTTTTATAAAAAAAAAACGAAACAAAAACATTTAGTGAAAGAGAAATATAAACTCTTTACACATAACTTAGTGAACAATTTTGTATGAAAATGAATTACACCAGCGAAATTCTTCCTAGTTTCAATGAATTAAAAGAAATTTACTTAAACCATCCAATATCGCTCATTCATATGAATATTCGATCATTGAGAAAAAAATTTATTAGCCTAATTACCCATCTAAAAAATATCATAAACAAAATAAGCCATATTGTTCTACCCGAAGCTAATATCACAAACGATGACAATCAATTCTATACCATAAACGGTTTCCAAGCGACCTTTTTGAAGAAGAGGAGGAGGTGTCGCAAAAACATGCAATGCATAAACATACCAACATGCACACACTCCTTCGAATCAATACGTATTGATATCACAACAACAACAAACTCAGCCATCACCGTCATCGCCACTTACCGTCCGCCTAGAACATCAACATGTTTTTGCAAGAACTCGATCTCAGCATTAGCAATGTACACAAAAAACATTGTTGGAGACATGAACATCGACATAAGCACGCAAATCACAACAACAACAAGACAGTGATCTTTAACCACTGCCTAAACTTGGGTTATTTCCCGAGGGCTTGGAAGGAATCTCTAACGGTTCCTATCCCAAGCGGACTGGTAGCTACCGACCGATATCCCTTCTATCGGCTTCGAGCACTTTGTGCTCTCGAGGATTAGGGAGACAATCGAGGACCGGAGGATACTCTCGGACAGCCAGTTCGGGTTTCGGAAGGGACACTCGACGTCTCATGCACTTTCGGTGCTGACGAACTACGTTACCAGGTCATTGAACAAGAAATACGCTACCATGGCTGTCAGCCTTGACTTTGCCAAGGCTTTTGACACTGCATGGCACGGCGGTATCTTGTACAATATGCTGACACTAGGATTCGGTGGCAACACCTGTAGGATTGTTGCGAGCTGCCTCAGAGGCCGCACCTTTAAGATTAAAGTAGGGGACCAACTTTCGGACAGTAGAGACGTTGTGTCAGGGGTGCCACAGGGCTCACTTCTGGGACCAGTCCTCTACAATATACTTTTATGTGACATTCCGCAACCACCCCAGGGTGACTTGCTGTTAATTTATGCTGACGACATACTTATTGCCTCATCGGGGCCTGTAGCTTCTACCGCTAACGCAAGACTGAATGACTATCTTTCAGAGTTATCGACTTATTTCGACAGATGGAAACTGACGCTGAACATAGCAAAATGTGACAGCATTATTTTTAAGGGGAAACGGCGATTTCTTTACCCAAATGTCAGGAGTTATGTTCCTGACATCCGGATAGGGAATAGCCCGATTAGGACCTCGGACACAATTAAGGGGTCATTTTCCAAACCAATTTTGAGTTCTATAGGCATATGGATCACATATTATACTATAAGAAGACCTTCTTGTAGAACCATTTATAACGCGGCCGGTTTGATCGGATTGACGTATTTTTAATGAATGGGGCACTTCGGTTCCTAGATAGGTCTGCCTCCTTGGATAACGGACTGGTTAGGGATAGTCTTCAGCTAGATACCAATCTGCTAAGACTACTAGAGGATAACTACCGACCTCCTGTCGGTCTTTTGACTCTGGAGAGGGAGGGTATTTTGTATAGAGATGGTAAGCTCCTATTCTACCATCGAAGGTTAGGTAGTTTTGCCAATAACTGGAACAGACAATGGTTCACCCTATATTGTAAATAGTAGTTATAAGTGATAGTGTTAAGTGTTAATTTAAGTTTTATATAAAAAAAGATGAGTAATTCCCTTTTTAGTAATTCGTATTTTGGGGGAAATTTTTTGATATATTATAGATTTAGTATAAGTGACATGTATGTATAACTACAACATATAAACGTTAGAATATATAGTACTAGAAAAATACTTTAAGTATGTTAGTAATAATGTAAGAATGACTAATGTTAGCTCTTAAGCGCATTTAAATATTGTATTAAGGACATCGAATTCAATAAAGCAAAGCAAAGCAAAACAACAACAAGATACTTAGACTTGCTTTCGTCGTATGGACTACACAGCATGGTGAACGAGAACACAAGAGAAGATGAGTACAACAACACGAGCACAACAATAGATCATTTGTTTGTTAGATGTAACAAAACAAGAAAAAGCACACATGCCGCTGTTATTACAACAACAATATCAGACTACTTCGCAATATTTGGCTGCTTAGAAGAAGAGAAGAAAACAAAACTAAAAAATAAACAAAGCATACAGGGTGTGGCAAAAGTTAGGATATGCAATGAAAAAGTTAAAACTCTAATAAACGATACTGATTGATGAACTATTCGATAACATATTTAAAACATTTAGTGAAATATACAAAAAATCTGAAGAGCCAAACAAAACAAAAATAAGAAAAAGAAATCAATACCAATGGCTCAGCGAAGATCTCCTAAAATGTTGTCATATTAGGGATAAACTACATAAAATATGGTTAAAAAATAAAAACAATTAATGAAATAAAAAAATGAGAACCAATTTAGCAGCAAAGTAGTATCAACATACGGTGTTCCTCAAGGTTCAAAATTAGGGCCAATTCTTTATATCATATATGCTAACGACAAGGTAAAGACACTAACCGACAGCACTGCATTCACGTATGCAGTTGACACCGCCATAATTGTATCTCATAAATGCATACGTACTGCTGAACGAACAATGCAAAAAGAATTAGATACAATTACCAGATGGTGTCACGATAGCGGGTTAGTTATAAACGCAATTAAAACTAAAATAATGCATAAAAGACCTCGGCATATACCACACGCGAACATCTCTCTTACGTTTCACAACACGGACTGTTAACACAAAACATTTAATAATAGGGACAACTCAACTATTGAGGAATCTTGTACGACACAGATTGAGCTGGTTGAGACATACAATACCTGGGAATACATTTGGATACAAAATTCAAATGGAAAACGCACATAGAATCTCTCCACAAAAAGCTTCGTAAAACGGCCTATGCATTGTACCATCTGAGCAACTGCTCCCCTTACTTCGTGCTAAAGCAGGCTTATTTTTCTCTAGCAGAATCTTACTTGAGGCACGGAATAACAGCTTGGGGCAACGCGGCATATTGCAGAACGCTCCAATTAGCCCAGGACAACCTAGTGAAGTTACTGAACAAAAATTATCAACGCACTAAAAATTACCTAAAACATTCAGAACCAAATCCGAACAAGAGTCACCAAATAATGAATATCGACAACCAAACCAACAATGCGAACATGAGCGAACTATCAACATCACAACAATTAAAACAAGTAAAAAAGGCGTTAAGTTCGGCCGGGCCGAACTTTATATACCCTCCACCATGGATTGCATTCCACAGAGGTTGTCGGTTTTCGTAGAAGTGCAGTAATATTACAGGAAAATATAATTTTTTAATATAGCCAAACCAAAACAAATACAAATATTGAAAAGTTAATTTTATAAATAAATATAATATTTTAATTATTTCAAACCACGCTTATATGGTACCTGCGTGCTACCTGTTTCTTATTAACCTTTTTTAATTGACCAAGACAGTTTTGTTGTTTTAGGTTTTCAATACTTTGTGGGGTTTTATTTTTGTGTTTAATCTTTCACAAATTTTCTTAATTTAATGTATTTAGTTTTTAGATAGAGTAATTCATGTAGTGTAAGTAGTTCAATTAGAGTAGTTATTGATTTGTAATTCAAACAGTAATTTTCGTTTTTAAATTGTATTTTAAATTCGCATTAGTATCGACTACGCCGTTCATTGCTTGGGGCCGGCCTTTCGTTTTGTTCAGTGCGCCGCTCATGTTGCCAGTCCTCTCGGGGTAGATATGCAGCCATAACTAGAAAACAATAAATGTGAATGTGTGTTCTGTTGAAAATTAAACTATGATCTAGTCAATCGGAAAATAGTTTGACAACTTTGGTAATGGGTCGACTAATTATGCCGTGGGACGTTTTTATATCTACAACCCGGGTATTCTGGTCGAGTCAGGATACGTTTTTACTATTCGCCCCATTCGCCACTCAGTAGGGGACAATTTTTCGTCCTTGATAATGACGAGATCATTGTCTTTGACATTTTCCCTTTGGTACTTCCATTTTGTTCTACGGTGGAGTTCATTCAAATATTCGGACTTCCAACGCTGGCAAAAATATTGGGAAATTATTTTTAGACGTTTCCATCTATTGGCGTAAGTTAAATCGTTATCAGATATGTCCGATTCGGCAGGTGCCAGCATGGACGTCCAGGAGTTAAAGGGGACAAATCATCAGGGTCATCGCTAGCAGCGCTCAAGGGTATCGAGTTCAGACAAGCCTCGATACGTGCTAAGATTGTTGAGAGCTCTTCAAAGGTGAAATTCATTTTTGGTATTAATTTTCTCAAATGTATTTTGAATGACTTTACGCCCGCCTCCCAAAGACCATCCATATGAGGTGCGCCAAGAGGTATGAATTTCCAGTCAAGTTCGTGATGTGCATTTTGTTGAATGGCGTTACTTTGAAGAGTCTTGGGGAACTCGAGTCTGTCTTTTCGCATCATTTCAGCTGCTCCCACGAAATTTGTGCCATTATCAGAATAAATCCTGGCAGGATTTATTCTTCGGCCGATAAACCGTGCAAGGGCGGCGAGGAAAGATTGGGTCGACAAGTCGCTTGTGGCTTCCAGGTGAATGGCTTTTGTGGCAAAACAGACAAATATGCATACATATCCTTTTGTAATAAGGCAAGCTCGACCAGTGAAATTTTTTATGCTAAAGGGCCCAGCAACATCGACTCCTGTGTTGTTGAAGGGTCGAGATGGCATGGTACGTTCTGGAGGAAGAGATGACATAATCTGAGTTTGAGTGTGTCGTTTATACAGTATACACGTCTTGCAGTTGTGTATAACCTTTTTTACTAAAGGTTTCAGTCTGAATATCCAAAATTCAGTTCTCAATACCCGTGTCATAAGTTGGTTTCCTCCATGAATTGTGACCTCGCATGGTAAGAGTATTGGATGACGTTCATTATACGTTAAGGCAGGCGATTGAACAAGTCGACCGTTCGCTCTCATGACCCCCTTGGAATCCAGAAACGGATTAAGAGATAAGAGACTACTGCTAGGTGAAATACGAGTTTTTTGTGCTAGAGCCCGATGTTCAAGGGCAAAATAGTTTTTTTGGGTGATGATTATAAGACGGACTTTAATGTCCCGAATCTCTTCAGCGGTAATTTCTACGGATGAAATTGTAAGTAGTGTCCTATTTATGCCGGTGTTTTTCCAAGAACGAAGTGCGTATGCTAAAACCTTATATGCATGCGAAAGGGAAGAAAATCTCAAAAGTGGGTCGTCAAAGGTTGAGGTTGCAAATACTTTGAAAGATTTGGCTTCCAAATTGGTGTCTTCTTGAACTTCGTACTTTGGCCATCGGTCTTGCGGAAATTTGAGCCATGGGGGTCCATGCCACCATAAATGATGTGACTTTAAGTCGTTTGGTGAACAGCCCCGACTGGCAATGTGTGCGGGATTGCTTTCAGAGTCCACATGTCGCCACCGTTCATTTCCAATACCTTCCAGAATATCAGATACTCGATTTCCGACAAAAGTGCTCCAGGCACAAGGTGGTTTTTTAGCCATGCGAGAACAATTGTTGAATCGGTCCAGTATTGCGTCGAAAAGTTTGAGATTCGAAGCTGTGGAATTATTGCTGAAGCTAATTTTGATAAAAGGACAGCTCCAAATAACTCTAAACGAGGTAGCGAAATTTTCTTCAAGGGGGCCACACGTGTCTTGGCTGCCAGTAGAAAAGTGTCTATGCTATTATCGGAATGTTGGACTCGTATATACAATGTGGCAGCGTATGCACTTTCCGATGCGTCGCAAAATCCGTGGATTTTGATGGAACTAGACGGTCTGAACTGAACCCACCTCGGAATCGCGACAGTATCAATTGATGGACAAGTTTTAATGAAATTCTGCCAGTTTATGTTAGTTATGGGTTTCAAAATGTCGTCCCAATCAATTTCATCCAGCCAGACTTGTTGCATTATTAGTTTAGCTATCACAATTATTGGTGCCAACCATCCGCAAGGGTCGAAAAACTTGGCTATTGTGGAAAGGACTGATCTCTTCGTGTGCGCTATACTTTCCTCAATCGGTGGTGAAGTGAATGTAAATGAGTCACTTGATATGTTCCACCTGATACCTAGGGTTTTCGTTGATGTTCGTTGATAAGTCTAACCAATTGACAGGAAGAAGTGAGTCCGGAGGTAAATCTTGAATTACAAGTGGGTCATTTGATGTCCACTTCCGTAACTCGAAACCGGCTGAATCCAAGGCCGACACCAATTCTTTTCTTGATGTGATGGCCTCTTTTATTGTGTGACCTCCCGCTAGGACGTCGTCAACATACAAATTCTGTTGAATTATATCTGCGGCTAGGGGGTGTGTGTCTTTCACGTCTTCGGCAAGTTGAAGAAGTGTCCGAATGGCAAGGAATGGTGCGCAATTAATTCCAAAAGTTACAGTTAGGAGTTCAAAGTCCTCTATAGGATCATTAGGAGATTTCCTAAACAGAATTCTTTGGTATTTGGTCTGCCTAGGGTCTAAAAGAATCTGCCTGTACATTTTCGTGACGTCGGCGTTAAAAACTTACCTATAAAATCTCTATTTTAGTATTTGTAAAACAAGATCTTGTTGAAGAATGGGTCCCGGGAACAAATTATCGTTAAGGCTTTTTTTGTTATACGAGGGGCTGGATGCGTTGAATACAACTCTCAGTTTTGTCGTTACCCTATCTGGCTTAATGACGGCATGATGTGGCAGGTAATAGTGCGGTGTATTATCAACCTCCTGCGCTCCTCCCCCTCCTCCTCATATGACCCAATTCCAAGTATTCTAAAATGGCCTGATCATACTGCTGCTTGATGTCCGGCGTTTTTAGTAACTTTTTCTCCATTCGATGAAACTGCGCCATAGCAATGTTCCTGGAAGCTCCCAATTCTTCGCAAGTTTTGAACGGGAGAGTCACAATGTACCTTCCAGATTTGTGTCGACGAGTTGTAGATTTAAAATTTTGTTCACAAAATGTATCCTCTTCTGACCGCAAAATCTATTTTGTGGGTCTCCTCCACCTCTCAAAAACGTGTGAGGATTTTCTCAATCGAGACGGTGTTACAAAGTGAAATGTGGTTTTCGACTTGAGTCTCCTGAGTAATGGGTCCACCGATAATCCATCCAAATACGGTTTTTTGAGCTAATAGTGACCCGATAGTCTGCATAGGAATGCCTATTGCGAAAATTAGGGGTCCGATATCCATTCCAATCCGATATCCATCAATAGGTCGGCTTGCGTAAAAACGAGGGTCTGCCAGTTCAAGTTTGGAAACATCAATAATTTGAGTTTTTTCCAGTGTTCTAGGTGGTAAATTAGAAGGTAAGGTCTTCAAGACCGGTGCCCAAACTTCTAATTTAAATCTAGGGTCTGTTCGTGAGCAAAGGTTGAAAAGACAAGCTTTTGTGGAGGTTTCTGACACTGCCTGATTTATACCGGTCACATGATCTAAGTTGCGTCTCGTAGGAAGTCTTAAAAAATTTTTAAGTTTTTCCGAAATGAAAGTAGATTGAGATCCAGGGCCAATTATTGCCCTGGCATCGTATTTCTGTCCTCGAGACTCGACTTGAACTATGGCAGTGAACAGCAAAGTTTATCTACTTTGTAGTAGACAAGGGGGTTTGCACTCTTGAAGAGTCAAAGTTATGAGGCTAGGAGGTTCTAGGTTTGATGTGGACTGTATTAACGTTGTAAGAGCTGCAGCACTAGTACTAGGTCGTGCATTATCTCTTTCTAAAGTTTGACTGTCTATCGAAAATTGGGTCCCATTTGTCTCATGCAACACTGTGTGATGCTTTAGTTGACACTCTCGACATTTATAGGGATTTCTACAATCCTTGATGACATGCTTTGAAGAGAGACAGTTGTAGCATAAATATGAAGTCTTTACAATGTGAATTCTGTCATTTATACTCTTTCCAAGGAATGTTGGACAATCTCGGATAAAATGATTTTCCTTGCAGAGTTGACAACTCTGATCATTCCTGTTAAACGAATTAGTTGAATTATTGCTAAGTTTTTGCTTTGTTCCCGTGCTTGTTGGGTTTTGTGAAATATTTGTTTGAAACATATTAAAACGTCTGTCTTTTTTATTATGGTCAGATCCAGGCTGACTATTTTTTGATGCGCTCGGTTTTATATTTCCGACTGACTCTAGGGTCTTGAACTTGTGTGTCAAAAACATATCAATTTCTAGGTAGCTTTGTTGAGCTAAGGAACACTAAAATTGGGTCCCATCCCCCGGTGTCAATACTTAATGTATTCAACGTTTGAATTAAACTATTAATTGTTCGCTGCATTTTTTGTATCGAAGACCCTGAATCTGCGGAAACATGAGGCAAATTAAATAGAGTCTTCAGCTGTTCATTAACCTGCATCCGCTTATTTTCATATCTGGCCATTAAGTTTTTCCAGGCAATGTCGAATCCATCATTGGTTAGGGGTAAGTGGCTGATGATTTCCCTCGCTTCTCCCGCAGTTTTTTTGGGTCAGGTGGAGTAATTTCTCGACTTTGCTCAATTTGGAGTTTTTGATGTAGATGGCAGAAAAAAGGTCTCTAAATGTCGGCCAGGCAGTGTATCCTCCAAAAAGGAGTGTCCCAGAATGTTGTATTATAAAATTTGACCGATAAACTTTTCCAGCGGCAAAAGTCTATTGTCTCGCAAGTCAAATTTTTGTTAAATTTTTTCCTCAACAAAAGTAGAATGTTAACTTGTATAATTTGACCGATAAACTTTTCCAGTGGCAAAAGTCTATTGTCTCGCAAGCCAAATTTTGTTAATACATTCGACTTATTCTCTGTTGAAAGCACGCTAGCATCTAAACGAAAGGAGCTAGAACGTTCAAATTTTCCATAAATGCGTCTTATAGTCGTAGATCGGTTTGGATTGAAATCGGCCCAATACTCCGAATTTCATTATTCTAGGTACAGCCGTTTGGTTGGTACCATCTTTATCCCTCTATACTTTTACCCCTTAATAGTACGAATTTGGAAAAAATACTTTTATATTATGTATCTACTTATTTGGAGGAATGTACATACCGAATTTCGTGTTTCTAGTTGTTGTCGTTTAATATGTACCTTTTTATCCCTTTTTTGGCCCATTTCACCCCCTACAAATAATAATCACTTTATGGTGCACGTTTTTGTTATAAGGGGAATGCGCATACCAAATATCAAGCATATTCAAAAAAATGCTTAAATACGTTAAAATATTAGGGATTATTATGGTATTTTTAGTCCTTGTGAGGGAAAATTTTTTCCCTTTGGGCCGATTTTGCCCCATTTCAATCCAAACCGATCTACGACTATAAGACGCATTTATGGAAAGTTTGAACGTTCTAGCTCATTTCGTTTAGATGCTAGCGTGCTTTCAACAGACGGACGGACGGACATGGCAAGATCGTCTTAAAATTTTATGACGATCAAGAATATATATACTTTAAAGGGTCTCAGGTCGATATTTCAAGGTGTTACAAACGGAATGACAAAGTTAGTATACCCCCATCCTGGAGGTGGAGGGTATAAAAATATATAAAGATCTACAAATCATCAACATCAAAGATTTATACAAAACAACAATATCAAAAGAATTCTTCAACAACACAAATTATCTACAACGAATAGATCACCAACAAAACACAAGAAGAAAATCACAAGGACGATACATAATACCGAAGTACAAAAATGATTATGGAAAATATTCTCTTGCCGTCACAGTACTATCACCGCTGAACATTCTGGATATTAGTAATCCAATATGCAAAAATAAATTAATCAAAAAATATTTCTTGAATACATCTTAGGTTTTTATCCATTTAAAATTTTAATATTTCTAAATTTCAAAAATCAATGAATATTTTTTAGCAAAAACAATGTGTATATATACAGTTAGTATTAATTTAGCCTGCAGACAAGCCGCAATGGCTTCGCGGGTCTTGTAATAAATTGTAAATCTATATATTGCTCGATAAATGAATTAAAAAAATTATAAAATTTGTCACTTACAAATTTGTAAACGATTCTAAATATTGATTCTAGTTTTAAGGGAATATTTAACATTATTAATAGTAATTTAATCAATACTTTGATAATTCAATGTTGTGTGTTCAATAAAACATGTTTTAATAACCCCATACGACAAGTTTTAAAAAAGTCGTTACACTTGAACCGGACGATATACGTATGAAACTTCATGCCAAATGGAGTTACTTGGCGTTTTTAGTTTTTCTTTTCCTCATACTGTTGCCCCTTCACAGGACTACAAAATTCCGAAGGATACAATTTTTCAAAAAAGTACTTTATATACTTGTTTGCACCCTATGATAACTATATTAGTGCCAAAATAAAGAGTAAAATGTATTTTAAAAATACTTCAAATATCATGCTTCTATCTTTATTAGTTCAGTATTAATATCTATTTCAAGTTTTCCTCTTAGTTTTTCTAGTTTATTCATATCTTACTTGTTAAGAGACAAAATTTTAAATGGTTGTTAATACTAAACTAATACAGATAGAAGCTTGCAATTTAAAGTATTTTTAGCACATATTCTCTACTATGAATTGGCATATATACCGGTGCCATATGGTACGAATAATTATTAAAAATAATTTTTGAAATAATTTGAAAATTTGAAGTCCTTTTAAGGGGTAACAGGATGAGTAAATGAAAAACTAAAAACGCCAATTAACTCTATTTATTTACCTATAGTTTCAGATGTATATTATTTGGTGCAAGTGTAAACACAGACTGTCGGACAGTGTAATACAAGACATAGAATATCAAATAGTTTATGAAAAGAAACCATAATGATACTAGCTAGTATAAGAATCCCTTCCAATAAGTTCGGACACGCCTTTTTAATGTTTGAAATAAATTGTAATGTTTCTTTGGTTATTTATTGCGAAATTTCAAATAATTTAAAAAAAAACACTTCGTAGCAAACTTCAAATAATGTGCTTCAATACCCTAAATATTTTTTATTTATTTAGTTATTTTCAGTCTTTGTTAGGCGAAAAACTTTATGACTCTCGATCAATCTTTACTGTTTACAATCCTAACAGTCTACACAGTTAGGAGTTCGTGATTCCTGATATAGCCGTTTGATTGGTACCGTCTGTTTCCTTTTCCCATTGTGACGCTAAAAGTACGAATTTGGATTTTTCGTTTTGCACGCTCACAAGATCAGTTAGTCGTATTCTAAACACAGCCATTTGAATTTATAATACAGTATAAAGCTAAGTTTTTTATATGTACGTTTTTTTGTTTACATTTTCACGATCCCGCTTTTTTTCTACAAAATCCCGCTTTTTGAATTCATAAATCCAGCTTTTTCTCCAAAAAGAGATGGTTACGTTATCCATAACGGGTATATCCCCATACAAATGGGGCCCCGTTTTACTCTATTACCGATCTAGAACCTTCACATCGGGTCTTGATATATTTCAACTAGGAATACCTACCGTGAATCAGAACTATATAGGCCCATGTATTTGGCACAGGTCCTAAATTTTGTGATAGACCTGCCGCCAATTATCAATAAAACCTTCCCAGCAAAAAAACCTTCCCATACTAAAAATTTGTTCTGGGTCGAGGAAAATTCTAAGACGATTTAGCCATGTCCGTCTGTCTGTCTGTTCAAAGCACGCTAGCTTCCGAATGAAATGAGCTAGTAGGTTCAAATTTCTCCTAAATGTGTCTTATGGTTGCAGATCGGTGGGGATTGAAAGTGGGCGAAATCGGCCCAAAGGGAACAATTTTTCCCTCACAAGGACTAAAAATACCCATAATAACCCCTAATATTTTAGAGTATTTAAGCATATTTTTTCAATATGTCTGCTTGTACTTACTTGATATTGGGTATGCGCATTCCCCCTATAACAAAAACGTGCATCAAAAAGGGATTGTTATTCGTAGGGGTGAAATGGGGCAAAAAAGGGATAAAAATAGTACTTATTGAACGACAACAGCTAGAAACACGAAATTTGGTGTGCAGATTCCTTTAATTGAGTAGATACAAAATAAAAAAATATTTATTCCAAATTCGTACTTTTAAAGGCTAAAATGGTACGAGGGATAAAAATGGTACCAACCAAACGGTTGCACCTAGAATAAAGAAATTCGGTGTATACATTTGTCTGCCTGCGTAGACACGTAAAATAAACAGATTTTTCGAAATTCGTACTTTTTGGGGTTAAAATGGAAAAAGGGGATAAAAATAGTACTAACCAAATGACAGCAGCTAGAGTCATTAAACTCGGAGAATACATTCCTCTGACTGCGTAAACACAAAAAATAAGTGTTTCTTTCCAAATTCGTACTTTCAAGGGATACAATGAGTACAAAGGGATAAATATGGTACCAACTAAACGATTGTGTGCACATCCCTGTAATTGCGTAGACACGTAAAACAAAGAGATTTTAGAAAGTCATACTCTTAAGGGGGTAAACTAGGAAAAAGGGGATAAAAATGGTACCAACCTAAACACAAAATAATAAGATTTTTCTAAATTCGTACTTTTTACTTTAACGACAAAAATTGGTTGAATCATGAAGTTAGGTTATTTTGCACTATGTTCGATACTTAAATTTATTGGGAGCCTTGCCTTATAAGCATAGTTTGAAATAATGAAAATATTATATTTATTTATAAAATTATTTTTTCAATTGTGTGTAGATGTTTTTGTCCGGCTTGAGGTCATGTAATTTAAAAAACAACGATGTTGTGTTTTTATTAATTTTTTATTTAAAAATTCCCAATATTTCGATTGACTTCGTCAATCATCTTCAGGGGTGTCACTATAAAAACAAATATTTTAACATTAAATATACAAAAACACTTAACAATTATGACAATAATTACATTTATGAATATAGAGTATAAACGACAGTAACTTGTCCGCACAACCAGTCCTTGTCAACTAAAATTATTTTTGCTTACATTTATGCTTTTTAATAATGTGTCTGTATATGTGAGCGCAGCCGTCCGTGTCAGTTTTGTAATTTATTCTCTTGTCAGAGGGAACATCAATTATATGTAAAGTTTCAAGAGTGTATCTGCGTTTGTAGTTGTTCTCTTGTGCTAATATTTTTACATCGTCGAAATTCGGCGTGTGACCCGTCAAAGTACAGTGGGCAGCCAGAGCGGTTTTTTGTTCTAGTGGTCTATTTGTTGCTTTTTGGTCAGATTTATGCGAAGAAAGTCTTGTCTTTAATTTAGTCTTAGTGGTGCCAACATATACCTTTTGGCATAAGTTGGACTTGTCCCCGTTGCATGTGATTTGGTAAACTACGTCCGATTTTTCTTCATTTTTTAATCTAGATTTTATCCTGCTAAAAAGGTTATTGACTGTAACATGCGTCTTAAGTGCTAATTGGTATTTCTCTTTGTCGTATAAATTTGAATGGCGAAATCTTTCAGAAAAACCCGCTACATATGTCAAAGATTTGAATATTTTATTGTTTTCTTTGGTATCTGTTGTGGTGTGCACTTTTTCCGAATTTATATTTTTTATTAAGTTTGCTATTGTTTGTGTGGGAAAGTCATTCTTTTTTAGTATGTCCTTAATTTTTAGTATATTGTCTTGGTGAAATTCTGCGTCACTTATAGATATGATCCTGTTAATGAAATTAGTCGCTGTGTTGATTATTACTCTCCTAGGATGTTTTGAGTTAAAATTGATAAGTCTACCAGAAGCAGTAGGTTTTTGATACCAGTCAAGTTTAAGCCGAGAACCTTGTCGATGAATAATACAGTCCAAATATGGTAGTTTGTTGTTATCTTCCCTTTCCATTGTGAACTGTATTTGTTTGTTGAACGAGTTGAGTGTTTGTAACATGGTCTGAATTTCATCTACCTTAATGATTGCCAAAAGATCGTCAACATATTTCGTTAATAGTCGTGGTTTGTACGTCATCTTATCCAGTGAAGTGTCCAAAAGTTCCTCCATAACGATGTCAGCAATTATTGGAGATGCTGGAGATCCCATCGGCATACCTTTTCGTTGTTCATATATTTTGTCGTCATATTTGAAGTATCTAGTGTCCTTGATACAAAATGTCACCAATTCTAAGAATAATTCCTTCGGAATACTTGTAAAGTCTTTTATTCTCGTCCATTTTCTTTCAATCGTCTTAATTGCGAAGTGTACAGGAATGCTGGGGAACAGAGAAATAACATCAAATGATACTAGAACTTCGTCATCGTCAATGTGTAAACCTCGGATTCTGCTTTTGAAGTCTATGGCGTCTTTTACATTATATTTTGAGTCCTTTGTTAAATTCTTTAAAATGTTGGTTATATATTTGCACAGTCCATAGGCCGGGGAGTTAAGAGAAGAACATATCGGTCGTAGAGGTATACCATCTTTGTGAATTTTCGGAAGTCCGTAAATTCTTGGTGCATTTGCTGCTCTGCATGTCAACTTATTTTTGTCTGTCAAGTCTATTATTTCCATGTTGAATAATTTTTCCACTAGTCTGTTATTTTTGGTTTGTAGGCTGGAAGTTGGATCTCGTTTTAGCCTTTTGTAGGTACACATATCTCTAAGTATTGATGTCATCTTTTGTTGATAGTCTTTTTTGTCCATTGCAACGGTTTTACCTCCTTTATCGGCACTAAGTATAAGTATGTCATTGTTTTCTTTCAGAAAATGTCTCGTTTGTCCCACTGTGTCAAGTATAAGTTTGTCTCGTTTAGTCAGTTCAACTTTTTGTAAGTGGTCGTCTATTAGCGACGTCAATTTTGTTCTTGCAATATCTTGTTGTTCCCTGTTTTCTAATGTCTGTATGCATTCTTCTCCCTCTGCAATTACTTTAAATAATGGAAATGTAGTCTTTGTGTTAGGTAGTGCATATTTCGGTCCCAGTGAAAGCAACCATTGTATATTTGTTGGGATTTGCTTTGTTGTTGTGTTAACAAACCAATCGTTTGTGTGTGTTATGTTGAGTTCTCGGTGTTGTTCTCTCTTTAATGCATCAAATTTCTTAATGTGTGTTGTTTTGTTATTGTTGAATTGACTGTCGTATATAATTTTCTCACTCTCTAAAAGTTGTGTGGAATCTTCTTCTTCCAAAAGCTCTTTTATGCGATCTTCCTCTCTCTTTATTGATTCTACTCTCTTGTTTATTTCTTTGTGTTTGTATTGTATTAGAAGTTTTATGAGTTTCATGTGAAAATTGAAGTTGTGTTTTTGTAATGTTTTGTTTAGCGTTGGCGGGATGTTGTTGAAAGCTTTAAATATGTTGTATGTGTTCTTGGTTGTGTTGTGTATGAACTTTGCATTTGTTTTGCTTTGGCTATTAAAAAACAAGTAAGGAAAGGCTAAAGTCGGACGGCGCCGACTCTATGATACACTCCACTTTCTATCCGAATACAATTCAATTCGTTGAAAAAGTATTTGTATCCTGTAAATGTATGTGTTTGACAAAAAATTTTAAATCGGAAAGGACATTTGTATAAGGATATATTGAAACCTGGAACGAAATAGGTGAAATATAAAGTGTTTATTTTGGCCAAAATCGGTTAAACTTTTGGGAGCAACAGTTGTATTTGGGCTATATTTAAATCTGAACCGATCTTACCCACTTTCAACATAGTTTTGTTTAGTTGGACTATAAGATGTTGTGCCAATTTTAAAGAAAATCGGGTACAATATTTGGTTTCTATAGCGCAAAAGTCAAATCGGGAGCGTCATTTGTATAGGGACTATATCTAAATCTGAACCGATCTAGCCCGCTTTAGCTACACGTGCTTCTAGTTAGATTATAAGATGATATGCCAAATTTAAAGAAAATCGAGCATAATATGCGGCTTTTAGAGCGGCAAAAGTCAAATCGGGAGCGACATTGTTATGGGGGCTATATCTAAATCTGAACCGATCTTACCCAATTTCAGCATAGGTGTTTCTAGTAAGATTATAAGATGTTGTGCCAAATTTAAAGAAAATCGAGTACAATATGTGGCATTTAAAGCGGAAAAAGTCAAATCGGGAGCGATATTTATATGGGGCTATATCTAAATATGAACCGATTTGATCTATTTTCACTATAGATGTTCCTAGTTTAAATCTAAGATGTTTTGCCAAATCTGAAGACAATCTGATACAATATGTGGTTTCTAGAGCGGAAAAGGTCAAATCGGGAGCGAAATTTGTATGGGTGCTATATCTAAATCTGAACCGATTTAATCCATTTTCAACACAGATGCATCTAGTAGAATTATAAGGTAATCCAAGGTAATTTGAAGAAAATCAAGTGAAATATGTGGTCTCTAGAGCGGGAAAAGTCAAATCGGGAGCGAAATTTGTATGGGAGCTATATATAAATCTGAACCGATCTAACACATTTTTACCACACGTGTTTCTAGTTGAAATATAAGATGTTTTGCCAAGTTTAAAGAAAATCGGTTGTAATATGTGGTATCTAGAGTGAAAAGAGTCAAATCGGGAGTGAACTTCGTATGGGGGCTATATCTAAATTTGAACCGATTTTCTTCAAATTAAATAGCGTTCGTCCCTGTCCCGAAAAACTTTATTGTGCAAAGTTTCATTTAGTTATGTCTACAATTGCGACCTGTATCGTGATTACAAGAATAGATGGACAGACGGATGGACGGACATTGCTAAATCGACTCAAAAAGTGATTCTAAGTCGATCGGTATAATTAACAATGGGTCTATCTCGTTTCCTTTTGGGTGTTACAAACAAATGCACAAAGACATAATACTCTCGTGGAGTGTATAATTATATTTTCCTGTAATATTACTGCACTTCTACGAAAATCGAAAGCCTCTGTGGAACGCAATTCATGGTGGAGGGTATATAAATTTCCGCCCGGCCGAACTTAACGCCTTTTTTACTTGTTTTTTGCTGGGTTCATATTACCATGGACCATTACGTAAATACATTGTCACCGCTCATATGCATCTTCCGATTTATTGAAAACACTCAGGATTCACTTATTACAGCCAATCTTCATGAAAATAAGTGTTATATTTTTCACTAGGCGCAGCTACAATGAGATGGCATGACACCGATTTTGTTTGTATATGGGCCCATCATATGAATGAGTAAAATAATGTAAATTATTTTCATCAATTGTACCATATTCGTTAAATTTGACTAAAGATTAATTTATAGTATACTGTATAATTTATACGAACTACATAAAATTGCATCCATGAAACACCTGAGTTTAGTAATCAGAGCGAGGTATATACGCAAGGAGTGGTGTAGGGTATTATATAGTCGGCCCTGCCCGACTTTAGCCTTTCCTTACTTGTCAATATTCAAGATGTATATTCGTAGACAGATTCTCATGGAATAGTTTAAAGCTAGGAGTGACACATTGTTATAAAGATTTTTAATAGAGTCACAAACATCCCAACATACCAAATGACTTGAGAATAATATTATAATAAGCTTACCAACACACACCTCAAACTTGAAAAAGGGTTGAGAATCCATTTGAAATTGCTTGTATAACAATTGGAAAAAAATCGAAACGGAACCCTCTTGATAATATTAAATGTGTACGCTTACTATAAGCTTATCCTTGTAATTGTAGAATAAGCGTACATTAAATTTTTGTTTTTTGGTAATTTTTTGCGAACTTGAGAAATTGATGTGTATTATAAGAATTCCTGAAGCATTGTTAAAAACTCGTTATGAATTCACTATTTTTATAATATTGTTCTCAAGTTGTATTGCGGTTTTATTCCTATTTGGTATGTTGGGATAAACCAATCACTACAGTGTATGTATTTGTAACAAAATACATGAGTAACAATTGAGTGGCACTTTAATATAATTACATATGTTAAACAAGGAGCGAATGATATCGAGTAAATGAGCAACAAAGAGAATTGTAATAAATCAAAATATGAGATTATGAGTGATAATATATTTAAGAGAATGATTTTAACAGTGGGGGAAAATACAATTAACGTATTTAATACAGTAGTTATATTCTTTCAATTGAGTGTAAAAAGGTGTAAATCAAATTATAAAATGTATGTAAAAATTATGAAATGTATGTAATAAATTTAAGGTCCGCTACAAAATTATGAATATCGGACGAAAAATTACGCCATTAACTTCATGTTTGTAAAACAATTTAATACAGGAGATGTATTTTCAGAGTCAACATTTTCAAACTCTTTTTACAAAAATGAGCGCTGCGTTTTCAATTTCCTTCCGATGTTCATCATTTATGCATCATTTGAAATGTCTTGACTGCAGCTATTTTTTATAAAATAATACCACCAAATACGAAAAAAGCACAAAAATACTATAAACGTCCAACAATTCCACCAGTAAGTTACTCTAAGGCAAGAATCAAAATTTTTATTTAAAGTGCTTCCAAGAGTCTATTAATTCAGAGAAAAATTTTGGGAAAAAATGCAACGTGTGTGTTTTCAGGAGCGTTTAGCTTGATCTAGGAACGAAATATTTTGCAAATCATCGTTCAACAATCCAAACTTTATTTTCATGGGGTGACTGGAAACTGTTTTTCCATTTGTATGTATGTACCTCCCAGCCTTATTTGAATTGCATTTATTATATGCGGCGCTTAACCCTTTAGGCCCGTTTTTTTTATGTTAAATGTAAAACATTGGATATGCTTGTTGACAAAGTATGGGTCTGAATACGACGTCTAATGAGTTTTGGCGTTTTTAATGTATACAGGACATGAGTAACAGGATGTTTACTCAAAAACTCTATACGCATACTTCGATGGAAATTTGGAAATGTTTCTTCATTTTTATAGTCTTAAATATGATGTATGTATAAATTCGAAATAAAAAAATATTAACTCTGAAAAATATTTGACACAAGTAAGAAATTTGACAAAAAATTCAGTAAGTTAAAACTCATTTCTTATTGTTTCGCTACTTTAAAGTAGACTTTAAAATGGAGACCTACGCGCAGAGAAAGAATGCATTACGTAGAAACGAAATTTTAGGCACGTGAACATCGTTTTTGAGTTTCTTTTGTGAGAAAAATTGGGTTGTTTGCGGTAAACATGTTATCACTTGTTGTAAATGAATAAAGAGAAATATGTTTACATATATCAAACAGTTTTCTTCGTTTGTCGAAATGGAATTGTATTATCATTCCAAACTCCCAAAACATTTGGAAGTAACACAAACCGTTGTTGTTGCATCTGTGATGAAAATAGGTCACATCGGTTCAGATTTAGATACAGCTCCATAAAAATGTCGCATCGCAAATGTTACATCGTAGCGCTCTACAAACCACGTATTGTGAACTGAATATACGAATAGCCACACCAAATTATTTGCTTTTATTAAGAATGTTTTTAGATTTAATTATGATATCATAGTGATTTTTATCTACTTTTTTTTAAATTACTAAAATATTTTTTTATTAAATTTCCAAACTTTTATTGTAGTACACAGTTAAAAGTTCATAAGTTCAAGAAGTGGTATCGGTTAATTAAAATGAAACTTTTCGAACAATTTGGTGTCCATTAGCGAAATTAGCATTACACAATTCGTTTAGTTTGTTTGTATTTTTCATACCCTTTGTCCGAGATTCAAGAAAGTGTTCACGATTTTTTATGTAATTTTCATGTTTTCATGATTATACTGCAAAATCAACATTTATTTAAAATAGAACTTAAAAATTCTATATTTTATTGAATCAGAAAGTTTAGAAGGTTTTAACAAAGTATATGTTCGAAACCTCTCTGGGGGGAGGGGTTTGAACCCCCAAACCCCTCCCCTGCGCACGGCCATGACATGTGGCATAATGAATATTAACAGGTTGTATGAATTATACACTCATACATATGTGTTGAATAAAATAATAACAAAACTAATAATTTGTTTCAACACTGTTTATTTATTAAAGTAATAAAAAAAAAAACAAAAAAGGTTTCTCCAGAGCCACGATTCGAATCGAGACCTCCTGGGTGCATAACGGACATCTACCTCTGCGACCCATTCACTTGAAAAATTTTACGGGATATTGAAATATTATTGACTTTTTAGAAGTTATTTAAAAAGCGGGAAAATGCACATTTGAATTTTGAGATGCGATTACAATGTGCTTCCTACGGAAGTACTTCCACTTTGGTGAGATGTTGAAAATAATTGATATATAGATATTTACATTCTAAAATTAGTATACATACACGGATGCCTGGGTATTTTGACACAGTTTATCAAACTCAATAATGACTACAAATGATATACGATATTGATGTAAATGTCTATTTTATTGATATCCACCAAAATAATATTATAGAAACATATTGATTGCGTTAGTAACAAATTGATCACTATAACCGAATTCAAAACCTTTCAAATCTTACATTCTGTTTTTTATTTTTGTTTAATTTTTAGGAATTGTACAAATACATGAGTGGCGACTTGAATGCAGAAGAAGAATTGCAAACATTACAATACATTATAGGTCTTGGAATTGAACGCGAAGAGCTAAGGGATGAGATTTTTATTCAATGTATTCGACAATCTACAAATAATCCAAATTTAGAGTGGACAGATCGGCTTTGGCTACTAATGTGCTTAATTATAGTTGCATTTCAACCAAGTAAACTATTATTCCGGTGAGTACAATAAAATTGGATTAAAAGTACCAGTATATATTTAATCCATATTTTCAACCCTGACGAAACAGCCATGGTGGTAATGGATTAATTTTAGCCTTAGCTCAAATATTTCTCTCTCTTTGTTTGTTGACAAATATTAGCAGCATTAATGATGTGATATCGGCGTTGAATAAATTCAGACGGCCGTACCTGTCGTTGTATCTGGGTTTTCCGCACGGTAAGAGCACAGATTATGCCTTTCAGACTGCATGTGAAAACAAACGATTTCAGATCAAATGTAAAATTTGTATGGGTACTAACATTTGTAAATCGACCTTATGTCATTTCTGCTCATCTTCGCATGGAGTCTAAAAAGGCAATTAGAGTATCTTCATATGTATGCGAGCAAAAAACGTGTCTGTATTTCAGACTAAAAGTAAATTTTGTCCGATGGACGCTTTCAGTTTTTTATTCTATTTTTAAATTCATCTTTAATTTATCCATAGATATTACATCAAGTAAAATTGTATCATATATGTTGATTAGTTTTAATTTAAAAATTTTAACGGGAAATTAGGTAAATATTTATATGAAAACAACATAATGTTACTGTTTATGCTAAAATAAACCTTTGAACCCCCTGAATTCCTAAAAAACAGTTCAAAAATCTACAATTGTCATTGTTGTTTAATGTAGACAAAATCTTTAACGAAAACGTCGATGACGAATACCAAAGATACAAGTTTCTTACTTTCTTGTTTTTGTTAAATACTCTTTTTTTTATTTATTTGTCTTTATTTCAATATTGTATTTACAAATATACATAATGCCTCAGCGCCAAGTATGGCTTTATCGAGGCTATCAAGTTGGCAATAATCAATATACAAAATTTATTTCAAATATTTTAATTATTTATATATAATATTAATATATAATATTTATATATAATTTATATATTATATTAATTATTTACACAGTATTTTAAAATTAATTTCATGTAGTAAGAAGTATTTCAACATTGTGTAGCAAATGTTGTTTTAAATTGTTTTTAAAAGTTGACAAAACGGATATGTTCTTCAAATCGATTGGTAATATATTATATTCGAAAGTGATACGTTGTTTCGTTAATTCAAGTCGGCACCTTACCACTGTTAAGTTTAACGCCTGCCTGGTGAATCTCGCAGTATGTGTTATGTTCTGATTCAATTGTATGGCATGGGAACCAATTCCCTTTACACATTTAAAAACATATAACAAAAGCTGTTGTTTATACAAACCCCTTACAGGAAGAATGGTTTTGGCATTACGTCTATATAATTCAACTGTACTAAACCTTAACGGTAAGTTGAACACGATTTTCAATGCTTTATTTTGTGCAGATTGAAGGGACCTCAATGCAGTGCTCTTCCTGCCACCATATATTACTGGAAGGTATGTTAGGTGCGAATGAATAAGTGATTGATAAAGTAATAACTTGGTTTCCGTATTTAATTTATTTTTAAATTTGTATAGGATACCGATTCCTGACGATACTTTTGATTTTAAGTTATTGATATGGCTTTCCCAGTTAAGGTTATGATTCAAGGTGATACCAAGATATTTCACACTTTCTGACTCGTTTATTAAATTGCCGTCAACATGTATGCCCATTACACCATCATTTCTTGATACATAAGGCTTGAATCTTACAAATTTAGTTTTAGTGTCATTCAACATTAATTTATTCAATCTTAAAAATTCTAATAAAATAGCAGCATCATATTCAATCTGAGTCCGGAGAACCGTTCCATGCTCATAATTATATAACAAACAAATATCATCCGCAAACATGAACAACTTTCCAAAGAAATTTAAGTTCTTCATGTCATTTATATAAATTTTAAATAATAGCGGACCAAGAACACTACCCTGCGGTACACCACTTATTACCGAATGCCTATTACTATTAGATTCACCGACCCGGACAAATTGAGTTCTGTCCTGTAAATAGTCTTTAAATATTTCAATGGAACCGCGGGAAAATCCAATAAAATCTAGCTTCCGTTTTAAAATATCATGGTCAACCAAATCAAATGCCTTAGATAGATCAAAGAAAACTCCAGCCACTCCCTTATAGCCTGCATCAAGTCCATTGCAAATATATTCAATAACATTTATTACAGCCTCTTCAGTACCAGTACCCTTTCTGAATCCATACTGCCGATCAAATAAAATATCATTGTCGTCAAGGTAATTCGAAAGCTGTTCAAAAATTATTTTTTCAAAAATCTTATCTATTATTGGAAGTACCGATATTGGACGATAGTTTTCAACTTTATTGGAGCTCGCGCATTTTGGAATGGGTATGATTTTGTGGACTTTTAAAACATTAGGATATTTGGCCTCTTCAATCATATTATTAAAAATCAGTGTAAGAGCTTCTGACAATGCCGATACACGTACCAACAACATGTTTGATGTAATGTTGTCGTAGCCAGGACTTTTATTCGTTTCCAAATTCCTAATAATATTTTCAATAACGGATGTGTCAGTGGCTTCCAGGTTAAAACTTGTATCTAAACGACGAAGAGTTCGAAACAGATTGACATTATCATCGGCAGTTTGATCTATATTCAAACGCATATTCCTGACCGACTCGTAGAAAAAAGAACTGAACTCTGAAGCTTTCTCCTCATCGGATGTAATAACATTATTATCGGTAGTTATCAATTCCCTAGATGGTTTCACCTTCTTTCCCATTTGCTTATTCAAGAAACTCCAAGTTTTCTTAGGGTCTCCTTTACATTTTTCTAGATTGTGTGAATAATAACACTACTCAACAAAATGAAAAAAATTTCATGTACTCCGGATGCGATAATTTTTTCTGTGTAGATAACCTTGACATGAGCTCGAAAAACGCAATAAAAAAATTTTTTTTCGTTTGGTTTTTGTTTTATTTTTTTTTTAAATTTTAAAATTTTTTTTTTGGTTAATTTGTTTCGTCCGACATAACTCGAGAACCACTAGCCCGATTTAGTTGAATTAAATTTTAAAAAATTTTAAATTACAATTCCCTTAATCTGTTCATATATTGTTTTCCTATACAAGCAGCCTATACAAACAGTTTCCAAGTTAAAAATGAATATATAAAGGAAAAAACTTATTTTTTGCCTAAAGATTTAATTTTTTTTTTTTAAAAAATCCATAAAAAATCCAAAATGAAAAAAAATGTCAAATCTTATTACTTTTACGTAAAGTCACATAACCTATGAGCAAAATGAGACAAAGATCATGAAAATCTATGCACGCGTTTCGCTTTTATTCGCAATTGAGTAAAGGTATGAATTTCAAAAATTTGCTCGACATATGCACAACTTTGTCTATGGTAAGGTTTTTTCTTTTTTATTACAAAAAAAAAAATTAAAATTTGTTGGGTGACAAAAATATATGACTTTAAATTAAAAAACAATTCGATATATGTACAAGAAATTATCCTAAGGATATCAACATTAATTAATTATAAAAAAGTTTAAAAAAAAAATATCTAAACACAAAAATAAAAACCTTCAAATTAAAAATAATTATGTGCTTTTGTCTTTCTTTTATATTGTTGTGGGTCTGTTTCTCTTATCAGGAACCAGATATAGTCCCCCATCATAGCTTCGTTCCAAAATCCTTGGTATCGGTGCTCAATTTCTTTCATTTGCTGATGAAAACGCTCACCATGCTCGTCACTCACATCGCCCAGGTTGTCCGGAAAGAAGTCCAAGTGCGAGTGTAGAAAATGTATCTTAAGCGACATATTTGCTCTAATTTTTTTATAATTTTGGAGTAGTTGTTCGACGATCTCTCTGTAATTTGAGCTTTTGTTGTTTCCAAGAAATCCGGAAACAATTTGACGAAATGAGTTCCAAGCTGCAGCTTCATTTGGTGATAAAATGTGCTCAAACTGTTGGTCTTGCAACAACTTTTTAATTTGCGGACCGTCGAAAACGCCTTCCTTAATCTTTGCCGATGAAAGGTGAGGAAAAATGGTTTTTAAATAGGCGAACGCTTCACCATCTTTGTTGATAGCTTTCACGAAGTTTTTTATGAGTCCGAGCTTTATGTGAAGAGGTGGGAGAAAAACATTTTCCTTTTTTATGAGTGGTGTATATTTCACGTTGTCGCTGCCGGGGATGAAGTTAACTCTTTCTGTCCAACTCCTCCTGGTGTAATGATGTTGACGATCGCGGCTGTCCCAAAGGCAGAGAAATCAACAGTACTTTGTGAATCCACCTTGTAATCCACAAAGGATACCGATAACCTTAAGGTCGGCACAAACTTTCCAATCGTGCCTCTCATAGTTAAGGCACTTTAGTAGATTGTCCATGACTTCGTATGTTTCCTTGGTGTCAACGGCATGAGCAATTGGAATCGAAGGTTTCTTGCCGTTGTGCAGTAAAATTGCTTTAAGGCTCTGCTTGTTGCTGTCGATGAAAAGACGCCAATCTCCTGGATCGTAAGAGTACCCGAGTTCACCAAATAATCCGGGAATGTCCTTACAAAAACAGATGTTGTCTTTTTTTGTGTAGTACCTTGCGTATGGTTCATGACGCTTCCTGTAGATTGTTGTCACCACACCAGGAGCCAAGAAACCGAACTGTTGCATGCGCGATGCATGCAACTCTGCATCTTCCTTGGAGAGTTTCAATTCTCTAACCCAATCGTTCAGTTCTGCTTGGGAACATAAGCGATGACCTCCATGCAATGTATATGTTGACTCGCATTCTGATGTGGTTTCTACTGTCTCCGGATCTGATGTTGGATGTATCGCCTCATTATTAGATGCCCATCTTGAAACGGACGGTTGCGGGTCCACTGGTTCTTCGCAAAATGGCACTGGAAAATTCACTGTTGAAACAGCAGCGTAAGTCCATCGTATATTTTTTCCCACGCCTGTTTTTTTGCTAAGACAGAAGTAGCAATCTGTTACATGGCAAAGCGGAGCTCTCCAAAGCATTGGCATGATGATTCTCGGCTGTCGTCTGAAAGAATTTCAATAATAAATTATATATGTTCTTGAATTTCGTAATCTACACTTACCTTGAGTCAGCTAGCTGTACGTAGCACCTTGGACATAGAGCACTTGGTGTCCACCGCTCATCTATGTTTGAGACCTTTAAATTGAAGCTCTCTTCAAATGAATCTCTCAATTTAGGTGAAAAACAACGCTTGTTTTTTTCAGAAACGTATTCTCCGCACATGTAACAAAAATTACTTGGATTGGTATTGCATTCAAATCCTCGCGAACGTTTGCTCATTTTAACTATCGCGTTCGTTGACACTTGTTGAATGAGTAAAATCGATCAATGAAGACCTATTTATACTGTGTATTGTTTAGTATTTTACTGACAGGTACTTATAAATGGGTGTATATTTTTTTACGGTGGCTACATACCTGTTTCACCGATTTCCGAATAATGACCACCCTTAAATGTGGGTTGCATTTCTGTAAAAAAATCAGCCAACGGAAAACCCAAATAATTAAAAAAGTCCCCTTTCCTTTTTTCCTTTTAATTGTTCACGCACATTTATTAGCGTTTATTACTTTGCTTACGCAATCATAAAAATTAAATAACCCTTTGTTTATTCCGTTTTGTTAATTCTGAGAATCAAAAAAAAAAGAAAAAACCTTACCATAGACAAAGTTGTGCATATGTCGAGCAAATTTTTGAAATTCATACCTTTACTCAATTGCGAATAAAAGCGAAACGCGTGCATCGATTTTCATGATCTTTGTCTCATTTTGCTCATAGGTTATGTGACTTTACGTAAAAGTAATAAGATTTGACATTTTTTTTCATTTTGGATTTTTTATGGATTTAAAAAAAAAAATTAAATCTTTAGGCAAAAAATAAGTTTTTTCCTTTATATATTCATTTTTAACTTGGAAACTGTTGCTTTTGTAATTTTAAATTTTTTAAAATTTAATTCAATTAAATCGGGCTAGTGGTTCCCGAGTTATGCCGGACGAAACAAATTAACCAAAAAAAAATTTTTAAAATTTAAAAAAAAAAATAAAACAAAAACCAAACGAAAAAAAAATGTATTGCGTTTTTCGAGCTCATGTCAAGGTTATCTACACAGAAAAAATTATCGCATCCCGAGTACATTTTGACTGTTGACTAGTGTAATCATTCATCAACTTTTTGCTGCATAAATGTATTACCTTGCTTATCCTCTTGAGCGTCTGAATTTTGAAATTTGCCTATTTTTCCTTCTTTTTTTAATATCTTATTTTTATAACCTATTAAACATACTAATTCTTCAGACATCCAAGGGTTCATCCTTAGTCTAATGTTTGCCTGCCGCGTAGACACGGTAGTACTGTGCAAAGCACCTAATGAAATAGTATTCACCAAATTCTCACATTGATCATCACAATTGCTTAAATTAGAAAGGCATAAGTTCTCATCAATGTAACATCCTAACTTCCTGTAGTCTATCCGATATCTTATTTCATTAATAATTTCAGTATGAGGAAAAAACATTTCAAGTCCACAATATATAATATTGTGATCAGATATCGTACCTTCTATCGAGTTCACAGATATTCGAGTTGATAAATTACTGAAAACACAATCTATACAAGGTGCACTTTCAGGTCTAGTTATTAAATTATGGCACGAAACAAAACCAAACTCAGAAAAAGTATCGATCAAGGCACGGCTATCACTGTTCACAGTCAGTAAATTAATGTTGAAGTCACCAACAAACATACAGGGTGAATTGTGAACCTCTAAAAGTAATGTGCCCAACATTGACGAAAAGGATTGGAACTTACATTTTTGTGATCTGTAAAGCGATGTAATAAATAAGGGCTTATTATGAATTTTAACATCTGGCAACGACACGCATATCAAATCCAAATAATCATAACTTTGCAAAGCATGAATACTGTATCTAATTTGTTGATTTATATAAACTGATGTTCCACCATAACCATCACTCCTGCAGCAAACCGCATCAAACCCGTCAATCGAGTACAGACAAACAAACTTCTCATCAAACCATAATACTAAAAAGTGCTTAATTCAGCGACTCAAATGCAGTATCTTCTTCTTCCTCCTCTGAAGTATCAGCAGCAGCCAAAACATTACGCCTCGGTCCACCTCCAGCCGATTTACAGAGCAAATTATCCACATCTTCCATAGTTTTTAAGCACATTTGTTTTGATTTTGAATTTCTTTTAGCATAAATATTGCCCGATTTAGCATATACAAACTCAAATCCAACAGCTTTCAACGATTTTGCATAGTTTAGTAACTCTAGCGATTCTTTGCATAGGAAATCATTGATGTAAACATTCTTAAATTCAGTGATTTCCTTCAACTTTGACTTCTCTTGCATGAAAACCCGTTTACTTTTCTTATTTGTAAATTTAACAACAACGGATTTGATATTATTTTGGTTATTCCCTTGCTTAGAACGATTTACAAAATAAGCTTCCTCAACTTCATCTTCACAAATGTCAGCACCAGTTTTCTTAGCAACGTCCAAAACGACATCCATAGGCTTGGTTTTATCATCAATTTTAACGCCGTTTATAACGCAATCTTTCTGCACTCTAACATCATTCAAAAACTTTACAGTGTATTTTAAATTTTTAACTTCTTCCCGTAGGGATTCATTCTCTTTTTTCAAATTCTTTATGTCTTTGTTATTCTTAGCTACACCTTTGAGAATAGCATCATATTGTGATGACATGAAATGCATCGTCTCTCTTATCTCATCCAGCTGATTTAATTTTGTTTTTATTTCTTTTAGATCGTTCGCTCTCACAGAAACATCTTCTTTAGCCACTGATAAGATCGAAATAATGTGGTACTATTTTTACGAATAAAGTACGGATTTTGAAAACATAATTTCTGGTACACGTTCATGTAAAAGAAGAACGTACACACAAAATTGCAAAATTCTACATCTGCAATATGTTCTTGTTTTTTTGTTCCACTTTTATTCCTTTCGCTTTCATTTTATCCTCAAAAAGTAAGAATTTTGCAAAAAAAAAAAAACATTTCTATATACAAAATTTCAAGATTTTAGCTCCAGTCGTTTAGTTAGACCATTCTTATCACACCTCTATGGTGAAAGAAGAATTTACACCACAAATTGAAAGATTCAAGCTCCAGTCAGACACGCAATAGCAAAAGATTACATACATAATACAAACAATAAAATGCCCGCCAGTGGCAGTGTTGTCAGCTTTTTCTGTTCTCTTTTTTCAAATCCTCATAAAACCCACTTTATAATAAAACAGGGGTTCTTAGCAAGTTTTGCCTCACGGACCCCTTGCAATATTTAAACGGATCCATGCATTCCCCCAAACTTTGGTTATAAATATTTGCTTTATATGTATATATAAAATGGTTACAGACAAATTTAAAATAAAAAAATAGTGTGACATTCGAAGATCATTTTAGCAAGATATACACTGAGAAAATTTTAATATGTCGAAATTCTTTGTAACATTTGAAACTAATTTTATTCGATTTACTTAGGTAGGAAAACACGAACGAAATAATGAATATGTTTCAAACTTTTGGCACGCTTTGCTTGACGTGCTATGCCATTAAAATTCGCTCGGTGTTTTGTTTCTATGCTAAAAACAAATATGTACATAAGTCTGCTAACCAAGCAGAGGATAACCTGTTTTAACACATTTAAGTACTGATTATTCTTGAACATAATAAATGGATTGTAAAGCAAACAGATTTGCCATGTGTCTATGTTGAACTCAGGAAATAATAAACATTTTTTTACAAGAAAACTTTTATATTGGAAAATACAAATGGTGTTGGAAATTTTTTCAACATCGGACTAATACACCGTATGACAGTACTTTTTGGAGCTGAAAAATGTGAAAGTAGGATAACTATATATTCAGTTTTTTATTTGGTGATATTTTCTCCTTTTTACAGAATATACATATATGTTTTAATAATTTATATGGGTACTTTTCCAAGACATACAAAGGTTACATGGGCATACGATGAAAGAGAAGGATCTTAAAAATGTTATAGGTCTTGGAATTGAACGCGAAGAGCTAAGTGATGAGATTTTTATTCAATGTATTCGACAATCTACAAATAATCCAAATTTAGAGTGGACAGATCGGCTTTGGCTACTAATGTGCTTAATTATAGTTGCATTTCAACCAAGTAAACTATTATTCCGGTGAGTACAATAAAATTGGATTAAAAGTACCAGTATATATTTAATCCATATTTTCAACCCTGACGAAACAGCCATGGTGGTAATGGATTAATTTTAGCCTTAGCTCAAATATTTCTCTTTCTTTGTTTGTTGACAAATATTAGCAGCATTAATGATGTGATATCGGCGTTGAATAAATTCAGACGGCCGTACCTGTCGTTGTATCTGGGTTTTCCGCACGGTAAGAGCACAGATTATGCCTTTCAGACTGCATGTGAAAACAAACGATTTCAGATCAAATGTAAAATTTGTATGGGTACTAACATTTGTAAATCGACCTTATGTCATTTCTGCTCATCTTCGCATGGAGTCTAAAAAGGCAATTAGAGTATCTTCATATGTATGCGAGCAAAAAACGTGTCTGTATTTCAGACTAAAAGTAAATTTTGTCCGATGGACGCTTTCAGTTTTTTATTCTATTTTTAAATTCATCTTTAATTTATCCATAGATATTACATCAAGTAAAATTGTATCATATATGTTGATTAGTTTTAATTTTAAAATTTTAACGGGAAATTAGGTAAATATTTATATGAAAACAACATAATGTTACTGTTTATGCTAAAATAAACCTTTGAACCCCTTGAATTTCTAAAAAACAGTTCAAAAATCTACAATTGTCATTGTTGTTTAATGTAGACAAAATCTTTAACGAAAACGTCGATGACGAATACCAAAGATACAAGTTTCTTACTTTCTTGTTTTTGTTAAATACTCCACTGATAAGATCGAAATAATGTGATACTATTTTTACGAATAATGTACGGATTTTGAAAACATAATTTGTGGTACACGTTCACGTAAAAGAAGAACGTACACACCAAATTGCAAAATTCTACATCTGCAATGTTCTTGTTTATTTGTTCCACTTTTATTCCTTTCACTCTCATTTTATCCTCAAAAAGTAAGAATTTTGCAAAAAAAAACATTTCTATATACAAAATTTCAAGATTTTAGCTCCAGTCGTTTAGTTAGACCATTCTTATCACACCTCTATGGTGAAAGAAGAATTTACATTTACACAAATTGAAAGATTCAAGCTCCAATCAGACACGCAATAGCAAAAGATTACATACATAATACAAACAATAAAATGCCCGCCAGTGGCAGTGTTGTCAGCTTTTTCTGTTCTCTTTCTTTTTTCAAATCCTCATAAAACCCACTTTATAATAAAACAGGGGTTCTTAGCAAGTTTTGCCTCACGGACCCCTTGCAATATTTAAACTGATCCATGCATTCCCCCAAACTTTGGTTATAAATATTTGCTTTATATGTATATATAAAATGGTTACAGACAAAATTAAAATAAAAAAATAGTGTGACCTTCGAAGATAATTTTAGCAAGATATACACTGAGAAAATTTTAATATGTCGAAATTCTTTGTAATATTTGAAACTAATTTTATTTGATTTACTTAGGTAGGAAAACACGAACGAAATAATAACTTTTGGCACGCTTTGCTTGACGTGCTATGCCATTAATATTCGCTCGGTGTTTTGTTTCTATGCTAAAAACAAATGTACAACCCTGTGAGGTCTTCTGCAAGTGGACTGTATTATTGATTTGGTTTCACAAGATTGTAAAATCAGTTTGTATAACCAAATTAAATAAAAGAAACAGAAAAGAATATGTCAGCTTCAATTCAGATTTATTGTGGCCATATTGCTTCTTACCGCTGCAGTCGTGAAAATCCAAGTGAACGACTTGTTGCAGACCAAAGAAAATGGAGCTCAAAATTAGAATTCAGTTCAATTGGAAACTTCATGGAAAACCTTCGTCCAATTGAGTAAAAGCTATTTTAGAGTTCAATTAGACGTAGGGTTGCCATGAAGTTTGCCACAATCGTAAGGGGAAACAATTATTTCAGGGTAAATACTTATAATTCATAGGGAAATTCATTGATTTTAAGTATTAAGAAATATTTAAAACAAAGTAAAAGTAATATTCATGAACTTATAGCTAAACAAACTCGTATGAGTTCGTTATTGTTGAACGTAGTTCAACATGCCGCCGCCTCTTGCAGTACTGCAACTTAAATTTGGCATGTTCCAGATATAGTCCATCCAAAAATGTCGCTCTGTGCGATGGGCATGTTGGAGGACGTTTCAATTAAGCCTGCACGTAATACTTTAGACATCTGATCGTTGGCTAGGAGTATCTCGACGCTAGATGGGTTGTAAAAGTTCGGATCTGCAAGGTCAGGGATATGGTTGTAGATCTCTTTAAATTCATTCTCTACAGCCTTTTCGGGAAGCGGAGTGTTTAGCTGTCGTCTCACCATCCCGTGAAGCTGAATCTTGGTTGCAACGTCATGATAAGACTGTATGTTGACTGAACAGAATTCTTTGCCTTCCTTTTTTGCGGTTCTCAGCTGCAAACGGTCGACCAAAGATTTTAGAATTATTGTTTGTGCTGTTCCTGAGTTCAGCATCAGTCGTGTATTATCTGTACCACCAGCCGCAAGAACTCGCGCTAAGGCGGTGGGAAGGAATATGTGTATTTTAGGGCGTACACTTAAACGCTCGGAAATCTGTGCCCTTGATGACCAGGCCTTTTTGGTTTTTGCGGTAAGTAGGTCGCTGACGATTCGTTGAACTGATGCGGTCGACTGCGGCGATCAGGCGTTGCTGGATTCCGTCGTTTATTTTGATGATGATTAGGTTTCGAGCTGCGTGCTGGTGAACGACGAGCGTTTGGTTTTGAATGGCGAGATTGTTCACTGCGGCGAGCAGAGAGTTTTAGGGCCCTATCTCCAGTATGACCACGGGCAACCTTGTGCTTGTTGCGTCCATCTATGTGTAACTTCGTATGGTGCTTGCTGTTGCATACGTCGCATGTGTTCCTTGAACGACACCACTCGCGCGTGTGTGCCAAACAAAGACAATTAAAACAGTATCCCCTTTGTCTAACGATAACTCGACGTTCCGGCACGGACATTTGGTCGAACACTCCGCACAGCCTTAAATGATGTCTGCCTTGGCATACTCGACATTTGTGGGAGCTCAGGAAAAAGGCTATAAGTTAAGATTTTGATCATGCAAGAGAACGGTTTGGCAATGGCTGAATTGTCCTTAAGGATTAGGTAGAATACACAATTTAACTAAGGGTCGAATCACTAACCCATTTTTAGTGCGAATTTCTGCAACTCGTACTCTAGAATCGGTACCCTTAAAAACCTTTACTACACGACCTAACCGCCAATCGGTTGGCGGTAAATTGTCGTCTTTTACAATAACGAAATCGTTTTCATGAAGATTTTGTTGTGCAGTCTTCCACTTGTATCTCTTTTGCAGTTCAGAGATGTACTCGTTTTTCCATCGTTTAGCAAAATGGACTTATAAAACCTTTAGTCTTTGCCAACGATTAATTAGGGAAAGATTGTCTGAATATTCTTCGGGTATGGCAATAAGTGGAGAACCTTTCAATAAGTGTCTGGGAGTCAATGGAACTAGTTCATCAAGGTTTTCGCTTATAGCGGAAATAGGTCTAGAATTTAGCACGCTTTCAATCCTAACCAATAACGTGGAGAACTCCTCAAACGTAAATTTGAGGTTACCAGCTACCTTTCTCAGATGCGATTTCATGCTTTTCACAGCCGCTTCCCATAAACCACCCATATGTGGTGCGTTGGGGGGAATGAAATGCCATGAGAAACCATGTATGTTGTACTTGTCAACTAGTGCCTTTTCGGCGGATTGTAAAAAAGCGTTGTATTCACGCGCTAATGACCTACTGGCACCAACGAAGTTTGTGCCATTATCAGAGTACATTTTTGCTGGGAAACCTCTTCTTCCGACGAACCGATCAAAGGTGGCCAGAAAAGCTTCTGAAGACAAATCAGAGCAAGTCTCCAGATGTATTGCGCATGTGGACAGACAGACAAAGATAGCAGCGTATCCCTTTTGAATTTTTGCGTTTCTCAACCTGGACGATTTTAAGTCAAAGGGCCTGCAAAGTCGACTCCTGTATAAGTGAATGGCAGAGAAAATGTACATCGCTCTGGAGGTAGTGCGGTCATGATTTGACTCCGTATGCGGTGTTTGTAGATAGTACACACTTTGAATTTCCTAATACAATGCCGTACAGCATTTTTCAATCGAATAACATAGAATTCTTGACGTATGGCACGAAGCATGCAGTTATGTTCGGCATGCAGCAACATCTTCTATTAATAGCGTGCATAATCTTGATTTTTCAGGTAATATTATCGGATGGCGTTCGTTGAAACTAAAATCAGAATCGGATAATCGACCATGGACTCGTAGAAGTCCGGCTTCATCTCGAAATGGGTTTAATGTTAACAGTCTGCTTTTGGGACTGATTGTTAAATTGGATTCAAGGGAGTGGCACTCTTCTGGGAAATATGTAAGTTGTGCGAGTTTTAGAAGACAATATTTAACGAATTGTATTTCATCAGTTGATAGTCGGTTAGTTCTTGTTTCCTGAATAGTCTTCTTTTGACACCGGTTTATGAACCGAAACATATAACCAATAACGCGCAACGTTCTATGATATGACGAAAATCTTTCTAGTATTTCTTCACGATCAGTTTGAGTTTGAAAGGTTGATGTTTTCTTTTCTATGTTATGTTCAGAGACTTTCGGTTGGTGCGGCCAACGAGGCGTGTCATTTGTCAGCCATTCAGGCCCATGCCACCACAGATTATTATCTTGCAGTTCAGAGGCTGTACAACCTCTAGTGCCGATATCTGCTGGATTGTCGGAACTGGCGACGTGCATCCAATTTGCGTTTCCAATATGATCCAGTATTCTTGATATGCGATTTGCCACGTACGTTTTCCATTGATAAGGCGGTTTACTTAACCATGCCAGTGTGATCATGGAGTCAGACCATAGGAATATTTTATGGACATCGAAGTTTAAATTTTTGCATACCGAATTGGTAAGTCGTGCTAATAAAACTGCTCCACACAGTTCCAGTCTTGGCAAACTTATTGTCTTCAATGGAGCTACCTTGCTTTTTGAAACTAGTAAATGAGACGACGTCTCTTTTCCGCATACCTTGGAACGTATGTACAAACACGCACAGTACGCCTTTTCAGAAGCATCGCAGAATCCATGTATCTGAATTTCGGTTTCTGGTGTATAGTGAACCCATCTTGGTATTTTGATATTGGAAATATCTGGAAAGTTCTGGATAAATGCGTTCCATTTATCCAACGAATGAGGTTTTACCTTCTCATCCCAGTTGGTGCCATCGATCCACAACTGTTGCAACAACATTTTGGCTATAATTATTATTGGTGCCAACCAACCGGCAGGGTCGAATAATTTCGCGACTATAGATAAGATCGATCTTTTTGTTATAGATTCCGAAGGAATTTTGATGTTGTAAACATTTTAAAAAATGTATCAGACATAGCGTTCCACCGAATGCCAAGTGTCTTTGTTTGACTTGCATCTTCGATTTTTAAGAAATATTCGTCAAGTAGGTCATCACACGACAATTCTTGGAGAATGTACGGGTGATTTGCGGTTATTTTCTTTAGCGGAAGTCCCGCCGATCTCAACAGATCTATGAGTTCAGTGAGGATGCTTTTGGCTTCTTTTGCAGTATGCCCGCCTGACAGGATGTCATCAACATAGATTTGTTGGCGCAGAATCGACGATGTAGTTGGATGACTTTGTTTGCCATCGTCACTAAGTCGCAATAACGTACGGATCGCGAGGTATGGAGCACAGTTAACTCCAAAGGTTACCGTTTTCAATGCAAAATCTAGAACAGGGTTAGTACAACAATCTCTAAATAAAATTCTCTGGTACTGATGGTCACGCTCGTCGACAAGAATTTGTCGATACATTTTTTGAATATCTCCGTTAAAACGTATCTGAAGAACCGCCATCGAAGAATGACGTTCATTAAATCATTTTGGAGCATTGGACCAGTATATAACACATCGTTCAATGAAAATCCGCTCATAGTTTTCTTAGATGCGTTAAAAACTACCCGTACCTTTGTCGACGTACTTTCTGGTTTTACAACTGCATGATGCGGCAAGTAAAACGAGAAATACCGTGAATTATCAGATACTTCAGAGGACGATGTGGGTGCCATATGATCCAGTGTGAAGTATTCACGAAGAACTTTCGAGTATTCGGCACACAAATTGGGAGAATTTTTCAGAGATTTCTCCATTCGAAAAAATTGTCCCAAAGCCACACGTCTAGATGAAACTAGGAAAATATCCTGCGGAAAGTTTTCCTTAAATGGAAGTCGTACAACGTATCTTCCGTCATCTCGACGAATAGTGGTTTCATTGTAAATTTGTGCAGGTTTGTAAAATTGAGGGCCGGCTAAATCCAGTTGATTTAATCCGTCCCATTCTGAAATGCGTGATGTAGTGGAAGGCATGAAATGGTTCAAATTTGTAATGACAATAGCGGTTGTACTCATTGAAAACGTAGATTTCCGAGAGCGCAGCTTGACATTACAAATCTTGGTCGAATTTTCAAGTATCGTACCTCCAAGTCCGGAAATCTTCGTAAAAGATTTCCTTGTTGGAATGGATAATCGATTAATTATCCTGGTAGATATAAACGTTTTGTGGGACCCTTGATCAATAAAGGCGCGAATCGTGAAACAATTCCCCAAATGTTCCAGGTTTACTAAAGCGGTAGGCAGAATCGTGTTGTCTCCCGACTCTGAGAAGTGAGATTGTACGTGTGTGGATTGATATGGTGGGTGCGACACCGTTGGTTGTTCAGTATCTTTCGTAGCAAGGTGGAATGAGACAGGATTTGCAGGCGAGTCTCGACGATTATTAGCGCTGGCGTAACCAGGCTCGTCTCGCCGATTCGTAGAATTGGCGTAACCAGACTCAGTATGCAGAAGTGTGTGATGTGCTTGGTCGCATTTTTGGCATCGTTTACCAGTTCTGCAATTTTTTGCAATATGTCCATACAACAAACAATTCTCACAAACTTTGTGTTCTTTGATGAACGTTTTCTTTTCTTGTGGTGACATGGACTGGAAATTCGAACATAGCCGTAGGGTATGATTTTGGTTGCAAATTCTACACGGTCGATACGTAGTATCAGACTTAACGTGATAGCTCTGAGACCTTTGTGCAGTGGATGACTGTTTGGAAGCGGATGAATGATTGACAGGGGCCTTGCGGATATCCGAAATTGACTCTAAAAGATCAAGTCTTTTAGTAATGAAATCATTCAGTTGATCCCAGGATGGCATCTCCTTGTGATTTCCGATGGAGTTCTCCCATGCCGTTAAGGTTTCTTCAGGTAGTTTTGAGTAAATCCAAAACACAAGAATAGGGTCCCAATATATGACCGATATGTTATAAGTCCGTAACACTGACAAACAATTATTAATTGTGTACTGGAGGTTCCGCAAGGACTTGCTCTTTTCGGAAGGAATTACCTCCAGGTCAAAAATTTTCCTCAGCTGATGGTTGATCAGGATGCGCCTGTTCTCATATCGCTGTTTCAGCGCATCCCAAGCCATGGATTAATTAGCATCAGTCAGTGCAAATCCTTTGACTATTTGATTTGCCTCGCCCCTAGTTTTTGCTCTCAAATGAAACAACTTCTGTGCCGGCGATAATTTAGGGTGATTGCCGTAAATGGCAGAGAACATGTCTCTCTTATCTTTCGACCCGACTTTGGACAGTTTCTGTCTTTCAATCTGAAGTAAATCTAGAATCGATGCTTTGCATTCCTTGTACGTCTTGCAAGACGTACTGAATTTCGAGTGTGTAGACTCTCGCACTTCTTTCGTATAGGCCGGGTCGTCGGAAGTCATTTCATTCTCGTAAATCTGGACCAGCTGTCGCCAGCGACGCTCTAAATCGTCCAGTTCAACCTCTAGGCTGGAAATTGTATGATCCTGGATAGGAATATCCGAGAATCCCGCACAAAAGGTGACCACTTGGTCCGAGAAGAAAATGCACTTTTGAGAACTCATTCTTCTTAAATACCCGGATGGCGATTGAAAACGATCAGAAAGTCAGATATTAAGCTATAGTATATAGGAATGTCGCACTCCGAATGTTCCAACTTCCTGCTATTTTCACTTCTAAGATTTGTATATCGATAATATCGGACTTATATTACGACACCTTTGAATGTAATATTTTCCGGAGAAAATATCATTAAAGACAAGTAATCTTGCAAAATATTTTTTTTTAACAATAAACGTTAGATTCGATCTAACCTGATTTTCGGCCCAGCATACACCGCGTTTTCCCCGAGCAGAACTGTTAAAGGAAACCACGAGAAAAGAACCAAAAAAAATCTTATAGTGAACTGAGGCTTCCGTTGAAACAATGGACCGTAGGTCGATTCAGGAAGAAAGAGTATTTGAAGCAATTTGGTAAATAAAACCAAGTTCATCACACCAAGTAGCAATCTTTGTTTTCGCCGAACTTCCTTTCTATATATATTTAATATTGATTTAATTTAACAGTACATGGATTGTTGATATTATTTGTAATTCCCACAGTGCGGCTCTAGCCCCCGTTTTATTGTAAGAATCGAGAAAATTTTATTCTTCAAAATTTTACATTATCTATTAAATAACTTCCAAAATTGTGGCAATTTCCTACCATACTGTGTAATACAATCTCCATTTCAAAATTCCAAAATGAGTTGAAGTAATAAAATTCCACTACAGTAGAAAGTTTTAAAAAATTGTAGAATATTTTCTCTGAGTGTAAAATTTTCTATGAGCCAAGAAAACGTCTCAAGATTCTTATCCTTTTACTGCAATCTTTGACAAGCTTTTGGATTTAATTTCGAGTGTAAATTTTTTATCACTACGAGGGAAAAACCAAATTTAATACTTCTGCTTCGAGCGCAAAAAATTGCAATCAGCTTAGAAAAGTACACAATTACTATCACTTAAAAACTCACTTTAGGAAAACAAAAAAAAATTAATATTTTTTTCTTTTCGAGTGTAAAAATTCCAGTCAGTTTAGAAATCGTTGAAGTGCTTCAGTTGTGCTATTTGTTCAAGTGTAGAAAAAACCTATCAATCTTGAATTGATTTAATTTCCACTATAAATTTTATTCCCGTAAAAATTTTATAATTTTGGTTTGATTTCTTTTCGAGTAGAAATCTTTCCCTTTTTTTATAATTTTTTACCAACGTAAAATGTCCAATTCATTTAGAATAATTTTTTAATACCAGATAATTTTTTAATACCAGATAATGTATTATGTTAGCTTTAACTTTGATGCTGGGCAGTAAAGTGTCTTTAATGTCTTTGTTCGTTTGTATTGTAAAATGTATTTACTATCCCAAACCATTCGCAATGGTTTAGGTGCAAATAGTTTTAAAACTCTTGCTTCAAATTCTTACTGTGTAGTAAAATTGAAAAATCTCAAGAATTTTAATATGTTAGATGTTATGCGTACTCTTCTTGATATTCTAACAGCAAAATTGTTTCCGTGTAGTGTTGTTGCAGTAACATTTTAAAGTTTAGCTTTAAAAAATTTTATTTGTGTAATAAAATTTTAACATCGCGAACGAATTTTAATTTGTTCGTGTTTTATTGTACTTTTAAATCTTTCTAATATTTTATCAGTGTAATTTAGTTGTAGAAAAATTTTCTCATTTTAGCTTTAAAATTTTTATTTATTTAATAAAATTTTAAAATTGCGACAGAATTCCAATATATTAGGTTTCAATTGTACTTTTTACTTCTCCTAATATTTTATCAGTTTAATTTTATCAGTGTAGTTTGGTTATAGAAAAATTTTAAAATTTTAACTTTAACATTTTTATTTATTTAATAAAATTTTAAAATTGCGACAGAATTCTAATATATTAGGTTTCAATTGTACTTTTTTCTTCTCCTAATATTTTGCCGTAATTTTATCAGTGTAGTTTGGTTATAGAAAAAATTTAAAATTTTAGCTTTAAAATTTTTATTTGTGTAATACGATTTTAAAATTCCCATAGAATTTTAATATGTTAGTTTTGAATTGTATTTCTTTTAATATTAAAAAAAAATTAATATATAATATGTGGGACACCCTAACGTTCGTCAAAGATATAGGCAAGTACTCAATTAGGAACATTAACACTCGTAACTTCGCGTGATATTTGGTTCAATTCGCTGATGTGCTATCTTCCTACTCCAATTGTCTTTGTTGTCAATAATGTAATGCTTCTAAAATGTACACAGCTAATATAAGTAGGAGTTACTGCTTGTATACTTTGGCTCCATCGCCACCTGCCATAAACGACCGCCACTACTCACACACACCATGAATAACTCTCACTCGAAAACACAAGCAACTCTTTTTCACTCTTTCTACGTTTTCCTTTACCACGCACTTCACCTTCCTCTTTGCTATACAATATATACAATATTCCGTTCGTTGGCCTTGAAACTAAATTTTTAAACAAATCTTCGGCTGAATTTCCGCGCAAACGATGGTGTATCACACAGTTTTTAATTTCACGATATCGTAATTTACTTTGAAATAAAAAACCAACACTTGATATTTGCTATGAAACGTATTTCTTCCCGTAACGGAATTATCATTGCTGTTTCTGCTGCGTTCACAAAATTATTTTAATCTTCCTTGTCTAGAAGGCGAACCGTTTTAATTTAATAATTACATAAATATCACCACAGCATTAGGCATAGAGCCACAATTAACACACTATTATTCCCCCGCCTGCTTATCGATGTTATCTCGCTGACTATCTGTACAAAATGCAATTGAGGCCAAACTCCATACAAGCGCCACCCTTCAATTGATCATGTAAATTTCTCTTACTGTTTAAGAGTGCTACTCCTTACTTTCGTCTGCCTGCGAGCTGTAGTACGTAGAGAGTTTCAGCAGGCTTTCGTGGAAGTGATTTAAAATATGTGCCAGTGTGGGAAAGCCTTCATTATTCGTTACGGGACAACCACTCTTTGCGTTGACAAAGAGTATTCCTGCTATGGTGTGTATTTGTGCGTGTGCGATAGATGCTAAGAGGGACGACCACTCTTTGCGTTAACAAAGAGTATTCTTGCTATGGTGTGTATTTGTGTGTGTGTGCGCGATAGAAAAGCCTACCCAGCGGCGGAAATTGTGACTTGGAAGGCCTTATATCAGGCCTGTCTACAGCACCCGGAGGCCTTCCATAGACTTTCCATCTTCCTTTCCTTTTAACATTGCGTGAGATTGGGAGGTAAGGCCTTCCACGCTCGCTTCCTACAGGAAGGCCTTCTAGCAGGCCTTCCTAGATAAGGCATAATGCATGTCGGAAAAAAGCAGGCCTTCTAGAAGATCTCGAAGAGAAGATCTGATGAAGGCCTTTGAGGCACAGGCCTGCTATAAGGCCTTCATGAAGAAGGCAGACATTATATCCGAAAAAATCAGGCCTTCCAGAAGGGCTTAAGATGAAGACCTGTTTAAGGTCTGAAGCCAAAGGCACATTAGAAGGCCTTCCAAAATGAATACGTATTGCAAAAAACAGACCTTATAGAATGACTTAAAAGAAGGCATGTTAAAGGTTTTCGAAGTTGTGACACAACACAGTTGAAAATGCTAAAAATGATAACAACAGCTTCTTTCAAAAATATTTATTTTTTATTCTGATTTTTCTTTAGTATAATATAAATAATAGAAAGCAAAATAAAATAATTCAGTAATAATAAAATAAAATAATAAAAACTCCAGAAGTAGAAACTACAACCGAACGACAACAGAAACTGATAAAAACTGATAGCGTTTTCTGAAATCTGTTTTTGTTTTTACATGCTCTTTTGTTTTACTCCCCCTCCCGAAGCACGTAAAGAGGCAATGTAGGGTCGCCAGAACTGTGGATGTGACCCAGTCGTTGTTGGAACAAACGTTTTTACTTACAACTATGTTACTTTAGTGCACTTTTGCTATAACTTCTCAGAATTATGTGAATTTGATATGTATGTGCTATATGCCGGATTGTAAACGGAAGATCAATAAATATGTTTCGGACTGAAATGCAACATGCGAAATCAATCGATTTCAGCGTGAAATGACAAGGTCGATTTACAAATATCAAATTTTGTATGGAATCCCACATTTGTAAATCGATCTTGAGTTAAAATCGATTGATTTCCCATTAAGTATGAAAAGGCTATTAGGGACTTTTTCAGATTTAGTAGGGTATAGTTGGGCATAGAAAAAGATTTGTGGCAATCCTGCTCAAACGTTCGAGTTTTTATAACGGGATACATTTTTGCAGCATACAGACGATATATCAGAACATGATACACCTTCTACAGAGAAGCGAAGTGGAATGTCTACACCTTCCCCACAGCTTCTATTAGCAAGGCTTATAACAGGCCTTCTTAAAAGAAGCGAAGATGAATGCGAGAGAGAAACTGGAAACACCTTCCCCTTGATTTCCATTTGCGAGGCCTTCAATAGACCTTCTAAAAATAAGCGAAAAGGAACGAGATAAAAATCCATATGCCTTCTTTTTAGAAGACATATAACAGGCCATCTTAAAAGAAGTGAAGAGGAATGATAGAGAGAAAATGGAAACCCATTCCTCTTGCTTTCCATTTGCAAGGCCTTCAATAGACCTTCTAAAAGGAAGCGAAGAGCAACGAGACAAAAATCCATACGCCTTCTTTTAGAAGGGCATTAAACAGGCCTTCTTAAAAGAAGAAGAAATAAGATAAAAAAGAAAGCAATGACAAGGCCTTTTAACACGCCTGATAGTAGCATGCCTACAATAATTTCCTGCAATGGTTTCTCGCAGGCCTTACATAAGGAAGCCCTCGCCAAATAAAGCCTTCCACATGCCTAAAATTTGGAAGGCCTCGTAAATTCCGCCGCTGGGTACCTCCCAGCGGTAAAATTTGGAAGGCCTCCCCATAGAAGGCCTTCTAAAATGCCTTCTCTTTGGATCCGAAACACATTCCTGTATGCCTTCTGAAAATAGGCATTCCAGAAGGCCTTCTTCGCCCATGAAAAAGGATTTGACACACATTCTCACCTCGTTTCTCTAAGAAGGCCTACCAGAAGGCCAAATCATCACCATTTAGAAATCCTATACTCATTCTTGACTGCCTTCTTTGAGAAGGCATTTAGAAAGGCCTTCTCATTTACTATTAGATAGATGCAATAGTCATTCTTCATTGCCTTCCATTAGAAGGCCTGCTAGCATGCTGGAAGAATGAAGGCAGTACGGATGGAGTCGATTTTATTATTTTTACAATTATCCTCATTTGAACTCAATTAAAATACATTTATTAGAAATAATAGGAAATTATTACATTTAAAATTATTTTTTAAATGTTTTGTTTATTTAGTGTTAAACCACATTTGTTGTTGTTGTCGTTATGCCTTTGTTTGTAACAACTAAAAGAGGCAATATAATACAGATCGACATAGATCCACTTTCTGAGTCGATTTAGCAATGTCTGTCTGTGCATCTATTCCTGTAATCAAACTACAGGTCGCAATTCTTGACCGATTCAAATGAAACTTTATATGTGGATTTTGTCGGGGTAATACGAACGATATTTATTATAAAGCAAATCGGTTTAAATGTATATATAGCCTTTATACAAATGTCTTTATACATGTTTTCATATAGACCCATTTATCAGGAATGAAACAGAAAAATATTTAACTCCTCTTCAAGAACAAACAAAAAATTTTCTTTCTTTATTACCAAAATATTTATCATATCCTTCATACTTTCTTCAGAAATATTATTACACGTCCGTCACCCATTCCTGAAGGCCTTCTACGAAAAGGCATTTTAGAAGGCCTTCCCATTAGATGCTACACGATCGATAACTCATGCTTGCTTGCCTTCTTCGGATAGGCATGCTAGAAGGCCTTGCGAGAGAAGGCAGCGCGGAAGGTGTTCGATTTATCGATTGGTATTTTCTACACACTTTTTGTTGTAAACGCATAACAATATTCTGTGGCTCATTCCTACTTCCCTTCTTTCGCCAGGCATGCTAAAAGGCCTGCCAAAAGAAGGCAGCAGCGAAGGTGTTCGCTTTGATTAAGGGTCGTGTGTTTCTATAAACTTTTTGACACAAACAGACAATAAAGTTCAGTAGTTTAGTAGGTAGCACTTCCGATTAACAATGCGAAGATCATGGGTTCAAATTCCAGCCGAGGCAAGTAAAAATGTTGAAAGATTTAAATTGAAAAAATGTTGAAAGATTTAAATTGAAAATTAATATACTGCCAATAACAAGGCCAGAAATATTGAGAAAATGCTGGTCCATTGGTTCGTCGTATTTTTTTAATTTTGCGCCTTAGTTTTTATCTTCTAGAAGGCCTTCTGGAAGCGCTTTGGTTGCAGGCCTTCCAGAAGGTCTTTGGTAGGATGCCTTGGAGATGGCCTTTTGCCAGAGCCCTTCTAGAAGGCCTGCGAATAGAAGCGAGAGGGGAAGGCCTTGCTCTCCAATCTTACCCTGTGTTAATTTTAAATGAGTATAGAATGCAGCAAGCATGCCTTGCGCCTCCATAAGAAGGTCTGTGAGAAGGCCTTGCGTACGCCTTCTTTTTCCCGCGGGCTCTTAATGCAGATGTGCGTATGCATTTGGTTGTGTGGATGATGTTAATTTTTAAGAGGTGTAGAAAAGAATTTTGTTTCCATGTCGTTCCCGCGCTCTGTACAAGAAACCGGCACTTCCTGATTGGTGAGTTGGTGACAAGTTAGAAGAGTAATGAAGTTTCGTTATTCCTTCATTACGTACTAATATCGAACACCGTTTATTCTTCTTCTTGATACTTATGTGCTATGATTCGTTTCACAGTCATTCCCGCTGCCATTATTCTTTTTCATCATTGTGACAAACGACTATCGCTACACATGGAATAAATGCATCACTTTTCCTAACAAATCGATATGTACGTATGTTTGTATGTACGTGTCTATATGTATAACAACGTTAGAAACGAAGTAAATCAATCCGCACCACATAAAGAGTATTGATTATCTTAACCGACAAAATAACGCGAGAACCGTAGATTTCCTTTTATACTTTAAACACTCTTTATAGCAGAAGCTTTTTGAGTATCAAGTTAACACTGCACAATTTGATATTTCTATAGATTTTCGTAGTTGATTCGACCGTTTCTATTTAAACTTTCATAACAAACAACCAACTCAAACCAAGCCGTACTCATACCAAAATCAAAACTTCCCTGCAGAAGAACGTGGAGGTATTGACGCCTGGCGAGTGGTGCTGTACTGCAGTAAATGTCATTAGTGGCAATGGGTACGATTTATAGACGGGCGGCAAGTACTGGTAGATTACTCGCAAATACTGTACTCGTTTTTTAAGACGGCAACACTACAAAAATATACATAAGTTGGCAACCCTATTAATAGCTGTCAACAATTATTTGGTTTGTGAAATTCATTTTTAGTTGTGAAAAAAAGTTGTGTTGGAAATTCCTTGGTTAAAACAAATAAAAAGTACGTAAGAAAAAACTATAAAAATGAATAAACGCACCTTCCAACGAAGAGTACAAAAACAAAAAGATTGTTATAAAAAAAGAGTATTTGATAAGTGTCATGAAGAAATGCCAAGAAGTGAAAACATTGAAGCGAATGTTTGTGAAAACAGCGTCATGTGCGAAAATGACAGTTTGGCAGAAGATGAGTCTAAATTGTTATTAAATTCTAAGTTTTCTGAAAATTCTAAGTTTTCTGAAAAACTGAAAACGTGGTACATTGATACCAAACCAACTAAAATGTGTGTAGAGAAATTGTTGGAAATTTTAAAAGAAGAAGGGCTAGATGTGCCTTTATGTTTAGAAACTCTATTGGGGAGGAAAAAAATTGCACTAACAAAACACGTATCTCCAGGTGTTTACTGCCATTTCGGCATCGAGAAACAGATTTTAAAAATTGGCACTTTACTGCAAAGCTATGACGAAATTGTGATCGATATCAATATCGATGGCATTCCACTCTTTAAAAGTTCATCAGTGCAGCTATGGCCCATTTTGTTTAAAATAGTTAATACAAAAGAAATGTTGGAACCGTTTCCAATGGGTGTTTTTGTTGGAAGGAGTAAGCCGCACAGTGTCCATGAATTTTTAAGAGATTTTGTGGAAGAAGTGAAGCATTTAGATGGTTATATTAATATAAATAATCAAAATATACCCATTATTTTTAGATGCTTAGTGTGCGATACCCCGGCAAGGTCTTTTGTATGTGGTGTTCCTGGACATACTTCAAGTCACGGATGTATGAAATGCACTCAGAAAGCTAAAAAAGTGAAAAATGTCTTAACATACTCCTCTGCATCTGGTTGTCCCATAACAGATGATGACTTCTATGCACGCAAGTATCCAGAACACCACTTACCATGTTTCCAAATAACAAAGAGTCCCTTAGAGTGTATTGATTTCAAAATGATTTCTCAAACTCCACTGGACAGCATGCATTTAATTGAACTTGGGGTCATGAGAAAAATGCTTGTACGTCTTGTAAATCGACGAACTCACCCTAAATTACCAAAAGAAAACGTTGAAAAGATATCAAAACAATTACAAGACCTTAAAAAATTTGTCCCGAAAGAATTTCCTAGAAAGCCGAGATCGTTAAATGAGCTTTCAAATTGGAAGGCCACTGAATTTCGACTCTTTCTGGCTTATACTGGTCCATTTGTTTTGCAAGAGATAGTTGATAACGATTTTTATTACGAATTTATGCTATTGCACTGTGCGTACAGAATGTTAAGCTGTCCCCGACATGTAAAAAGTAATATCCAACAAGCTCTCTTGGAACTTTTTGTGGAAAATTTTCCAATTATATTTGGAGAAGAAAGTATTTCATTTAATGTGCACAGCTTGCTCCACATAGCTGAAGATGCAGCAAAATATGGAACACTTTCAGAATTTTCTGCATATGATTTTGAAAACAGACTTCAGAAGCTCAAAAAACACGTCAGAAAGCCTACTCACATAATTCAACAAATTTTAAACAATGAAAGACATGAAACATTTATAAAAGAAGAACAAATTGGGTTTATACGTTCTAAAGAGGGTATCAAAGGTATTTTTTTTAATCGTTGTTACTTTTCATGTACCAGCCCAAACAATGTTTGCGCAGTTGATTTAGATACTCCTATTCAAATAGTTGGTTTTATAGAAGGAGAAAATAATATTGTTGAAGGGAGAAGAATTGTGGACATTAAAAGTTTTTATAAAGATCCTACTGATTCCTTAAAACTTGGAATTTTTACTTCAAGCCTAGTTTTAGGAGAAAAAGAATCTATCACATACAAATTTTTATGTTTTCCTTTTAAATCTCAATTTGCACTCATTCCAATTTTGCACAGCTGTTCATAATCGGTGATCGCAACAATGGCTTCTAAAATAAAACTCTTTTCGACAAATGGTGAGTAAATACGACATTTAAATAAATACAAACATTTTCTTCAAAGGTTATACTAATAATTTTGCATTTGCATTTTAGGTTAATATAACCTAAACTGTTGCAGGTTCGCTACATAAAATCGCTGATAAAAGGCGACATATGCAAAAATCTAGGCCAAATTCTTGGTCGAGAAATTGTCATGTCTTTTAACGTTGAAGGCGTTCAGGGGGAAAAGAGGTTGAAAGACTTTAAAAATGTGTACGATGCTATAACTGGTATGTATATGTTAAAAAAGCTTCCAATAGACTTTCATTGACTTCATATTTGTTTTTTAGATGCAATCTCTGATGAACGACCAGAAGAAAAATTTAAAGCGGCACTCCACCACCAAAAGAATAAAAACCACAAACTAAAGAGCAAGCAAAAGGCCAAAGAAAATCGCACTCAGCTAAGTGTGGATGACCATGAAGAGACGAATAATAATAAATGAATTATATAAATTTAGTTTTAAACTTTAAATCCAATGAAGTGCATTTTTTTTAAATACTTATTTTATCGTCCAACGTTGTAAAAACAACATACTTGAAGTTACTTTAAGTTTATGAATTTTTTAAGTAGTTTAATTTTTTAACATTCCAAAGAAAATCGCGCTCTGCAAAGTGCAAGACTGAAATAAATTAGATTTTATAACTTAAGTTTTTTGGTTGTGATAAAAAACTAATGAAATGCCTTTTTTACACTTTTTAGTTTTATATTTCAATAAATATTCAAAATAAACGTATACGTTTATACATACTGAAATAAAAATCTGCATTCTTTCATTTTTCTCAATACCAAGTAACCAACAAAGTACCTACTCGTGGATTGCTTCAAAGGCGATTGGTGCAAAGGTACTCCCAAAGTCTCCACTCGTGGACTACTCCGAAAGCGAGTGCTGGTTTTCGTATGACAGTCCAATGTTAAAATCAGCACTTGAAAGCATTAACGGGGAAATGAAGAGAGAGTAGTCACTATCGCTTGGAGACTACTCGAAGAGTAGTCCTGCACTACTATTTTTTCCTGAAGGGTTAACATACCTTGATTCCTGTCTCATTGTTGTGCAATATGTGTTACGATATAACGTGAAAAATCTTGTAAAGACTTCTTTCCTTTTCTGAAAAATCCTTGGTGTTCCTCGTAAAGGTTCGAAAGGACAATGTACAACCATGTGAGGTCTTCTGCAAGTGGACTGTATTATTGATTTGGTCTCACAAGATTGTAAAATCAGTTTGTATAACCAAATTAAATAAAAGAAAACCTTCGTCCAATTGAGTAAAAGCTATTTTAGAGTTCAATTAGACGTAGGGTTGCCATGAAGTTTGCCACAATCGTAAGGGGAAACAATTATTTCAGGGTAAATACTTATAATTCATAGGGAAATTCATTGATTTTAAGTATTAAGAAATATAATAGATTTTTATTCAATGTATTCGACAATCTACAAATAATCCAAATTTAGAGTGGACAGATCGGCTTTGGCTACTAATGTGCTTAATTATAGTTGCATTTCAACCAAGTAAACTATTATTCCGGTGACTACAATAAAATTGGATTAAAAGTACCAAGTACGAAACAGCCATGGTGGTAATGGATTAATTTTAGCCTTAGCTCAAATATTTCTCTCTCTTTGTTTGTTGACAAATATTAGCAGCATTAATGATGTGATATCGGCGTTGAATAAATTCAGACGGCCGTACCTGTCGTTGTATCTGGGTTTTCCGCACGGTAAGAGCACAGATTATGCCTTTCAGACTGCATGTGAAAACAAACGATTTCAGATCAAATGTAAAATTTGTATGGGTACTAACATTTGTAAATCGACCTTATGTCATTTCTGTTCATCTTCGCATGGAGTCTAAAAAGGCAATTAGAGTATCTTCATATGTATGCGAGCAAAAAACGTGTCTGTATTTCAGACTAAAAGTAAATTTTGTCCGATGGACGCTTTCAGTTTTTTATTCTATTTTTAAATTTATCTTTAATTTATCCATAGATATTACATCAAGTAAAATTGTATCATATATGTTGATTAGTTTTAATTTTAAAATTTTAACGGGAAATTAGGTAAATATTTATATGAAAACAACATAATGTTACTGTTTATGCTAAAGTAAACCTTTGAACCCCTTGAATTCCTAAAAAACAGTTCAAAAATCTACAATTGTCATTGTTGTTTAATGTAGACAAAATCTTTAACGAAAACGTCGATGACGAATACCAAAGATACAAGTTTCTTACTTTCTTGTTTTTGTTAAATACTCCACTGATAAGATCGAAATAATGTGGTACTATTTTTACGAATAAAGTACGGATTTTGAAAACATAATTTGTGGTACACGTTCACGTAAAAGAAGAACGTACACACAAAATTGCAAAATTCTACATCTGCAATATGTTCTTGTTTATTTGTTCCACTTTTATTCCTTTCACTCTCATTTTATCCTCAAAAAGTAAGAATTTTGCAAAAAAAACATTTCTATATACAAAATTTCAAGATTTTAGCTCCAGTCGTTTAGTTAGACCATTCTTATCACACCTCTATGGTGAAAGAAGAATTTACATTTACACAAATTGAAAGATTCAAGCTCCAATCAGACACGCAATAGCAAAAGATTACATACATAATACAAACAATAAAATGCCCGCCAGTGGCAGTGTTGTCAGCTTTTTCTGTTCTCTTTTTTCAAATCCTCATAAAACCCACTTTATAATAAAACAGGGGTTCTTAGCAAGTTTTGCCTCACGGACCCCTTGCAATATTTAAACGGATCCATGCATTCCCCCAAACTTTGGTTATAAATATTTGCTTTATATGTATATATAAAATGGTTACAGACAAAATTAAAATAAAAAATAGTGTGACCTTCGAAGATCATTTTAGCAAGATATACACTGAGAAAATTTTAATATGTCGAAATTCTTTGTAATATTTGAAACTAATTTTATTTGATTTACTTAGGTAGGAAAACACGAACGAAATAATGAATATGTTTCAAACTTTTGGCACGCTTTGCTTGACGTGCTATGCCATTAATATTCGCTCGGTGTTTTGTTTCTATGCTAAAAACAAATATGTACATAAGTCTGCTAACCAACCAGAGGATAACCTGTTTTAACACATTTAAGTACTGATTATTCTTGAGCATAATAAATGGATTGTAAAGCAAACAGATTTGCCATGTGTCTATGTTGAACTCAGGAAATAATAAACATTTTTTTACAAGAAAACTTTTATATTGGAAAATACAAATGGTGTTGGAAATTTTTTCAACATCGGACTAATACACCGTATGACAGTACTTTTTGGAGCTGAAAAATGTGAAAGTAGGATAACTATATATTCAGTTTTCCATTCGGTGATCTTTTCTCCTTTTTACAGAATATACATATATGTTTTAATAATTTATATGGGTACTTTTCCAAGACATACAAATGTCACATGGGTATAAGATGAAAGAGAAGGATGTTAAAAAAACTTCAAATGTCTAAATAAGTTCAGCATTAACAACCATGTAAAAATTCCCCATTAAAACACATAGCTTTGCTATATTCTATGTCTTGCTTCATGTGTATATGGTCCTGTTCAGCTCTAATGAAAAACAAGTAAGGAAAGGCTAAAGTCGGGCGGGGCCGACTTTCTACCCAATTACAATTAATATCGGGAACGATTTTTGTCCGGATAATATTTGTAGGGGTGTAGTGGACGGCGCATCTCTAAGTAGACTGGTTTTTTCTACAACAAACTTTATACATTTTTACATATTTACCAAAATACTCCTCCTCCAAATTATCACGAAATTCCGAATTCCAACTTAAAAAGAACAAAAAAATGTATTTCAGAAAATGTTTCTCAAATAAAAATAACAAAATATAAACATATCTGAGAAAGCTTTACACATATTTTTCATATTGTTGTTCTGCTTCGGCATATTTTGGTTTGCACAATTTCGATCCCAATTATTTTCGCTCCAACATTAATATTGTTATTATTATCGGCTGAAAAAAAAAACAGATATCAAAGATTTTCTCTACAGCTTTAAATATAATTACTTACCTTTCAATTCAAGTATGAACAAAGTTGAACCAAATCGTTCTTTTTGCTCTTTGTTTTGGTCTATTTACTTGCTTTCAGCTTTGAACATGTCAAAACTTCCAGCTGATCGCAAGAATTACTATGTACATTGCTTTGATAGCCTATGTACGGTCTTGTCATTGTATATACACCACAGTAGTACATAAAGGGTGAATGTCCCCGCTAATATACTTATCTGCTGGTATTCATTTCACTAAAAACATTTCAAATAATTAGTTTTTTTGATTCATTATATTCCCAGAATTCCTCTAAATCTCAAACATCTCACTTTTCTAACATTTGCATAACCAAATATACATATATACTTTTATGTTGCAAATCACCCCTGTCGTTGTAGGTAGTGGCAACGTAGTTAATCTAGCAGATTTGACGTTTTGCTACTACTGCTTTACTTTACTACTTTCATCCGCATAATCATATGTCAGCAACTATGGAATTGGAATAAATATTCTTCCTTTCTTTAAAAACCTTTGAAGTAACAACATCGAAGTCGTGTTTAGATAAATCAAAGTTTCCGGCAAAGATCTACTAATTTTATTTAAAAGTGAGTGTAAGAATTTAAAGTAAACACCACATTAAAATCGCCCAAAAATATATTTTAAAGAAAGTATCTCTGTTTTGGCGGAAATCCAATCTGTTTTACCAGGAACTGTGTATGATTCCTGGTACCCGTCAAGGAAAACAAGTGACGAGTACACAATCCATGACACACCAGCCCGGTATAAGAATTTCTGACACCCGAACAACTTTTTAAGTTACCGGAATAATCAATTTTTGTTGGTGGATCAACCAAATCACTTCCAAGATCACGCTACCCAAAAGGTAGTCGTGGATCTGAAGCTCAACCGGATTTGATTCCGTACATAACCTATACCCGCAAGTACCCATGGCAATGTACAACGCTGACGTTCAATGCCATTGATTGATAAAAAATTTGGAGTTATCTATATCCATTTCATCATAGCAGTCATCATAACTACAATGAAACAATTTTTGCATTGATATGGCGTACTCACGTGGATGTTTGCCTTTATACCATCACCCATATTGAAGATCTATCAGAGAAGCTAATTTTAAAATCAGAAGTTAAAACCAACTTCTTAACATTAAGTATAAATTGAATATAACAACGTGACATTAACATGTTATACAACTCGTAAAGTTAGAAGATATATTTTCAAAAATACGACAAACAATTTTCCAATTATTCCTTTTGGGTATCGTTCCCCACTTGTTTTTGATATTTTTGAAATACATTTCCTACTTGAAATTTGTTTGAATTTGTAAAACCTAAAAAAATAACTTAACCTTAAACCTAAAAATAATTTACCTACTCCATTAAAATCTATCTAAAATTGTACATGTAAATTAAAGTAACAATGACAGAAATTGTATAACTCGTTAAAGCTCCATTCAAAAATCACAGATACTCATAATATTTCAATCCATATCATTGCAAGGAACACATTCACACATAATTTTCTAAAAATAGCAACCAGCATCCAGATCGTGCGGGAGGCCTTCAACATGACCGGAGAAAGGTGGTAAGTTTAAAAACAGTCAATAATTACTCTTTCTTGCAATGATACTCAAATTTATTAAGAGATTCTGATAGGAGAGAGAGATCACACTGGAGAGCTTTTTCCGCACATTCCCCACAACCTATGTTGTTGTTGTTTTTAGCGTATATATTGGCGCTTGTATTAATTGGAATCTGTGTGGGGCCAAACTCTCATGTTATCTCTCCAAATATCCAAAGTTAGTGTTTTTCCGTTTGTTTTGGTTATTTTCGATTTCTGTCTTTGTGATAATTTCTTTCGCAACAAAGAGTTATTAACCCATTAAGGGCCCTAAAGTTTCTAAACGAATCGTTTAGAATGTCTTATTTTTGCAGAGTTTCTTTAAAAATATACATACATTCTTATATTAATAATTTGCATAATAATACTTAACATATACTTTCATTATTATATACTTATATTATAATTAAAATAAAATAATTGGTAATTCCAAATGGATTTGTAAGAACATAAGGACGTTTTCTTACTGAAAGGGATGAGTCCATAGATTCGAGGAAATTTAATGTAGGGGTTCTATAAATAATGTTCGTGCCAATAGAACATGGAGGCGAGGGTTTTGAGGCAGATTCTCTCAACATAATCTGAGAGTATTCATTCAGGCAATTGACGACTATAAGATTTCAACGTAAATTTAAAATTGATTTGTTTTCTTATTTTGGGGTTTTATATTTAGTTTTTTTTACATCGGTCCACATATTTAGTTTTCTTTAGTAAGGGAGTCTAAAATAATTTTTGTAGTGGGAACATGGCTTGGCTGGAGAAGGACACGAACCCCCCCAACCGACTGTTGCTAGGAATACAAAGGCTCCCGCAGTCCTACCTCTTCCCAAGTTCCAGGATGCTTTCAAAAAACTTTTTAACTATTGCATCGGCTAAATTAGTTCGTGTACATTACAGAATTTGGCGCCCAACGTGGGGCCGGAAAGATTTCGACCTGGTCTTTTTGGCTCTATTTTCCGGATATTTTATTGTTAGAGTTCCTTAAAAAAAAGATATTTTATGTTCTTTTATTATAGTATTTATAGATATTGAAGTGTTGACAAGGACCTTCTGGAATTTCAGCAATTTGAGGTTTACTTCGAATTAGCTGACCGTTGGACTTTTGACTGCATTTTCACTACTTTTTATGCTATTATTAGGGACATTCTTTTGGTCTTTTTAAGTCTTGTATAACTCTTTTTATTCAGTTGTAACTTCGACTTAGGGATCAGCATCTGTTAATCAAACAGGAACTCATTATTTTAGCGAAAGCATTATATTGACCTTTGTTTAACAGAGAGGACAGACAATTTATCCTCCTTGCTGGTGTGTCAAGAATAAAGGGATATTTTGAGAATATACATAACTACATAGCCCATTTTATTATTTTTTTATATTAGTCGCTAATTGCCTTCTTTTACTTCATTTCTTGGTACTCATCACCTAGTAAGAAACGTCAGTATTTTATGATAAAAATTTAAATTAAAAAATAATATTTTCTGAAATTCTAATTTAAAAGAAAATTTAATTTGAATCTCAATATTTTTTTTGTATATATATATATATCGTTTTATAAAATAATTTAAAATTATTTTGTATAACGTCCCACAATAGTTATATTCTATTGAATACAAGTTATTATATTGAATACGCCCAAAATGTCTTCAGAACCAACTACTCCCCCTGCATTACCGCCAACACATCCTTTGGCCCCAATTAGCATTCAACCAACAATTTGTCATGTTTGTAATGAAATAATGAGTGAAGGTCAAGCTTGTTTAATTATTAGCGAATGTTCGCATCCTTTCCATAGGTCATGCATAGAGACTTACTTAGCTTCATCAGCCGAATGTCCCGTATGCAAACGAGCTTGTGAACCTAGTGATCTCCGATCTTTGGTAATATTACCAAAACCCTCTACAGTCACTAAGACCACCCATAACAGACAAAAAGGTAGAGGAGCTATGGCTAGAACATACAATACTCGCAGTACTGGACGAAATTTGTTCCAGGATACTCGAAATACATCACAAAATGCTAGCTGCAGTGTACAGCAGGATCAACAACAAACCCCTAACCGAGATACAAGCGCTATAAACAATGGCAATATTGTAACATCGCCTTTTCATGATCCTACTAATCAGGCTGTCGGCAATACAAATACGATAGATTATAACGAAATCAATCGCATGATTGAATTAAGTTTAACTCGCCTTCTACAAGGTCTTAATTTTTCGCAACCTTCACCAATTAATAATGTTTTACATAATAGTAACTCCAATCCTTCAAATACAAACAACCCTCAGAATAATATTAACCCCAATCACAGTACCAATAACAACAATAATTCTGTTCCCAACAATAACATCAATAATAATTTGAACAACAATGGAAATGTTAATGCCAATAATCCCCAGAATAGTCAAGCTCATTCAAATTCTCAAGATACCAACTTATCCCCAAATACATTTTTCAGCTTCAATGCAAACAATATGCATGCTGACAAAATTACATCCATAATACATAATTGGAACCTCAAGTTTGATGGTTCTTCCACCGGTTTGAATATTGACGAATTTTTGTACCGCGTTATAACTCTTACAAAAGAGACATTTAATGATGACTTCTCTGTCATTTGCAAAAATTTAAATACCCTTTTAACAGGAAAAGCCCGTGAATGGTACTGGCGATACCGTAAACAGGTTTCTGTTGTTAACTGGGACGATTTCTGTTACGCAATTCGGAGTCAATATAAAGAATTGAAATCTTCTTTTGACCTACGGGAAGAAATTCGGAACCGAAAACAAAAACCGGGTGAGTCTTACGATGCCTTTTTCGATGCGCTATCAATGATCGCAGATCGATTACCCAGACCAATGGCGGAAGAAGAATTAATTGAAATAATAGCTAGAAATTTACGTCCAGAGATTCGCCAAGATTTATTGTATGTACCCATACGCTCAATATCACATCTTCGAAAGCTTGTGCAAATGCGAGAAAACTTTTTAAGTGATGAGTACGTACGTAAGAATCTTGCAATGCGCAATCCAAACACCAATTTTGTACCACGACGACATGTCGCTGATATTGATATCGAACAGGACGATAATTTAGATTCTGAAGCAGGATTCTTGGTAGATGCCTTGAATAAACCTGATTCAAATTTTAAATGTTGGAACTGCGACAAATCCGGTCACCACTGGCAGGATTGCCTTGATGATAGAACAATCTTCTGTTACGGCTGTGGTGCCAGAAATGTATACAAACCACAGTGTACCAAATGTATTGCTAGAAATCAGACCTCAAAAAACTTGAGACAAACGGGCCCACAGAAGGACCTTGTCTAAATGTTGGCCCTAGAATCGACTTTGATTCTGACCCAAAAGAAATAAATTCACCCGGAATAGACTCAAAACTAATCTCAGACAATACAAATTCAAAATCCATTAAAATACTTAAAAGACCATGTTCTGTTGCGGAAAAGTGTGATAATAACGATTCCCGCATTATTTACCCAAAAATGCCTTTTCACAAGCGATGGGAATTGTATGTTCAAAAACGAAACGAAATTTTCAATGTTTCAGCCATTTCCGTTACAAAGAAACCAAAAAGGTCCACAATTCGTCTTCGGAAATATTTCAGATTACGAAAATTTTGGGGAAAAATAAAAATTTCGACAATAATATCAAATCCCCAGGACATGCGATATTACGCCAAAGTGTCCTTCTTGAATTTTCATGAATACGGTTTGTTGGATACTGGGGCTAATGTTAGCTGTATTGGTGGAGATTTGGCTTGACATGATTTTTCAAAATATGAAAATTTTTCAATTTGTAGATCATTTGTAAAGACAGCGGATGGGAAATCTCAAAAAGTATTAGGATGGATTGAAGTAAATATTACATTCAAGAACATCACAAATAAACTGAAAATTTTCATTATTCCAACTATATCCCAAAGACTGATACTGGGAATAGATTTTTGGAAATCGTTTGACTTAATTCAAAATGTTCTTGGATCCGTTGATATTTTAGCATGCAATGCTACTGGTATATGTTCACCCGATATTTCGGAAATTAATTTTCAAATTGGCCATCAAAATGATGAATCAATCAATAACTCTTTTTACAAACTGTCGCTTCAAGAACAGAAACAATTAGATGCGGTCATAGAACTTTTCCCAAATTTTGAAATACAGGGCTTGGGCAGAACTGAGCTAATCAAACATTCTATTAATGTCGGTGATGCCACCCCTATAAAACAGCGTTTTTACCCTGTTTCGCCCGCAGTAGAAAAGTTGATGTTTTCTGAGATTGACAGGATGTTAGAGTTAGGAGTTATTGAGCCTTCCACCTCAGCATGGAGCTCACCAATGAGGCTTGTGGTGAAGCCAAATAAGGTAAGGCTATGTTTAGATGCACGGAAGTTAAATTCGGTAACGAAGAAGGATGCATATCCGCTTCCGAATATAGAAGGGATATTTTCAAGACTTCCGAAGGCAAATATAATATCGAAACTGGACTTGAAAGATGCATTCTGGCAGATTAGTCTCGATGCGAATTCCAGACAACTGACAGCATTCACTGTCCCTGGCAGACCACTATATCAATTCGTGGTCATGCCATTCGGGCTGTGCAATGCTCCTCAGACAATGTGTCGTTTGATGGACGAGCTAATCCCTCCAGATCTTCGACATTCCGTTTTTGGATATTTAGACGATCTTGTTATCGTTTCCGAAGATTTTCCTACCCATATCGAAATATTAATCCGCATTTCCTCACAATTTCGGAAAGCAAACCTTACCCTAAATGTAGGTAAAAGTAAATTCTGCGTTACCAGAGTTAATTACTTGGGATACGTTATAGGTAACGGGGGTATCACTACCGACCCTGAGAAAATTACCGCTATTACCAACTGGCCTGTACCAAAGAATTTAAAACAAGTTCGTGGATTTCTTGGCTTAGCTGGTTGGTATAGACGGTTTCTTCAAAACTTTTCAACAGAGACATTCCCGATTACAGAAGTGGTATCCACCAAAAGAAAGTTCAAGTGGACTGACGAAGCCCAAAAAGCATTCGAGAGAGTTAAGTCATTGCTGACCTCAGCTCCAGTGTTGACGAATCCAGACTTCTCCAAAAAGTTCTATCTTCACTGTGATGCAAGTGACTTTGGCATTGGTGCAGTCCTAGTGCAGCTTGACAATGACGGTAACGAGAAGCCTATTGCATTCATGAGCAAGAAATTAAACACAGCGCAACGTAACTACAGTGTTACGGAGCGAGAATGTTTGGCAGCTCTTGAATCAATAAAGAAATTCCGTTGCTATCTTGAACTTCAGGAATTTGAAGTAGTGACAGACCATTCTAGTCTGTTGTGGCTCATGAGACAGCCCGATCTAAGTGGCAGGTTAGCTCGGTGGGTGTTTAAATTGCAGCCCTACAAATTCACCATAAGTCACCGGAAGGGTAAAGAACATGTGGTCCCTGATGCACTGTCCCGGATACCCAACGAGGAAATTTCTGCTTTTGAGATTACTGAGCCCGGTATTAATTTAAATTCCCCGACCTTTGATGATACAGATTACCATGAGTTAAAAGAAAGAATAGGAAATAATCCAGGTAAATATCCTGATGTAAAGGTGGTAGATAAATTTGTTTATTATCGGACAGAGCATTACTCTGGCGATGAATCTCAGGAAGATCAGTGTTGGAAACTCTGGATTCCTCTGAAATTGCGTACTGAGACCATCTCGAAGGCCCATGATACTCCAGTAGCTGCTCACGGAGGTATGGCCAAGACTCTTGATTTGCTAAGACGTACATTTTTCTGGCCTGGAATGGTAAGCGACGTACGAGACTATGTTCGTAATTGTGAAGTCTGTAAGACAACGAAAGCCCCAAACATGGTGATGAAGCCACCAATGGGTAACATGGGCGAATCTGTTCGTCCATTCCAGCGCCTCTACATTGACATTCTTGGACCTTATCCGAGAAGCAAATCTGGCCATATTGGACTGCTCATCGTCCTCGATCATTTGTCCAAATTCCATTGGCTTTGCCCACTTCGGAAATTCACGGCTTCGTACATACAAGATTTTCTTCAAAAGCATATATTTCATGTCTACGGTGTACCCGAGACAATAGTTAGTGACAACGGTAGTCAATTTCGTTCGAACGAACTTAATGCATTTTTAACGGAAAATGGCATTAAACATATCTACACTGCCCTATACTCACCTCAATCAAATGCCTCGGAGCGGGTCAATCGATCACTGATAGCAGGAATACGAGCATACCTGAAGAACGATCATAAACAATGGGACCAGAACCTTACTTCTATCAGTTGCGCCCTTCGTAATTCCTTCCACCAATCTATCAATTGTTCTCCTTACCACGCTCTTTTTGGCTTTGATATGGTTACACACGCTTCGTCATACGATTTATTGAGAAAACTACACATTTTAAGTGAACCAACAAGCAAATTGTCCAACGATGACCATCTTCAACTGATTCGTCAAGACCTGCGTAGACATATCAAACAAGCATTTGACAAAAGTCAGCAACACTACAACCTCAGAACAAGACCACAAACTTTTACTGTAGGACAAACTGTATATCGTAGGAACTTTGACCAAAGTAATTTTGAGAAAGCATTCAATGCAAAACTATGTCCCGTTTTTGTCAAAGCTCGAGTGAGGGAAAAGCTGGGTAATCACTACTATGTTTTAGAAGATATGGATGGAAAACTTATGGGAACATATCATGGAAAAGATATCCGAACTTAGTCGTCCTGTTTCCATCTAATTCAGTTACGAATATCTCACTGAATTATCCGGTTTGTAGTGGACGGCGCATCTCTAAGTAGACTGGTTTTTTCTACAACAAACTTTATACATTTTTACATATTTACCAAAATACTCCTCCTCCAAATTATCACGAAATTCCGAATTCCAACTTAAAAAGAAAAAAAAATGTATTTCAGAAAATGTTTCTCAAATAAAAATAACAAAATATAAACATATCTGAGAAAGCTTTACACATATTTTTCATATTGTTGTTCTGCTTCGGCATATTTTGGTTTGCACAATTTCGATCCCAATTATTTTCGCTCCAACATTAATATTGTTATTATTATCGGCTGAAAAAAAAAAAACAGATATCAAAGATTTTCTCTACAGCTTTAAATATAATTACTTACCTTTTAATTCAAGTATGAACAAAGTTGAACCAAATCGTTCTTTTTGCTCTTTGTTTTGGTCTATTTACTTGCTTTCAGCTTTGAACATGTCAAAACTTCCAGCTGATCGCAAGAATTACTATGTACGGTCTTGTCATTGTATATACACCACAGTAGTACATAAAGGGTGAATGTCCCCGCTAATATACTTATCTGCTGGTATTCATTTCACTAAAAACATTTCAAATAATTAGTTTTTTTGATTCATTATATTCCCAGAATTCCTCTAAATCTCAAACATCTCACTTTTCTAACATTTGCATAACCAAATATACATATATACTTTTATGTTGCAAATCACCCCTGTCGTTGTAGGTAGTGGCAACGTAGTTAATCTAGCAGATTTGACGTTTTGCTACTACTGCTTTACTTTACTACTTTCATCCGCATAATCATATGTCAGCAACTATGGAATTGGAATAAATATTCTTCCTTTCTTTAAAAACCTTTGAAGTAACAACATCGAAGTCGTGTTTAGATAAATCAAAGTTTCCGGCAAAGATCTACTAATTTTATTTAAAAGTGAGTGTAAGAATTTAAAGTAAACACCACATTAAAATCGCCCAAAAATATATTTTAAAGAAAGTATCTCTGTTTTGGCGGAAATCCAATCTGTTTTACCAGGAACTGTGTATGATTCCTGGTACCCGTCAAGGAAAACAAGTGACGAGTACACAATCCATGACACACCAGCCCGGTATAAGAATTTCTGACATCCGAACAACTTTTTAAGTTACCGGAATAATCAATTTTTGTTGGTGGATCAACCAAATCACTTCCAAGATCACGCTACCCAAAAGGTAGTCGTGGATCTGAAGCTCAACCGGATTTGATTCCGTACATAACCTATACCCGCAAGTACCCATGGCAATGTACAACGCTGACGTTCAATGCCATTGATTGATAAAAAATTTGGAGTTATCTATATCCATTTCATCATAGCAGTCATCATAACTACAATGAAACAATTTTTGCATTGATATGGCGCACTCACGTGGATGTTTGCCTTTATACCATCACCCATATTGAAGATCTATCAGAGAAGCTAATTTTAAAATCAGAAGTTAAAACCAACTTCTTAACATTAAGTATAAATTGAATATAACAACGTGACATTAACATGTTATACAACTCGTAAAGTTAGAAGATATATTTTCAAAAATACGACAAACAATTTTCCAATTATTCCTTTTGGGTATCGTTCCCCACTTGTTTTTGATATTTTTTAAATACATTTCCTACTTGAAATTTGTTTGAATTTGTAAAACCTAAAAAAATAACTTAACCTTAAACCTAAAAATAATTTACCTACTCCATTAAAATCTATCTAAAATTGTACATGTAAATTAAAGTAACAATGACAGAAATTGTATAACTCGTTAAAGCTCCATTCAAAAATCACAGATACTCATAATATTTCAATCCATATCATTGCAAGGAACACATTCACACATAATTTTCTAAAAATAGCAACCAGCATCCAGATCGTGCGGGAGGCCTTCAACATGACCGGAGAAAGGTGGTAAGTTTAAAAACAGTCAATAATTACTCTTTCTTGCAATGATACTCAAATTTATTAAGAGATTCTGATAGGAGAGAGAGATCACACTGGAGAGCTTTTTCCGCACATTCCCCACAACCTATGTTGTTGTTGTTTTTAGCGTATATATTGGCGCTTGTATTAATTGGAATCTGTGTGGGGCCAAACTCTCATGTTATCTCTCCAAATATCCAAAGTTAGTGTTTTTCCGTTTGTTTTGGTTATTTTCGATTTCTGTCTTTGTGATAATTTCTTTCGCAACAAAGAGTTATTAACCCATTAAGGGCCCTAAAGTTTCTAAACGAATCGTTTAGAATGTCTTATTTTTGCAGAGTTTCTTTAAAAATATACATACATTCTTATATTAATAATTTGCATAATAATACTTAACATATACTTTCATTATTATATACTTATATTATAATTAAAATAAAATAATTGGTAATTCCAAATGGATTTGTAAGAACATAAGGACGTTTTCTTACTGAAAGGGATGAGTCCATAGATTCGAGGAAATTTAATGTAGGGGTTCTATAAATAATGTTCGTGCCAATAGAACATGGAGGCGAGGGTTTTGAGGCAGATTCTCTCAACATAATCTGAGAGTATTCATTCAGGCAATTGACGACTATAAGATTTCAACGTAAATTTAAAATTGATTTGTTTTCTTATTTTGGGGTTTTATATTTAGTTTTTTTTACATCGGTCCACATATTTAGTTTTCTTTAGTAAGGGAGTCTAAAATAATTTTTGTAGTGGGAACATGGCTTGGCTGGAGAAGGACACGAACCCCCCCAACCGACTGTTGCTAGGAATACAAAGGCTCCCGCAGTCCTACCTCTTCCCAAGTTCCAGGATGCTTTCAAAAAACTTTTTAACTATTGCATCGGCTAAATTAGTTCGTGTACATTACAGGGGTGGGTTTGCCTTCGAATGAATGAAACACTTGACACGTCTAGTTTTTAAATGTTTATTACATTAAATAACTTATTTATTAAATTAGGAGTAGTAAGAGTGAGGTTAATTAATGATTCAATACAGAACGGCTTGAGTTCGCCAACACGTCTATTCTTGTTAAAATCTATCGTCCGTCCGTCCGAGTGTGTAAGTCAGTGTATTTGTATGCAAGTATGTGCGTCGGTGAGTCTGCATGACGCCGTCGCGCATGTCATGCAAGACACAACGAAGGCGTCCGTAGATAGCGGGCTGAGCCTATACGCCCAGCTCCCATATATATATGTGGGGTATAGATCGGAAAGTCAAATCCGGATCGAAATTTGTATTGGAGCTATCTCGACCAATCTGATTTGTCGTTGGATTATAAGATGCTGTGCCAGATTTAAAGAAAATTGGGTACAATATGTGGTTTCTAGAGCAAAAAAGTGAAACCGGCAGCGAAATTTGTATGGGATCTATATCTAAATCTGAATGGATATGACACACTTTCACCACAGATGATTCTAGTTGAAATATAAGGTTGTGTCAAATTTGAAGATAATTAGTTCAAATATGTGATATATAGAGCGCAAAAAGTTAAATGGAGAACAAAATTTATATGGGAGCTACATCTGAACCGATCTAACCCAATTTCACCATAGATATTTCTAGTTGAATTATAAGGTACTGTGCTAAATTTAAAGCGCTTCGAGTAAAATATGTGGTTTCTAGAGCGGAAAAAGTCAAATCGGGAGCGACATTTGTATGGAGGCTATGTCTAAATCTGAACCGATTTTCTTCAAATTAGATAGTGTTCGCCCTTGCGCAGCAAGACTAACTTGAGCCAATTTTTGTTAGGATCGGACAATATTTGCGACCTGTACTTTGATTACCAGAATAGATTGACGGGCTTTAAGTTCGGCCGGGTCGAACTTTATATACCCGCCACCATAGGCTGTTGATTTTCGTAGAATTGCAAAGCAAATACAAATATTGAAAAAAAAATATAAATAAATATAACATTTTGAATATTTGGTATGGAATATTTTTAGCAGCCATATCAGCATGTTCGTCGTTTGAGATTCCTACATGGCTAGGAATCCACATAAGTCTAATTTTGAAGTCAGCATCAATTGTTGTATTAAGATTATTGTTTCATTTTTGTTTCAAATATTGATACATGCTTCAAACACTGTCTGAGCAAAACAAGGTTCTGCTTCTACTATTTTTAAAAATTTCCATTGCTTTCAAAATTGCTATAGCTTCTGCGTCAAAAATATTAGAGCCTTCGGGAAGAAGGTCAGTTGCTTGAATTTTACTGTTTTCGGTGACAACTGCAAATGATGTATTTGTTTCAGTTTTCAAGCCGTCAGTGAAATAAATTTCCCAACCTTTACTCTTATACTCATTAAAAATTTCGCTAGATACAGCATGGTATATGTTTAGATTGGTGGATATTTATGTCGTGTCTTCCGTTTCTTTAGGAGAGATAATTCTTTCGACAAAAGCTTTGGTTGGTCACTAAATATTTTGTGTGTTAAACGAGATTTCAGTCTTAGTGTACGTTGTGTAAGGGATTCAAAACCTCATTCAGCTAGCAAGTTCTGGGTCGGTGTTGTTCTATATGCTCGCAGACTTGTGTTGCGGAGACATTCTGTGAGGGCTGGGGCTGCTTGACCGCTAGCGACTCCGGCGGGATGGCACATTCGGGGAATCGGCCCGCTTGGTTGCGATGAGAGTTTGGATTCTCATACGGGTCGCCAAATCATCCTGTTGTTGTGGACCTGAAAAGAGACATGTATGAAAACGTGACATACTAAACATAGGTGTAAACTCACCTGTTTTCCTACGTTTTTGTCTTTTCCGGCAGGAGCTGGCCTCCAGGTTGCTCCGAAGCGTCGAAAAGGTTTTCGCGGCCGGCGAGCGCCGTATGCTGTGGGCAAGAAGAAGAAGACAATAAAAGGGGAAAAGTTATTTATATTTTAACTCACCATTGCCCACGATGTCCTGATCTCATGGGGACGGGTACATGAGAAGGTCGTTTGTCTGCTTCTGGAGCCCTGGCTGCAAAAATAAAAGGAAAAAGTATGAAGAAATAATTCAAAAAAATAATTTTTATTATACTCACGTGTTGTGTCGTTCAGCCTGCACTTTTCATTTCGTTTTGTGTTTTGTTATGTATGAATGTAGGTGTGTATGGATGACATCTTACGTTTGACGGGTTGTATAGGCCGGTAATGCGGTGTTCGATTGGGGTTGCCAGAGAGAAGGCCAACGACGTGCACCGTGTTATCGCACAAATACAACCCATTCATAAAAATTAAAACCGCCAAAATTTTTACGCAAAACGTGAAGTAAAAGAATAAATGTCAGGATTGATGAAATCCGATAAATAATGAAAAAATATGTCGCCTGGAAGGATGATGACGCCTTCGGGAAAATTCTGGAGGGAAAATGGTTAATAAAAGGGGGTGCAGAGGAAGAATAAGTTTTCATAAGTTTTCAGTTGTGGTGTTGTGCGGATCTAAGTTTGTGTTGTGTGAAAAGTTTTAAGTGAGTTTTCGGGTTGTTAATTTTTTTTGAGTAAATTATGTAAAATTAGTGTGTTCTTTTAGAATCGACAGCTGAAAGCGAGGGGAAATCGGGCGAAATAAATATTTGTCTTGTGTGCTTAACACGATTCTGAAAGTAAGTTTCGTGAAATAGGTGATTTTGTGTTTTTTGGTTGTTTTTAACAAGAATCTTTCTACAGAGAGTGTAAATAGCCTCCTGTGGAACAGGAGGCATTTCTTTAAACGGGCCGACTGTGAAAGTTACTCAAAATCTGCGGAAGGAAGTTCGAGGAAATTTCAAAAACCCCAACCAAAATCCAGGAACATAGTGAGAACGTCATACCACCAATAAGTAGCCGGATTTAAGGTAGGCCGCAGAGTATTAAAAACATTTCGGACCCAGTGTAAACGGGTCCCGTAAATAAAAGACTAAAGCCCCATCTACTGGCCAGCAAATCCCAGTAGATCTAAGCCCCATCTACAGTGTTCCATCACCACATTACGCTCGGTCTGCATTATTGTGCCATTTTGCTTTTTGGACATAGCCACAAGATGGCGCTCAACCGCCAATTTTAAAAACTTGGTGGCGTCCTACTGATTTTAGGCGCAAAGACGAGCGGTGACTGCCACCATTACCAAAAATATTAATACGAGCGCTTTTCAAACTATTTTTAATCGAACCGCACCACCAAATTAATTGAAACGGGCATAATCATTACGTGTAAGACATTCCCGTCGACCAACACGAAAAACAAAACTCAAAACCAAAACCATCAATTAGATTTTAAGTAGTTTAAGAATTTGTATTTTATATGTTTTATGTAGTATTTGTAGTTTTTTTATTTTACCTTTTTTTACATATATATAATTTGTTTTTGATTTGTGTTTCCCCATAAAATTTTTAAGTCTTTGTGAAGGATTAGCAAAGTTTCCACGTACAATAGCCAGTGTCAAATCTTTGGGCACTTTGACCATCGAGACCCCGACTAAGAGAGCTCTTTTAGGTAGGCATTTCGATTAGGTTGTAATTTTGATTTGTGTGGCTGAATGTGGCCAAAGAAAGAAACTTTGTAGGTCCTATTTGTTAGTCAATTTTTGTGTTAGGTTAAGATTGTCATTTTTTAAATATATTAGGCTTAGGGTTAGTTTAAAAATTATCAATAAAATTATGTATTTGTTCTGAAAAGAAATTTAAAAGAAAAATGATGGAATAGATTTATTTGTGTTCTAGGGGGAAGACAAGTGATGAGGTGAGTTTGGACCGATAGATTGTGTGTGGTTGAATGGGATCCGTTTAAGTAGGTATGCTGGTGAGCACGGATCGAGGTAGGGTGGGCAACGGTGGGAAATAACACCAAAGTTTCCTGGTGAGAGTATTGTACGTTTTTGTGTTAGTGTTTTTTTGTTATTTGTTAAAGAAAAATCTCAATAGATGTTCGGTCACTGGGCTAGAGCATGGCGGGATGGGACCTTCCCTGATGTATTGCTTGAGCTGCCGTGATGCCATCTCTAGCGCCTGACAAGTGGCCCGTAACACTTGTTCTCACAGCACTGTGTAATAATTCTTCAATAGGTAATCTTACCGATTTTGCAGATTTGAAGTAGAATATTAATCCATAATCTATTTTAGATAGTATTACAGATTGAACTACTCTTAGAAGACTGTTGGAGTGCATGTTCGATGACGACAAATACATAATTATATTTAACCTAGATCTTTCTTAAGGTAGATACTAGGGTTTGCATTTTCCCGTACTTTTTATTTTCCGGGAAACGGGAATTATTTTTTCAATTTCCCGGGACAGCACGGGAAATCGTCTACCAAATCGTTTACCGTGAGTTAAGCTTATTTTTTCGAACCTGTTACAGAATTCATATAATAAAGCGCTATGTGAGAACAATTCAAACATCTTTTCAAGTTTCAAAAATTATTAAAGATCAGATATTTCTTATTTCATTGAAAAATGTGGACGCGACGGAGAACGATCGTTCCCATTAATAGTGAGTAGAGCAATGAAGTATTTGTTCTTTTTCCTGTCGCTTCGAAAACTATAAATTCTTTATATTTGGCGTTCGGATACACGCCCAAAATCTATTTTTCCCGGATTTTAATTTTTTGCATATGGAAAATCCAGGAAAAATCCGAAAAAGTGGATTTTGAGTCTACATCCGAACGCAGCTTAAAAATATTTTGTCATCCAACTGCAATATTTGACATACCTGACTAAAAGCTATGTGATCTAAATTTGTATACAACATTTTCAATTTCATTGTAGAAATGATGGAAAAAATATGCAAAGAAATATGTAAAATTTTCTACTGAATTCCCGCGGATTCCCGTACGAATTTCCCGGGATACGGGAGAATTCCCGGGAATTTTCCCGCGGGAAATCTCTGGATGCAAACCCTAGTAGATACAATGTTCCTTAAAGCTATATTTACAATCAATATACATTCCAAGGATTTTACAAAATTTAACATTTTCAATCTTGTTGTTATTGTATTTAATGTCAATTAAATTACAATCTCTTTTTCTGCAGATATGCAAATGTTTCGTTTTTTTTTCGAACGAAATAATTGCACCTGAGGTTTCAGGCCAAACATAAATTTGATGCAGACATTTTATTAATTCTTCTTTTATGTCAATATTATATTGATTCTTAGCAATTATATAAATATCATCCGAATACATTCAGTGATAGATTTTGACTTGAATCGTCAAATGCTATAACAAATAATGTTTACGATAACGGAGATCCTTGTGGGATTCCATTATGAATTTACTTTGAATTTTCTGTTGTTAAGAAATGATTTAATGAAATTAAACATCTTGGGACCTATACCCCATTCTGAGAGTTTGCGTAAAACTGTGAGTATTCCAACTTTGTCAAATGCTTTAATGAAATCAATTGATAAAATGGAGGTGTGGTTTTTAGTAGAACGATTTTTACAGATTATATGATCAAAAATAAGAGCGCATCTGTCATGCTCAGACCAGATTGAAATCCAACTTGGTTAGCAGACAATAGTTTGCGTTTTTTTTAAGTAACACATTAAACGCTTGGATAAAATGTTTTTCATAACTTTGGCAATGCATTGCATGCAGTTAATTGATTGATTTCTTTTGTTTAACTATTGGAATATAATTTATATTGTCAGCTTACTGTTCTCGATCCCATATCATCATTATATTAAAACGCAAACATGAATTTGGGTACCATTTTACGGCGTTTTATTGGCTCAATATATACAAATTATATATAATTGGAAAGTTGTTGTCCCAAAGAAGTGCAAAATTACATTTTTGTATAAAATGTTTATGGTGCATTGAAGTTCACTGTAGAAACGCTTGGATTGTGCTGTCTCAGTCGTGGTTAAATTACCACCACTGTCTTTACCACCAGAGCCATTACATTCTTTGATTCATGGCGAAATACCAGAATCACTTCATTTTCTATCAAACACTCAGAAATATAACGGATGCTTTCAAATAACTTCATTTGGAGCAGATATTATTGATGAACGCAGATTCAATCCAAGAAGGTCGGCGCAATGAAATAACCAGCGCAATGCATTTTTACGCTACCGTTTGATGATTCCAAGAAACGGAGCGCCGATTTGGCGTATATTCTCATTTCCCATTTACGAACGCTATCCGACTGTTACTCATTTGGCAGTGCATCTGGAGAACGGTCAACGAGTTTATTACAAATGCTGCTCAACGTGCTCAAAACCCAACAGCGACAACATTTTCCAGTTTCTTCTCGAAAATTTCAAAGTCGAAAGCAAGTCTATGGAGCTCCTGGTCATTCGGATTTGCGTTCTACTGAAGCTCTTGGCCGTATTTATACAGTTCATCCTAAGAATGATGAATGCTTTTACTTGCGACTCATCATTTGAGTCACTTCGAAATAGGTATTGTAGTGTTGCCAACATTTCGTGCTGTGTGTCAGGATCTCAATTTGCTTGAAAACTATACGCATTGGGATACGACAACTGAAGCAGCTGTTTCTGCATTCCCAAGTAAAATACGCATATTATTTGCGATCATGATTGCCACATGTTTTACATCAAATCTACGTGAATTTGTGGGACAAGTACAAGGATGATATGTCAGAAGACATTTTGCATCGAGTTCGTGTATATTCAGAGATGCCCCATATTGGGATGAATGAAGAGATGCACAACCAGACTTTGGTTTTGATAGAAGGCATGTGTTACCTCATGTGCAGCAGTTTGTTAGTCAGGGTAGGAATGCCATTGCCAGATCGTCGACCATACGACCCTTTCGAACTAGAATTGCAGAGTGGACGTGAATGCGACACAAACGCATTAAGCCAATTGGTTCGAGCAATTGGCAAAGAACAAGGATGTGGATCACTTAAACTGAACAATTCAAAATCAAATCGTTGGTTCACTGCATTCCTTCATATCTATCGATTGTGTAACAAACGAAGATGAAGCAAGCAGCTATCCAACTAAGATTTATAATTCAGTGGCTGTTCCTGGATTGCCACTGCACAATTTACAATTTAAGGTTGTTTCAGTTGTCATCATGCCTTGCAATATCAATCAACCAAAATTATGCAACGGAACGCGTTTAGCGTTCACAAAACTCATGAGCAATGTGATTCACGTAAGAATACTAAAAAAAATCAAAGGTGAGGTAGTTCTCATTCCGAGAATTCCAATGATTTCAATAGATATGCCATTCGAGTTTAAGCGAATCCAATTTCCAATTCGTCTCGCATTCGCCATGACAATCAATAAATCACATCGAGTGTTTGTGCACTCAGTCTGGAGAATGAATGTTTTTCACACGGTCAACTATATGTCGCACGTTTCCGCTTTGATCGTTTTCGCACCTGACAACATAAAAAAATATTGTTTATCACTGAGTGATTCAATGAGGGAAAATACAATTTAAAATCGACACCATCCAGCAAATAATAAAAAAAATCAATTGCAATGGACAATTGACCACGTATTTTCTGCAATTTGAAATGACGTAGGACAACGCCTGTAAGACGAAGTTATCCGGGTCCACTATAATGAATAACACTAGCATTCTCTTAATTATGCGTTCAAATTTTTTTTCAAATAAATGTGAATTACCTGCAGATAGTTTATTATAAAATAATAATTACACTTCCAAAATAAATTATTTTGAAGGTAATGATTAAAGAACAGAACACTTGCATCTGAAGACACAGTTAGTGCGTTTGGTCATATAATTTTGTTTTCTTATTGTAACCTAAGATATTCATAAGTGAATAAATGGTAAAATTATATAATACTTAATTTACTTCCATTTTTTGTTTATAAAAGTGCGTGCACGGCACAACGGTAGACAGTTTTGTGTCTCAGCATGTGCAAATGGATTATTCATGGATGCTTTACATCATTATTCTTTTAATTGGAAGCTCCACGTCCCAGAGTTACATGGAGATCTAATGTGACTGACTAGATTTTTACAGAATCCGAAAGAATCGGTGTCAATTTGTATGTGAAAACTGGTAGATTTTGTACACAATCCCGAAAAATTGGATTATTGCTCATACAAGAATGTACATTATTAACATTTTATTTTTGTTGAGAATTTTAATTTTAAGCTATTTCTATTTGTAATAAGTGGATTTATGAGGATTTTGAAAAAGAGGAGGGAAAACCTGATCACACTGCACCGGCGGGTGTTTTAATTTCTGCGAAAGCGTGACTGGCTGGACCTTGAACCTTGCAATTGTGGTGTAAATTCCTTTTGCAGCGTAGAGGTGTGATAAGAAAGGAATGAAAAGGAATTAGGAAAAAGTGGTACCATCTGCCTGAACAAATGATGATGATCGACATGTTGAACAGAATCCTACCAGTTTGGTGGCCCTGTTGGTATCCCCTAGACGGAGTCTAGAGGAGACAATTTAAAAATCAAAACAAATTGCATTCCTTAATAATTTATTTATTTGGCAGGGACTGCCATCTGTTTCAGTACAAGATGAGTTGACAACTAAAGAAACCCAAGAATGGCAATGATGGCGTTACCATCAACACCAGTCATGTGTTCTTATTTCGAGATGTAGGCGGCGCTGACTGATCATATGATGGATCGTCAACACATGTGAATTACTCTACTTCAGCAGACGCGCAAAATAAACGATTTTTGTAGTTCAAATTTTTTCGATAAGAATGAGTAAAAAAGATACAATTGGTACCAACTAAACTGTTTCATCTTTAATAATGAAATTCGGAATGTGTTGACTAGCATAACATGACCCAAATAGACAAAAATTAATAAATCACATCGAGTGTCTGTGCACTCAGTCTGGAGAATGAATGTTTTTCACACCGTCAACTATATGTCGCATGTTTCCTCTTCGATCGTTTTCGCACCTGACAACATAAAAAAATATTGTTTATCACTGAGTGATTCAATGAGGGAAAATACAATTTAAAATCGACACCATCCAGCAAATAATAAAAAAATCAATTGCAATGGACAATTGACCACATAAGTCTAATTTTAAAGTCAGCATCAATTGTTGTATTAAGATTATTGTTTCATTTTTGTTCCAAATATTGATACATGCTTCAAACACTGTCTGAGCAAAACAAGGTTCTGCTTCTACTATTTTTAAAAATGTCCATTGCTTTCAAAATTGCTATAGCTTCTGCGTCAAAAATATTAGAGCCTTCGGGAAGAAGGTCAGTTGCTTGAATTTTACTGTTTTCGGTGACAACTGCAAATGATGTATTTGTTTCAGTTTTCAAGCCGTCAGTGAAAGAAATTTCCCAACCTTTACTCTTATACTCATTAAAAATTTCGCTAGATACAGCATGGTATATGTTTAGATTGGTGGATATTTATGTCGTGTCTTCCGTTTCTGTAGGAGAGATAATTCTTTCGACAAAAGCTTTGGTTGGTCACTAAATATTTTGTGTGTAAAACGAGATTTCAGTCTTAGTGTACGTTGTGTAAGGATTCAAAACCTCATTCAGCTAGCAAGTTCTGGGTCGGTGTTGTTCTATATGCTCGCAGACTTGTTCTCACGGCACTGTGTAATAATGCTTCAATAGGTAATCTTACCGACTTTGCAGATTTGAAGTAGAATATTAATCCATAATCTATTTTAGATAGTATTACAGATTGTACTACTCTTAGAAGACTGTTGGAGTGCATGTTCGATGACGACAAATACTTAATTATATTTAACCTAGATCTTTCTTAAGGTAGATACTAGGGTTTGCATTTTCCCGTACTTTTTATTTTCCGGGAAACGGGAATTATTTTTTCAATTTCCCGGGATCCCGGGACAGCACGGGAAATCGTTTACCGTGAGTTAAGCTTATTTTTTCGAACCTGTTACAGAATTCATATAATAAAGCGCTATGTGAGAACAATTCAAACATCTTTTCAAGTTTCAAAAATTATTAAAGATCAGATATTTCTTATTTCATTGGAAAATGTGGACGCGACGGAGAACGATCGTTCACATTAATAGTGAGGAGAGCAATGAAATATTTGTTCTTTTTCCTGTCGCTTCGAAAACTATAAATTCTTTATTTTTGGCGTTCGGATACACGCCCAAAATCTATTTTTCCCGGATTTTAATTTTTTGCATATGGAAAATCCAGGAAAAGTCCGAAAAAGTGGATTTTGAGTCTACATCCGAACGCAGCTTCAAAATATTTTGTCATCCAACTGCAATATTTGACATACCTGACTAAAAGCTATGTTATCTAAATTTGTATACAACATTTTCAATTTCATTGTAGAAATGATGGAAAAAATATGCAAAGAAATATGTAAAATTTTCTACTGAATTCCCGCGGGATTCCCGTACGAATTTCCCGGGATACGGGAAATGAAAAATGTGAGAATTCCCGGGATGCAAACCCTAGTAGATACAATGTTCCTTAAAGCTATATTTCCAATCAATATACATTCCAAGGATTTTACAAAATTTAACATTTTCAATCTTGTTGTTATTGTATTCAATGTCAATTAAATTACAATCTCTTTTTCTGCAGATATGCAAATGTTTCGTTTTTTTCGAACGAAATAATTGCACCTGAGGTTTCAGGCCAAACATAAATTTGATGCAGACATTTTATTAATTCTTCTTTTATGTCAATATTATATTGATTCTTAGCAATTATATAAATATCATCCGAATACATGCAGTGATAGATTTTGACTTAAATCGTCAAATGCTATAACAAATAATGTTTACGATAACGGAGATCCTTGTGGGATTCCATTATGAATTTACTCTGAATTTTCTGTTGTTAAGAAATGATTTAATGAAATTAAACATCTTGGGACCTATACCCCATTCTGAGAGTTTGCGTAAAGCTGTGTGTATTCCAACTTTGTCAAATGCTTTAATGAAATCAATTGATAAAATGGAGGTGTGGTTTTTAGTAGAACGATTTTTACAGATTATATGATCAAAAATAAGAGCGCATCTGTCATGCTCAGACCAGATTGAAATCCAACTTGGTTAGCAGACAATAGTTTGCGTTTTTTTAAGTAACACATTAAACGCTTGGATAAAATGTTTTTCATAACTTTGGCAATGCATTGCATGCAGTTGATTGATTGATTTCTTTTGTTTAACTATTGGAATATAATTTATATTGTCAGCTTACTGTTCTCGATCCCATATCATCATTATATTAAAACGCAAACATGAATTTGGGTACCATTTTACGGCATTTTATTGGCTCAATATATACAAATTATGTATAATTGGAAAGTTGTTGTCCCAAAGAAGTGCAAAATTACATTTTTGTATAAAATGTTTATGGTGCATTGAAGTTCACTGTAGAAACGCTTGGATTGTGCTGTCTCAGTGGTGGTTAAATTACCACCACTGTCTTTACCACCAGAGCCATTACATTCTTTGCTTCATGGCGAAATACCAGAATCACTTCATTTTCTATCAAACACTCAGAAATATAACGGATGCTTTCAAATAACTTCATTTGGAGCAGATATTATTGATGAACGCAGATTCAATCCAAGAAGGTCGTCGCAATGAAATAACCAGCTCAATGCATTTTTACGCTACCGTTTGATGATTCCAAGAAACGGAGCGCCGATTTGGCGTATATTCTCATTTCCCATTTACGAACGCTATCCGACTGTTACTCATTTGGCAGTGCATCTGGAGAACGGTCAACGAGTTTATTTCAAATGCTGCTCAACGTGCTCAAAACCCACCAGCGACAACATTTTCCAGTTTCTTCTCGAAAATTTCAAAGTCGAAAGCAAGTCTATGGAGTTCCTGGTTATTCGGATTTGCGTTCTACTGAAGCTCTTGGCCGTATTTATACAGTTCATCCTAAGAATGATGAATGCTTTTACTTGCGACTCATCATTTGAGTCACTTCGAAATAGGTATTGTAGTGTTGCCAACATTTCGTGCTGTGTGTCAGGAGCTCAATTTGCTTGAAAACTATACGCATTGGGATACGACAACTGAAGCAGCTGTTTCTGCATTCCCAAGTAAAATACGCATATTATTTGCGATCATGATTGCCACATGTTTTACATCAAATCCACGTGAATTTGTGGGACAAGTACAAGGATGATATGTCAGAAGACATTTTGCATCGAGTTCGTGTCCATTCAGAGATGCCCCATATTGGGATGAATGAAGAGATGCACAACCAGACTTTGGTTTTGATAGAAGGCATGTGTTACCTCATGTGCAGCAGTTTGTTAGTCAGGGTAGGAATGCCATTGCCAGATCGTCGACCATACGACCCTTTCGAACTAGAATTGCAGAGTGGACGTGAATGCGACACAAACGCATTAAGCCAATTGGTTCGAGCAATTGGCAAAGAACAAGGATGTGGATCACTTAAACTAAACAATTCAAAATCAAATCGTTGGTTCACTGCATTCCTTCATATCTATCGATTGTGTAACAAACGAAGACGAAGCAAGCAGCTATCCAACTAAGATTTATAATTCAGTGGCTGTTCTTGGATTGCCACTGCACAATTTACAATTTAAGGTTGTTTCAGTTGTCATCATGCCTTGCAATATCAATCAACCAAAACTATGTAACGGAACGCGTTTAGCGTTCACAAAACTCATCAGCAATGTGATTCACGTAAGAATACTAAAAGAAAATTTCAAAGGTGAGGAAGTTCTCATTCCGAGAATTCCAATGATTCCAATAGATATGCCATTCGTGTTTAAGCGAATCCAATTTCCAATTCGTCTCGCATTCGCCATGACAATCAATAAATCACATCGAGTGTTTGTGCACTCAGTCTGGAGAATGAATGTTTTTCACACGGTCAACTATATGTCGCATGTTTCCGCTTTGATCGTTTTCGCACCTGACAACATCAAAAAATTTAGTTTATCACTGAGTGATTCAATGAGGGAAAATACAATTTAAAATCGACACCATCCAATAATAAAAAAATCAATTGCAATGGACAATTGACCACGGATTTTCTGCAATTTGAAATGACGTAGGACAACGCCTGTAAGACGAAGTTATCCGGGTCCACTATAATGAATAACACTAGCATTCTCTTAATTATGCATTCAATTTTTTTTCCAAATAAATGTGAATTACCTGCAGATAGTTTATTATAAAATAATAATTACACTTCCAAAATAAATTATTTTAAAGGTAATGATTAATGAACAGAACACTTGCATCTGATGACACAGTTAGTGCGTTTGGTCATATAATTTTGTTTTCTTATTGTAACCTAAGATATTCATAAGTGAATAAATTGTAAAATTATATAATACTTAATTTACTTCCATTTTTTGTTTATAAAAGTGCGTGCACGGCACAGCGGTAGACAGTTTTGTGTCTCAGCATGTGCAAATGGATTATTCATGGATGCTTTACATCATTATTCTTTTAATTGGAAGCTCCACGTCCCAGAGTTACATGGAGATCTAATGTGACTGACTAGATTTTTACAGAATCCGAAAGAATCGGTGTCAATTTGTATGTGAAAACTGGTAGATTTTGTACACAATCCCGAAAAATTGGATTTTTGCTCATACAAGAATGTACATTATTAACATTTTATTTTTGTTGAGAATTTTAATTTTAAGCTATTTCTATTTGTAATAAGTGGATTTATGAGGATTTTGAAAAAGGGGAGGGAAAACCTGATCACACTGCACCGGCGGGTGTTTTAATTTTTGCGAAAGCGTGACTGGCTGGACCTTGAACCTTGCAATTGTGGTGTAAATTCCTTTTGCAGCGTAGAGGTGTGACGAAAAACGTCAAATATTTCTTTGCCGCAGTCTGAACACACATCATTTTTGAGGGGCAAACATCAAATCAGCTGATTTTGGGCAAACAAAAAAAATTGCCCAATATGAAAAAGTGTGAACACTGAAAGGAAAATATTTTCCACTCTTTTGGGCAAACGTTTATTTGATCCTACAAAATTTTTGTAAGGGCAAACAATAGGAAATAACAACTGTAGCAAGTGTTGTCAGTTCTTAAAATTTAAATCACTAAAATAAAAAAATCTGAGTAAGTTTAGAAGATTGATATTATCATTTATTGAACAAATTACATACATTTTTCTGTGGTAACCGATAGTTCCCGAGTTACGGGTCCCCAAACTTTAGAAACATTTAGTTTTTATATTGCTCGATTGGGATGAAATTAACTTTGTTGTAAAGGCATGCCATTTTATGAATATAAACTAAAATATTTTGTTATTGGTATTTAATATTTTGACAGATACTGATAAGAAAAAACCGTAAGGGAAAATCTTTTCGAAAAAAATAACGCGATTTTATTCGAAATTAATGTCCACTTTTTTGGCATTAAAAATAGAAATTATTTTAATAGGTATTTCAATTACCTTTCCAACGAAAGCTGCATGACACAACAATGAAGATAAAGTCAATTGCCCAACAATAACTAAAGTGCACATACAACCCTGCGTATTTTAGCACCCACAGTCAAAATGGGATCCATGGTACAAAATAAAAAAATCAGTTATTGTACTACACTACCTCTTTTATTGTGCCATGGAAAGCAATTTCATTCAAATCGGATGAAAATAAATTACTAAATACATATAAAGATATTACTAAATATATATCAAGTCTCGGGACCGTAACTTGGTAACTATGGCTTCTATTGCTTCTTCTTAAAATTGAAAGATCTACAGCAAAACACGAAGCCTTTTAACCTTTAAGTATTATGTATTGAAGGTATAATTGTCAATATTATGTATTAAATTAATATTTCCAAAGCCAGGTAAAAATATAAAATATTACTTTGTCCTAAACTTTTTAATATTCTTGGTTTTATTAAAAAGATGAAAAAATTACAAAACGTCTTATATTTCAACTAGAAGCACCTGTGGTGAAAATGTATTTGATCAGTTCAGATTTATATATAGCTCCCTTACAAATTTCGCTTCCAATATGACTTTTCCGTTCTAGAAACCACATATTTTATCAGATTGTCTACAAATTTGGCAAAACATCTTATATTTAAACCAGGAACACTTATGGTGAAAATAGGCCATATCGGTTCAGATATATATTGCTACCATTCAAATTTCGCTCCCGATTTGACTTTTTATGCTCCAGAAACAACACATTTTAACAGATCTTCTTCAAATTTTGCAAAATATCTTATATTTCAACTAGAAACACCCAAGTTGAAAATGGGTCTGATCGGTTCAGATTTATATATAGCTCCCACACAAATTATACTCCTGATTTGACTTTTTCCTCCCCAGAAACCACGTATTTGTATGGCATCTTCAAATTGAGCATAACACGTTATATTTGAACTTGAAGAACCTATTGTGAAATAGATACAAATACAAATATTCTTCTCGATTTGACAGGTCATATTAGTCTATGATTAGGAAACATACAAAAATCCTTCTCGTTTTCACTTTTTTACCAGTTTGAATTGTATTCAGATAGAAAGTGGAGTGCATCATATTTGCGGCCCGCCCGACTTTAGTCTTTCCTTACTTGTTTTATAATATCATTCAGTTATCCGTGAGGATGATATTAGCAGTTTCTAACAACATTCCAGCTTCTTTCGTAGATTTCATTGTCTAATTCTAATTCTTTCGGAGATTTCATTGTCTAATACGACATGAATTCGGATGCGCATTGGCGAACCATTAAACAATTTGAAGTATTATGATAATTAAAGACATTTTTTTTTCAAAATTTATATTTATAAGTTTGAGCACAGCCATTATAAATCATTCCTCCGGATCATTTTCTCTTGCCGTCCGTATGGCGTTTCGATTCTTGAGTCCTTGATACTATATATTTACTATCGCCGGATTACGTCTTTATAAAATTCCCATAACTGTCGTTCATTCTAGCGGATGATTCAATCTGAGGTATGATTTTCAATAGGCTTTTTTTGACTGATTACGCATGACTCTTATCAAACTGCTTTATAATTTTTGTTCAGTATCGTTCGGCTTTATTGCGAAAAAAATGGACCAGAAAAAATGGACAAGTTGAAAATGTACACTATTGGAACATCACGGCTTGCACTATGTAATGAGTATGTTACTTACAAACTGACCCTACACTGGCTCACTGAAACCAGATGGTGTGATTCCGGCGAATTCACAACTTATAATGGGCTCACCATTACCTTCTTTGTTAAACCATCATATGAGCTTCAATGATCCAGCTGAGTTGGAATTGTTTTTCTAATCTTTTCTAATCTCTTATAGAATGGAAGCCTAATCCGAGAATAAATAAAGTTACCTGGATATGTCCTGATAGAATAACCTAAAACTAGATTATCAGCAAGAAGTGGAGAGGCTCGCTACTAGATGTACGAAATAAACGTGGCGCTGATATGGGTAGCGATCATCACCTTCTATTCGCTCATATTCGCGTAAAAATCGACGCCATCAAAAATAACTCTCCTGTGACACAGAGAAAATTTAACGAGGACAAGTTGAAAATCAGGTAATTTCCAACGTTTTCACCAACGAATATAAAACATCTTTAACGACGAACAACTCTGAACGCACATGGCCGGAAATCAAACAGATATTTGCCAAAGCTGCAGAATATCACCTAGGTTTCAAAAACAATACCTAAAGGGATGGATTAACGATACTACATGAATTCAGGATAGAAAGTAGTCTAAAGCTACCCTCAACTCGAGCAAAACCCGTTCGACTAAAACCAAACATCAGGAAATATACAATCAAATTAAACGTAATGCGAGACGCGAACTTCAAGCAGCAGCAGAAACCCATCGCATGAGAGACCTATAAATGATGTTGGACACCCCTGAAAAATAATGTTGGTGAAGTTGTAAAATAATACAATCTGAATACATCGCGCACTCAACAACTATCAATCTGCACTTGCATCTCGCACACGCCGAAACAAAATATTTCTACTGAATGTACAGGAATCATTGAAATCAGTGAAGCAATTAGATCTTTATCAACAAGTCGTAATTAGAAACCTTCACAAAAAGGCGATCTAACCGCCAGATAGAATTGGAGGGGAATAACATTGTTGTTATTGCGAATATAATAAATAAAAGATATTCAGAGGCAATTCTTCCGGTGCTCAGGAGGGAGCAAGCTGGCTTCCGCTCTAACAAATCGTTTGGTGTCGCATTTTTATTGAACAGCAGTCAGCAGAATACAGATCGCTTCTCTATCTCATGTTTATCGACTTCGAAAAGGGGTTTGATACCCTTAATCACTCAACTATGTGGAGTGCACTGACATGCAAGGGGTCCCTACTAAAATAATAAACCTGGTAGAAACATTGTACAGTAATGCAAAATGTCGCTTACTATTTTTGCAGAACACATGTTGTAAGCGCTCGTTAAATAAAAGACACCTTTGTATTATTACTTCGAAACGAAACCTTAACATATTGAATATCAGCGATAAATTAATTTTGTTCAAGAGTTCTGAAAAGGAATGAGTCAATAAGTACTCCTTGTTGTCTCACAAGCGATTCACTGATCCAACGGTGTCCTCGATTTTAATGAACGGTGTAGATATAGATAGGGGACATCCCCTGAGTGTTGGTTCAGTGAAAAAAAAGGTAAAAGTGTTCCAATAGGCGGAAGGCTTAGATATGTTTGTCACTTTTTGAAAAATGGATTGTTGCAACCTTCTCGACGACGTTCCAAGATATATGTAGATTCATTTGAAAATATTAGCAAAATTCCCATAAGTGGAAGATAGTTTGGTGAAATGGACAAAAGTTTTTCAAGGTAAAAGTGTTCCAATAGGCGGAAGGCTTTACAGATATTTTTGTCACTTTTTGAAAAATTGCTTTTTGCAACCTTCTCGGCTGTAACATTGGATGTGCATTAGATTAAAAAATATTATCAAGTTCAATTTCATCTATATTGCATGTTGTGGGCGGTTTCAAAAAAGTGCCGATTTCAACATGTGAACCCAGTATATAACAGTTATTTGTTTAATTACAAATGTTCTCCTTCTCAGTTTCCACCTTTTCTTGGTGTGCGGCCTACGGTCAAATGGCATTCCTTTATTTATTCCCCTACGTTAGATTTTGTCTACTACTTTCTTCATACGACTTTGTGATATTACGCACAAAAAGAGTAGTAACACCTTCTAACGAGTAGCGAATGCACTGAGAGCCGCCTTTCTCCATCTAAGCTTTGCTTTAGTTTTACTCGTAATATTGTAAATCTCTGGTTCATTGGATTTCGTCCATACAACACCCTCACAAACTTTTGTACAAAAGGTAATATTGGTTACGACAATAAAGTGAATTGGGTTTTTTGAAAATATTAAATTTTCGTGTTTTTATTTATTTTCATCCTTGCTACGCAAACATTGGTCCACACGAGCCGGATACTTGCTTCCAACAATTAATTGGTTTTTATTTTTTCTTCAAAGGCAAACCTGACTCCGTCAGCAACAACAACACCCACATAAATCAGCCATCTTCATCATATATATTATTAACAAAAGGTGCGTATTGTCAGTTTTATTTAAAAGTGAGCATATCGCGTTTTGTTTGTTTATAAAGAAATATATTTCCGAACAAATAATAATAAAACGGTCGTTTTACAACATCGGTACCGCGTCGGTTTGTGTCTTTGTGTAATTCTCATACATCCAGACGGACGGACATACATCCGTAAGTTAGAACATATTTTCGTTACGCGAAAATAAAGATAAATATTAAAATATTGCCTTCGCATATTGAAAATATTTATCAGTGAGTGAAATAAGAGAAAAGTGTGCTGTTAATAATTATTGAAACAGATAAATAAAGTGCTGGGTTTTCAACGTTGATCGGTGGTGGTTTTTTTGCAACAACAAAACATATGTATTCAAACGAGTAATTGCATTACTCTCGGTTAAAAGAAGAAAAAACAAAACAACAACAACATACATTTGCTTACCATACGGTTCGAAGTTGCAAAACAACATCATCATACCCAACGGTCAGCGTATGAAAGAGTACAGACGTACGTCAATACACACACAACCATACATATATTTTCTCTTATTTATTAGCGCGGGTCGTTCTCGGTGAGATTTGAAATTTATTAGCGTGGGTCGTTCTTGGTTACATTTGAAATTTGTTATCGAATTTTTTCCGTTTCGTATCTCGGGTAGTATTATTGTTGGACTATCCGGATATAGTAAAAATTTTGGTTTCGCGACACCGTGTACCCTACAGTCTGTCTTCTGCACTGCCAGAAAAATATTTTAAACAATTTTCGGGTTTCGGTTTATTTTTGATTTTTTGTTTTTGCTTTTTGCTGATACGAGCGTATATTTATTGCGTGCATCATACAGTCCGTGCACCCTACTCTAGGTCAAGTGAACATACATAGGAATTTATATTTTTTTCGATTTTTCCATTGACTTTCTTTTACAGAGAAATATTTTGGGGGCATTTTCGTGCTTCTAAATAAAATTTCGTGTATTTTTCGATACACTGGGAAAAAATCTGTGGGGTTTAATAATTTTTAATTAAAATTTTGGTTAAATTTAATAGCAATTTGGCCAAAGTTCGTGACTGAATTAATTTTCGTGTATTCTTCGATACATTTTGCGGAAATTTGGTTGGGCGTGTTCGAATTAACTCATTTTTTAGTATTTGATTTGGGAAAATTTCGAGCTCTGCTTTGAAAATTCAGTGTATTTTTCGACACATTGGACTATTTTTGGGGTTTAGTTCTACCTTATTGCTAGACATTTTTCATTCATTTAGCATTTTCGTGCTTTTTCGAAATAACCAGGGTATTTTTCGGTACTCTGTAAATGTTTTTGGATTTCTTTCCGAAATATTTTTTGAATAGTTTTCATTCATTTAGCACTTACGTGTTTTTTCCTGGTATTTTTTGATTTATTTAGCAAATTTTTTTACTTTTTTGGGTTTTACTTAATTCTCGCTTGGTTCAATATGCCTCTCACTCCAATCGACTTCTTTATCAGAGCAACTGATGCTTTGGTAAAATTTGATGCGAACTTCAGTACCCTACGGGATGAAATACAGGGTTCAGAAGCGAGAACATTGTGGAGTAATGTTAAGGACATGTACGATAAGTGTCTTAGTCATCTCCAAACTGCTCAGGATGCGGAGAAGGAGGACATCGATTCTGCTGACAGCAAATATGATGTAGCGTATAGGGCATTTGTACGTGTCCTCGCTGCTATTAATAGGAAATTGGATGAACTTCGAGCTCCGCTGAAGTCATCCCCTCCGACTCCGCCCCGTACTTCTACGGATACACATTCGATAGATCACTTGGATTCTACTTCTGATCGATCAAAATCTATAAGGGAGCAGCAGGAGCAATGTGGGGCAGCAACAGTATGGCTCATGGCCTTTCGTTGCCGCCATGCGATACTGACGTTTTCCATGGCGATTTCCTCTCATGGCCTACATTTAGGGATCTTTTTTCAGCGGTATACATTAATAACTCCCGTTTAAGTGATATTGAACAGCTATGTCAATTGATTAGGAAAACGAGCGGTGAGGCTCGCGAAATTGTATCCAAATTTCCACTCACCCATCGCAGTTTTATTCTAGCCTGGAAAGCCTTGAAAGATGTGTATGATAACACTCACATCTTGGTGAACAACCAGCTCAAGATGCTTTTTGATCTTCCGATCCTTGATAGCGAAAGTAGCTTGTAACGACAGGATTTTCCACTGGAAGTGGGGGTAAACTCACCGGGTCCAAAGTCGTTGCAAATATTTATATTTTCGACAAAGAGAGAGAACACAGCGTTAGTTAATTTTTTCCAATAACGTTATAATATTTTATTAAAACTAACTTCAGTTCATTATCACGCGATTTCACATTTAACACTTATTTACTAACATATAACACTTAACACTTATTGGTCGGACTCAGTAGGATGATGAACCTAGCTAAACGAGGGACGCAACGTGGTATCAGACGATGGTAATGTTGAGTTAGGCGGCGGTCGCAATCTGTGCAGGCGGCAGCGAAGATTCAGGTGGCGATCGTAGTGTAGGTGGACGGCAGCCTTTACGTAATCGGCAACAACGTTGAGTTATGCGGCGGCCGTATTCCCGGTTGACGGCAGCGTTTACGTAAGCGGCAGCAACGTTGAGTTATGCGGCGGCTGTATTCCCGGTTGACGGCAGCGTTTACTCAAGCGGCGGCCGTAGTCCAGATTGACGGCAGCGTTTATTCAAGCGGCGGCCGTAGTCCAAGTTGACGGCAGCGTTTACTCAAGCGGCGGCCGTAGTCCAGATTGACGGCAGCGTCTCAGTGAAATGGCGGGGGACTACCGATGGAATCGAAAACAGAGCCGTGGCGAAAACCGAACAGACTCCACCGTTCAACCCACTCAGCAGCAGCTACCAACGATTGGTGAAAGAGGTGGCAGGCCGAAGACCCAAATACCAGTCTCTTTCAACAGTCGTGTGTTTCAAACCAGAACACTGTTGTGGCTTGTCTGACAAGTTGCCAACGATTTGCTGAAGGGGATGGTAGGCCGAAGACCCAAATACCACTCCAATTCAGAACACTATGGTTTGGATGATAGCTTTTCTAATTAGAGCGGTGAAACCGTAAACATCCAATTAGAAAAGTAGTCCTCACCATCGACCGGCTACTTGCGAACTCACCCATCTGCCTACGCGTTCTCCCTTTTATACCTTTTTTCCACTGCCTACACACACACCAATACCCACACATAACTACCCAACAGCGATGTTGCCATACATCAATACGATCAGTGTTGTGTTGTGGTGCCATCTGTTCCTACATTCAGTATGTCAGCTGATATTCAGTGTTGTCCGTTGTATTTGAATATAAATCACTATACGTTCCATATTTAAACAATAATACCGGTGATAGTAATCATCTTCATTGATAAATACAAGTAAACTATGCATACCGTGATTATAAATAATAATATCGGTGATAGAATCTGAATATTTAAAGCCGAAATAACTGAATATATTTCAAACATTTAAACAATTATAACTTAATACATAGTAACACAAAACAAGGTACATAATTTATTATTTAGTTATGTGACAAGAACGAATCCCTGACTTTTGTCATCACAAGCTTAGGTTTGAAAAATTTGCAACGCGGATGTCTTTCTGCAATGTCCATTTATGACGTAGCCACGGATAGTTGGGATCCTATATTAGTTTTTTTGTGTATTCAGCGATTGCCCAAAAGTAGTGTTATGGGAACAGAGTGTGAGGAATAAGTCGGCCTTGTCTTCGAGGAAAGATTTGGATCTCTTTCTTACAGAAAGAATACAAACTCTGACATGTCTTCGTGACATAAAGGGTATCGATTCCACGAAAAATTCCGACGGTAGGAATGTGGGTGCGCATTTTACAAATGCAGGCTCATCTGGATCTTCTCGTTCTCATCAAAACAAACTGTGTATTCTCTGTCCCAGACAATTTCATCAACTTCGTGATTGTCCACGTTTTGGGGGCCTTTCGGTCTCCGACCGGTTTGACACCGTCAAACGTCATCACTGCTGTGTAAATTGCTTGATGCGTGGACACGAAGCTAGGAAGTGTGGAAGTATTCACAAATGTGGAAAATGCGAGAAGAGACATCATACTCTTTTGTATCGCGATACATCGAATTCTGAGGGTTCGGCTGTTGTAGCGAATCCTGCGGGGAGTTTGGTTCCGATCACCCAGCATACTAATCCTCCATTTGTGAATCCTTCGCTGCCGTTAACTTCTTCTGGAGGTTCATCTGGTGCTATAAACAGACAGGTATATCATGCTTCGCAGGATAGAACTGTGTTATTAGGGACAGCGATGGTAAATATCGTACACCAAGGTACTTCGTACCCAGCTCGGGCTCTTATCGACCCGGCGTCAGAGGCTTCATTCATTACGGAACGATTGCCTCAACATTCCGGCCAGTTCCACTCAGGCTAGAATATCGGGTGTAAATCAGTCATTCTCGGCTACTTCTCGCAAAATATGTTCTTTGAGTATAGGGTCTTTTTGGATACGGCGCTGTTGATGGAAACTAATGCCTTAGTTCTTCCGCATATTTCGGGCAACTTGCCATCTTTTTCAACGAAATCATATGTGACTTATCGTTTGCCAAATATTTGTTTGGCCGATACGCATCTTTTTGATTGTCGACCTGTGGACATTTTACTGGGAGCAGATCTTTATCCGAGAATTCTCTTGGAAGGAACTCTTCAAAACGTATTAGGCTCATTGATCGCACAAAACACGGTCTTTGGCTGGATCATTACTGGTTCCTCTTCTTACATTCGAGTTTTTTCTACCTCCATTGAGTTCGCCGAAGAAGATAATCTTAACAAGAATCTTCTTATATTTTGGGAACTTGAGGAGACCCCGAGAAGGTCTATGTTTTCTCCTTCGGACAAATTTTGTGAAGACAATTATAAACTGACGACCCGTAGAGATTCGGAGGAGAGATATATTGTTACACTTCCCATTAAATCTGAATTCTGCGGACAACTGGACTTAGGACAATCAAGGGGAAATAGTTTACGACAATTTCTGCGCAACGAGGCATCTCTCCTGAGAAAACCACATATCAAGACAGTTTATGACGGGGTGGTAAGAGAATATTTGGACTTGAACCATATGAGTCCAGTTTCAGCCCCTTCTTCGGCAACCCCCACAGTATGTTACTTGCCTCATCATCCGGTAATTAACCCGGATAAAAAGACTACCAAACTTCGAGTGGGTTTTAACGCCTCAAATAAAACATCAAATGGGAAGAGTCTTAACGATATTCTTCATATAGGTCCGACCTTACAATTAGATCTAGTTCTCCTCATTCTGAGTTCTCCTCATTCTGCGATATTACTCAGATGTACCGCCAGATTAGAGTCGATTCGGCCCATACTCCTCTGCAGAGAATACTCTTTAGGGATTCTCCTCAAAAGATTGTTCAAGATTATGAGCTGCAGACGGTGACCTTTGGAGTTAACTGTGCTCCATATCTAGCCGTACGGACGTTATTACAACTGGCCGATGACTCTGAAGACGAATTTCTCCATGCTGCACACATTCTACGAAAGTGCATGTACGTTGACGACGTTTTAACAGGTTACCATGATCTGGAGACTGCATTGACCTCCCGTGATCAATTAATTTCAGCTTTGTCTTCTGCGAAATTCGAATTGAGGAAATGGACGTGGAATGACCTGATTATTTTAGAATGTTTTCCTACGGAACATTTAGTCGATGCGAAGCTTCTCACTTTCGTGGAAGCTATAGTTCTAAGCCATTGGGTATTCGTTGGAATGCTCAGTTAGATTTATTCTATTTCAATATGACTCCACCGGAGTCGGCTGTAGAAGATGCGACATTACACATTGTGAATCGATACAGAAAATTTAAGGCTTTAAATCAGCAATTCTGCCTACGGTGGAAAGACGAGTATCTGAAGAGCTTATATAAAAGATATAAATGGAAATTTCCACAGCGCGATGTTCAAATAGGCGATTTAGTTGTTATTCGAGACGAACAACTGCCTCCCACTTCGTGGAAATAAAAACTGACAAATGCCCCTTTTATTTCCCTTTGCAATAAGTGTATATACATATTTATATTACATTAGGGTTTGATTGAAATTGTTTAATTTTCTTTACAACATAGCGGGATGTTGCAAGGCGGGCGGCAATGTTTAATTACAAATATTCTCCTTCTCAGTTTCCACCTTTTCTTGGTGTGCGGCCTACGATCAAATGGCATTCCTTTATTTATTCCCCTACGTTAGATTTTGTCTACTACTTTCTTCATACGACTTGTCATATTACGCACAAAAAGAGTAGTAACACCTTCTAACGAGTAGCGAATGCACTGAGAGCCGCCTTTCTCCATCTAAGCTTTGCTTTAGTTTTACTCGTTATATTATAAATCTCTGGTTCATTGGATTTCGTCCATACAACACCCTCACAAACTTTTGTACAAAAGGTAATATTGTTGACGACAATAAATTGAATTGAGTTTTATTTGAAAATATTAAATTTTCGTGTTTTTATTTATTTTCATCCTTGCTACGCAAACAATATTATTGTAATTATTATGCTGACTTCGAATATACACTCAATATTCAAAAAAATTCCAATATCCCGTAAAATGGGATTTGGGATGTATAACCGAATTCAGCATTATCCACCTTTTCAGTGGATTTCAAACTATAATTTGAATTGCAACGTCTTATAGTTTTTAGTAAACAATAACTTCATAGATTTACCCTAAGAATAATTAATAGTCTAAGGCTTCTTTTAGACATTTATATTAAACTGTTTTCATAAAAGCATGTTGTAATGTCTGATTAGGATAGTAGGTTTCCACTAATAATTCTATATATTTAATTAAAACTAAAACATACAAAATAATCTGACTTTTCTTGTGGTTATGTACGTTTCTTTTTCAGGTTTTTTGTGTCCTATCTCAAACAAAGTTTGAAGATGCTAGAAGGAAAGCTCAGGCAATATGCTCAATGGTGTTTTGACAACTGTAAATGCACCAAAGTGTCTTCAAGGCAATTGCCACCATCAAGCGTAGAAGTTGCTGTAAGTATTTGAAATAAATTTTAATTTTACCGTTAATTGATCATTGTATATACAAGAGTATCATCATGTAAAACATAGTAGTGTATATCACTGTGCACAGTTTAAAATTAAAGAGAAAACAAACAAATTAGAAATATACATTTCTGATTTCACCAGCAAATTATATAAGTTTTAGACCAAAACTGCCCTATCTAAAATGTAATAGTTTAAATCGCTTTTATACCCTCCAGGATGGGGGTATACTAAGTTTGTCATAAAAATGGTATACCAACAAAACGACTGCAGCTAGCTTAATGGAATTCGATGTGTACATCCCTCTAATAGTTTCAACACGAATTACTTGATATATATAGTCTAGGGCTATCTAGCAATAGTAGTCCCTATAAGTGGATGTTACCTTTAAATTAATTGGTTTATTTTATTTCAAAATTATAATAATGAATCATCACAATTTATTTAACAAATATCGCTATCAGCAAAAACATAATTCGTGCACTTATACAGTTGCGGTCAAAATAATAGCAGTGCTGCTATTAAATTGATGTTACCTGTCGTATATCTTTAAAATTTCATCTATTTCGTTCTTTATTTCTTCCAAATAGTTACATAGAGGGAGCAGAATATAAATTATAATTGTGTTGTTTTGTTTTTGTTGTAATGATTTGATATTTTGTCAATAACGTGGTTTTTGCATCAGTCAAAATAATAGTAGTGTGTGCTAACATATGGTTAAAAAACTAAATAGCGAAGTTTCTTGGAGATAACTTGGCAAAATGATAAATACTGATCCATTATTATTATTCATTTAAATATTTGAACCAAATTGTGTTTATATTTTGGTGTAATATGGAATGAGCAAAACACTGCACAGCTGCAATGCTGTTGGTGGTTTGTCGATGATGGTACGCAATGCTTTCAAAATTACTCCATAACCAAAAACACGCGGTTGGACTTCAGCAATGTAGAAACAATTAGTACACCGTGTAGTTAGATACTCAAATAAGGAACCTGGTTGCACCCGCTACAGAAAATAGATAGACGTTTGCGAGATAATAATTTGGAAGTCCAGGAAACAAAAACAAAGTCCTTTACTAACAAAAACAAAGATTAAAATTAGAAAATACCTGTACTTGAAAATACCTGATCTTTCAATTCATGAAACCATTACACATGTGTTGCATCAATCCCAATGAGATGCATTAGTTTTATTATTCGTTTTGCAACCCGAGAAATTTAAATGTTGTTGGCAAAGTAGAAACAGTACTTAAAGTCTGACATCCATTTTATTACAAATATCGCTATAATTTCCTCAATACAAGTTGTATTCTTCCTATTTCGTATATAAATTTCACAATCCATATTAAAAATGGGTTTTTTGATCATCGAGTGAATTTTTAAAAAGCTCTTTCAAATGAGAAACATTTCGTTCTCAGTGATAATCGTATAACGTTTGCTGTCATAGATTTTCAATTTAAGGATACGGTCACGGATATTTGTTTCAGAATACGTCAATGGGGAATTTTATATGCAAGATTAATTCTGTCGGCAGTACATAAACGAAAATGTGTGTACGTTCGCTTAAGTGGTCTTTGAACAATGTTTAGGAACATCTTTCGTATGAGTTTGATTTCGATGAATTTCGGTTCGTACGGTGAAGGTCGAAATGTGGAAGGCGAGTTTGCCATTATTTGAAATATAATTGTTCGTCGTTCTGTTATTCGAAACGCTTGGTCATCCTCAGAATGTAGAGACGTTAATTTCCGATTTAACAGTAGAACGTCCGTTGAGCTAATATTAATCGCATTGACTTCATTCAGTGCCTCATTGAGAATTTTCAGACATGTTATCTTTGTATTCGGTTCACAAATCATTCGTTCACGAATTGAAACATTTTGAGATAATTAAGGAATTAGAAAAGCATTTGACATAATCAAAACATCTGCGATGGTATAATCCTAATAAGTAACCGTACCCGTAACAGGATTTGCTGCATTTAACTATTTATTTGATGATTGATTCAAAGCAGCGATCGTCATTAAAAACTTATCAGTGTTGTAGACAATGTCGAAGCATATTCTGTATCTATTTTCCATATGCAAACTAATTATTATATAGACTACTAGCTGATCCGGCAAACGTGATTTTGCCTTAACATTTTATTTATTTATCGGTGCAGGTAATTCACATTTATTAAAAAAAATAAAAATGTGAATAGTTTGTGAACTATTAAATGATAAAAAGTATATGCATAATTAAGAGAACGTTAGTGTTATTCATTATAGTGGACCCGGAAAACTTCATCTCACAGGCGTTGTCCTACGTTATCTTTTAATTGCAGAAAATCTGTGGCCAATTGTCCATTGCAATTATTCTTTTTTTTAATATTTGCTGGATTTTGAATTGAATTTTCCCTCATTGAATCACTCTGTGATATTTTTTGCCAGGTGCGAAAACGATCAAAGCGTATGGTTTTCCGACATACAGCTGACCGCGTGAAAAACATTCATTCTCCAGACTGATTGATTGTCATGACGAATGCGAGACGACTTGGAAATTGGATTCGCTTAAACTCGAATGGCATATCGGTTGGAACCATTGGAATTCTCGGAATGAGAACTTCCTCACCTTTGATCTTTTTTTTAGTATTCTTGCGTGAATCACATTGCTCATGAGTTTTGTGACCGCTAAACGCATTCCCTTGCATAATTTTTTTTTTTTTTTTTTTTTTTTTTTTACGTTTTTTGTTATTTATTGTATCTTTCATAACTTGTGAAAATAACAATAAGTATTCAAATCTTAACCTAGGATTCTTATTCTAAAGGTTATTTACAGTATATAACCAGCAAGAGTTTGCAAAAGTATGTAATAAAAGTTTTATCAAAATATTACATTAGCATTGTGACAATTCAAAATTCTAAACTAGATCTAGGGTATTTCTTCTCCTCAGACGGCTGTGTCCTTCATAATTTAGCAGCTCTCGAGCGAGTGTATTTGGATGGATGTGTAGCTTAGAAACGTAGCTCCGGCAGTATCTCTTGACTTCTTCTTTGATCATTGGGATGTTAAGGTCCTTATGAATGTTTCCATTTCTGATGTACCAAGGGGCGCTCGTAATCAATCGTAGAATTTTTGACTGGCTTCTCTGTAGCTTATTGACATTAGATGCACACGCTGAACCCCAAAGCTGGATACCATATGTCCATATGGGTTTTATAATGCATTTGTAAATAAGGACTTTATATTCAAGGTCTAGAGCAGACCGTGGTCCAATAAGCCATTGTAGCTGTAGCAATTTCAGCTTTATCTGGGTTACTTTGGAATCAATATGGTATGCCCATGTAAGACGGCGGTCCAAATGAATTCCAAGGTACTTTACGTTTGCCTTTTGAGGTATACTGTTATTAAATATATCAATTGGTGGACAAGTGTCTCTTCTTAGGGTAAACGTGACATGTGTGCACTTTGTTGCATTTACCATTACCCTCCATTTCACTAACCACGTTTGAAGCACACGGACGTGTGACTGCAATTGATAAGACGCAATTGTTGAGTCTTTGTGGACACTAACGAAAGCAGTGTCATCTGCAAACGTGGAAGTATGTGTAAGAGAACTCGTCGGCATATCTGCCGTGTATAAGATATACAAGATGGGTCCCAGAATACTACCTTGAGGGACGCCTGCAGTTATTTTCTTAGGGCTAGAAAATTTGCCTTTCAATCTTACTTCAAACGATCTATCTGTTAAATAGTTTTTGAGCAATTTGTGTGTGTTATTTGGCAGCAAACGAGTTATTTTATGCACAAGTCCATCATGCCAAACTTTGTCAAACGCCTGGGAAATGTCTATGAAGAGGGCGGAACAATACTGCTTGTTCTCAAACGCCCTTCTAATAACAGTAACAATACGGTGTACTTGCTCTATGGTACTGTGGCTTTTACGAAACCCGAATTGGTGATCGGGTATAATTCCGCTATTTTCTATGTATGGTGTAATCTTCATCAATAGAATTTTCTCAAACATTTTTGACAATATCGACAGTAGACTTATCGGACGGTATGACTTAACCTGAGTTAAGTCCTTTCCGGGTTTTGGAATCATTACTATCTCAGACCTCTTCCAAGATGTTGGAAAGTAGCCCGTACGCAAAATACTATTAAAGATAAATAGAATAGTTTTCATTGCTGAATGAGGAAGCTCTTTAATCATTCTCGCTGTAATTCCATCCTTACCAGAGGATTTTTTAGTTTCGAGGTCTTTAATAGATTCATCTATGATCTTAAACCTGAGACGCAGTGGGTGAGGGACCATTTCGTCTATCTCGGGCGGATTGACAGAAGATGGTCCACTATTTGGTGTAAATACCTCTTCCAAGTGGTTGGCAAATGCATTGACTTTCTCTTCAGTGCTTTTTGCCCAACTGCCATTCTGAAGGCGTAGCGGGGATTCATGCGCAATAGGGCTTCGCATATCTTTTGTGGCCTTCCAGAGGCTAAAATCACTTCTCTCTGTTGGATCTAAATTCTGCAGGTAGATTTTGAGGGCAGATTCCTCCTTTGCCTTAAGGGCAGACGTTAATCTTTTCTGGCAATGCTTGAGTCGACACTTCAGAGTTGGGGAGCGATATCTCTGCCATTCCCTTCTAAGCTTTCGTTCCTCTCTAATAAGGGCTTCAATATCCCTTGGGCAGTTTGCAGGGTTGCCACCTCCATTAATGTCTTTCGGTGTTGCCACCTTAGCTGCATTATTCACAATATCAGTAAAGAGGTTAACGGCATGTTCTATTTCATCCTCAGATTTTAAACAAATGTCCTGAGGAATATGTGTACTAACATACTTTTTGTATTTCATCCAGTTCGTGCGTCTGTTAGGAAAGTTATGGACTTCGTTCTCATTTTCTGACTTGATATTGAACAATGTCATAATTGAAGGGGAGTGATCAGAAGAAAGATCGAATGAAGTATATATGGAACTTTGATCACGTCTTATATTCTTGACTATAGCGAAGTCGATTAAATCAGGTATTTTGCTTAAGTCTGAGGGCCAGTGTGTCGGCTGGCCGCTAGAAATAACGTCTAGTTTAGCGCGTGACATCGCACTTAATAATTGCCTACCTCTTGGAAGGGTAATTCGTGAACCCCAATAGGTATGTTTGGCGTTATAGTCACCAGCTGCTATAAATTTCGACCCTAGTGTAGAGAAGAAGTCTACAAATTGAGCACTGTTTATATTATATCTCGGAGGGCAATAAATTGCTGATATCACAATGTTCATATTTGTGAGGTTGATTGACGTAGCCTGTATGTGCTCTGTTCTATATTCCTGTATTGGACAATGCCTTACCCTATTGTGCACAATAACAGCTGTGCCACCACAGGCTCTACCGCTCGGGTGTTTTGTGTCGTAAGTACAATATTCGCTTATTCTAAAACAGTTCCTTATAGTAAAATGTGTCTCTGAGACAAGAAGTATGTCGATTTTTTGGTGTCGAAGAAAATTATCTACTTCATGTTTGTGCTGGCTTAGGCCGTTTGCGTTCCAAAAACAAATTCGCAATGGATTTATTTTTGATTCAGTAATTTTGGTTGATTGATATTGCAAAGCATGATGACAACTGAAACAACCTTAAATTGTAAATTGTGCGGTTGCAATCCAGGCACATCCAATGAATTCTAAATCTCAGTTGGATAGATGCTTGCTTCGTTTTCGATTGTTACACAATCGATAGATTTGAAGGAATGCAATGAACCAACGATTTGATTTTGAATTGTTCAGTTTAAGTGATTCACATCCTTGTTCTTTGCCAATTGTTCGAACCAATTGGCTTAATGCGTTTGCGTCGCATTCACGTTCACGCTGCAATTCTAGTTCAAAAGGGCCGTATGGTCGACGATCTGGCAATGGCATTCCTAACCTGACTAACAAACTGCTGCACATGAGGTAACACATGCCTTCTGTCAAAACCAAAGCCTGGTTGTGCATCTCTTCATTCATCTCAATATGGGATTCTCTAAATGGACACGAACTCGATGCAAAATGTCTTCTGACATATCATCCTTGTACATGTCCCACAGTTCACGTGGATTTTATGGAAAACATGCGCCAATAATGATCGCAAATAATAGGCATATTTTACTTGGGAATGCAGAAACAGATGCTTCAGCGATTGTCGTATCTCAATGCGTATTGTTTTCAAGCAAATTGAGCTTCAGAAACGCAGCAAGCAATGTTAGCAACACTACACCATGGGTATTTCGAAGTGACTCAAATGATGAGTCGAAAGTAAAAGCATTCATCATTCTTTGGGTGTACTGTATAAATACGACCAAGAGCTTCAGTAGAACGCAAATCCGAATGACCAGGAACTGCATCGCCTTGCTTTCGACGTTGAAATTTTCGAGAAGAAACTGGTCAATGTTGTCGCTGGTGGGTTTTGAGCACGTTGAGCAGCATTTGTTGCAGTGAAATAAACTGGTTGACCGTTCTCCAGATGCACTGCCAAATGAGTAACAGTCTGATAGTATTCGTAAATGAGAAATGAGAATATACGCCAAATTGGCGCTCCGTTTTTCGGAATCATCAAACGGTACGCGTAAAAATTCATTGCGCTGACCTTCTTGCTGTTTTCATTGCGCCGACCTTCTTGCGTTCATCAATACTATCTGCTCCAAATGAATGAAGTGATTCTGGTCTTTCGCCATGAAGCAATGGTGGTAATTTAACCTTGGCACTGAGACAGCACAATCCAGGCGTTTCTACAGTGAACTTCAATGCTCCGCAAACATAAACGTCATCTATCATGAAGATAGCGTCGTAAAATCACTCCATACAAATCGGGGATATTTCGGGAATTTTCTTGGTTATTCTCCTTGTTTGACCGGCGACCAATCCGAATTGGTGCGAATCATCGAAATCGGTCCATGCGTTCTTGAGTTATAAGCGTAGTAACTATCTCCACTCTCTTTTATATGTATAGATTTTATTTTATCAACCAAAATCTTTAATCATGGTTAAAGTTGTATATGTGCGTTTCTAAAATGTAAACAATAGTGGCGATAATAAATTTCAATGCTCGGATGCCTGCAAAGTTAAGTGTTGCCAACTTTGTGAATCGTAATTGCGTGACTAGTTATACACTCGACGATAGTATTATGGCTTTGTGTATTTGTTTGTAACACCCAAAAGGAAGGGAGTTAGACGCATACGAATTTCACTCTCGATTTGACTCTTTTCACTCTAGATAACACATATTACAACATATTTTCTTCAAAATTGGCAAAACATATATATTTATACTAGGAACACCTATGGTGAAAATAGATCAGAACGGTTCAGGTTTATATATAGCTCTCATTAAAATTTCACTCCCGATTTGACTTTTTCTGCTCTAGAAACCTCATATTTTCAGAGATCCTCTTCAAATTAGGCAAAATATCTTACGTTTCCACTAGAAACACCCAAGGTGAAAATGGGTCAGATCGGTTCAGATTTATATATAGCTCTCATTAAAATTTCACTCCCAATTTAACTTTTTCCGCTCAAGAAAAAACATATTTTATTAGATTGTCTTCAAAATTGACAAATCATCTTCTATTTCAACTAGGAACACCTGCGGTAAACTAGATCAGATTGGTTCAGATTTATATATAGCTCCCACATAAATTTCACTCCCGATTACACTTTTTCCACTCTACATACCACATATTTTATCAGATCTTCTCCAATCTCATAAAATACCTTATATTTGAACTAGAAACTCCCATGGTGCAAAAGGGTCAGATCGGTTCAGATTTATATATAGCTGCCACACAAATTTCACTCCCGATTTCACTTTTTCCACTCTATAAACCACATATTTTAACAGAACTTCTTCAAATCTTGCAAAATATCTTATATTTCAACTAAAAACACCCATGGTGAAAATGGGTCAGATCGGTTCAGATTTACATATAGCTCCCATACAAATTTCGCTCCTGGATAGACTTTTTTAGAAGATAGAATTATTTGCCAAAATAACAATATATATTAGGACAACTAGGACAAGTCCCAGAACTGGTACCAGGTGAATAAGAACCGGTCCTGGTTCTAACCCAAATGTATGAAGGGGACCGGTCCCTTTTACCATTGTTTGTCATTGGAGGGGGTGAATTGACCCCCTGTGGTATGCCATGGACATGATCGGTCTCAAAGAACTAGACCTGGAACCGGTATCAGAGGACATGACTTCCACCATACCTCAAATGATATGTCATAGAATCGGTCTCAATGGATAAGACCTAGAATCGGTTTCAAAGGTCATGACTTGGAACGCACCTCAAGAGAATTTCGAATTTATTCATACTTAGGGACCCGTTCTGTGATATATCCATATCGACCTATCGCAGGATAGGTACGTTTATTGCAATTGCCAACAATTTCCCGTAGGGTAATTACAAATATTCCAAGTTTAATTTCCATTATTTTTTATAGTATAAAATATAGTTATCTGACATTAATTATATTGTACAGACCTACCTACTTCGGTAAAGACAAAAAAAGTCAGTTTTTTGTTAACGGCACTTATAAAAAATAAAAATTTATTGAATAAACACAGATTTAGGTGGCTGCTCTCAGGAGAGCATCAAGTAGTGCTTTTAGGCATCGTTTTGAATAGAATAAGCACTTTAAAACTGTTCGTCCAGATTCGTCCACACAACATAATTTTTAATAGTTTTTATTATCCGCTGTATATATTACATTACAGCACTAACTTGGTATTTGTTTGTCCGATGTACATGCGTTTTTTTGTCGTCCGAAATGTGAAAAAAAACAATAAACGTCCAACATCAATGCAATAGTGCAATATTTTTTAAAATCAAAAAATAAAACAAAATAAAATAGCCCACGCCACAACAACAAAACAAAATTACCCATCAACCAAATATTATAATCAGCAACAACACAAAACATAACTAAAAGAATCCGCGCGGCGATTATCAACACAGAAGAAAAAACACAGCATCAACAACAACTACAACAACAGTCAACAATAACACAACATCAACAGCCACATTCACTACCCAACATACCAAATAAAGAGTGATTTTTTTGAGGTTAGGATTTTCATGCATTAGTATTTGATAGATCACGTGGGATTTCAGACATGGTGTCAAAGAGAAAGATGCTCAGTATGCTTTGACATTTCATCATGAATCGTCTTACAAACGAACAACGCTTGCAAATTATTGAATTTTATTATCAAAATGCGTGCTCTGTTAAGAAAGTTCATTGCGCGCTTCCATTTTATGGTCAGTTTAATCGACCCACTGAAGCGGCTATTCGGGCTATTGTGACTAAATTTCGCACCAAATTTACATTGTTGGACATTAAACCACCAACACGCTTACGTAGAGTGCGAACTGAAGAAAATATCGGAGCTGTATCGGCCAGTGTTAATGATGACCACCAATTTTCGATTCGTCGCCGTTCGCACCAATTGGGTCTCTGTTACTCAAAAACGTGGAAATGCCAAAATTGGACTAAGCGGATGGACCACCTAAGACGCAGCCGCGGTCAACATTTAAATGAAATTATCTTCAAAAAGTAAATGTCATGGACCAATCTAACGTTTCAAATAAAGAACCGATGAGATTTTGCAAATTTTATGCGTTTTTTTTTAAAAAAAGTTATCAAGCTCTTAAAAAATCACCATTTAGTAATAAACCCGCAATACAACTTGAGAACAATATTATAAAAATAGTGAATTCACAACGAGTTATTAACAATGCTTGAGAAATTCTTATAATACACTACAGTTTCTCAAGTTCGCACATGAACTTTCTTCCTTTCTTGTAATGTTTCATTTGGTGAAAAGTGTCAACAAGGCACGCTTCATTTTTGGACAAATTTGTTTTGTGTTTAGTGTTCGATTTCAAAGTGAGTGTATGTGTTATTGTGTTGTGTTAAAAAATTGGTAATATTTTAATAAAATAATTAATAATGCACAATAAATTAAAAAAAGTGTTCGGAGAGAAACAAAAGAAATAATTGAACTTCTTTTTAATAATAAAAACCAAAAAACTAATGTATTGGATGAATATTTAACAGCAGCCCAGCTGAAAATAATACCATCGAGTGTTGCTATAAGAAGTAAGTTCAATTAAAAATATTAAACAATAAATTTCTACATGTCATAGATACAGCTTTATCATTGGGCAACACGGAGGACAAGTTCATAAAAGACACGCGAACGTTCGCTAAAAATCATATTAAGCTGCGAAACAATTACCCAAAATGTGAATATGAACATTAAAATTATTGATTTGAACTGGGATATTATCCTGGCTTATTTTTTTACAACTAATTTTTAATTACAACTGAAATGTACAAAAAATGAACAGAATTAATAAAATTAATTAATGTTAACGAAAATTACCAAAAAAAACAACAACATTTTAATATAAGCTTATTCTACAATTACAAGGATAATCTTAAGGCAATATTAATTTCGTAAGCTTATTCTACAATTACAAGGATAAGCTTTTTACAACTAATTTTTAATTACAACTGAAATGTACAAAAAATGAACAGAATTAATAAAATTAATTAATGTTAACGAAAATTACCAAAAAAAAACAACAACATTTTAATATAAGCTTATTCTACAATTACAAGGATAATCTTAAGGCAATATTAATTTCGTAAGCTTATTCTACAATTACAAGGATAAGCTTATAGTAAGCGTACACATTTAATATTATCAAGAGGGTTCCGTTTCGAATTGTCTACAATTGTTATACAAGCATTTTCAAATGGATTCTGAACTCTTTTTCAAGCTTGAGCCTTGTGTTGGTAAGCTTATTATAATATTATTCTCATGTCATTTGGTATGTTGGGTAACCACTCATGCCGTTTTCGTGGTGCATTCGCTCCCTTCCCTTACTTTCCCATTCCTTTTCGTGTAATTCAGTTGGCACTCTTTCCTTCGCGTCGTTGTTCGCTCAATGCTTAAGGCAAAACACTAGGCATTGGTGATCGCAGCAACGGCAGGGAGGGAGGTTTGGCAACTGAATTTACTCTTTGATTCTGTTTACTTTTCTTGTTTGTTTGTCGTAATGGTTGGTAGGTTTCGATTACAATTTGCCAACATACGAGGGTTGAGGGTGATTTTTTTCTCTGTAATCTCCTATACTCACTTCCATCGACCAGATGTACGTGCCCTATGTGAGACTCATCCACCAGTTTGGTCAGAGTAAAGTTGTTGCTCTAGATATCTCCAAGGCCTTTGATAGAGTTTGGCACGGCGCAATCATATCAAAGCTCATAGCTTTTGATGTTGGTAGTGACTTCTCTCGATTTATATCGAACTACCTCAGAGATCGCACTATATATAGCATATAACGTTTTATTATAGTAGATAGATTTCGTACCAAGCAGGATTCACCAGATGCACGCTATTCCTACCGGCCTTATTGCTCGCTAATAACATAACTAAAAGAATCCGCGCTGCGATTATCAACACAGAAGAAAAAACACAGCATCAACAACAACTACAACAACAGTCAACAATAACACAACATCAACAGCCACATTCACTGCCCAACATACCAAATAGTAATAAACCCGCTGAATTTTGCTGAAATTTTCCTAAATTTCCTAAACTGAATTTTTTCCATACAAAAAATTTCAGATTTTTTTTCTCACTTAAAACCTTGGAAATATTCTTCCATATAAGTTTGAATTTACTCAATTCTAAGAATTTTTTATTAGATCCAAAGAAATGTTTTTAAGTAAATCTACTACCCTTTTTCTAGTAAATGAACTATTTACTATGGCTTTGAAAGAAGGAAACTTTACTCATACTTAGTAAATTTTCCAACTTTTTAGGAAATTTTTACTGGAGCGTTTGGAAACGACTCATATTTTATTGTCAGGATCTTCGAGAAATATTTTGATACATTTGTCCGACAGACATCGTCGGCGAAATTGCATTTCAGTAATCCATATATCAGTACACTCAAAAGAATATGTCAGTAAAAGAAAGCAGAAAGTCTACTGAAAGAGCAGATTTTCTGCTGTTAAAAAAGAGACAGTAGATTTGTATCTGCTGAGATGGTAAACAGCTGTTTGCTGTTTTTAACATTATATATGATACGCATATTGTCCCAAGCTAATATAAAAGGAAATTCGAGCTGAACTCGCTTATGAACGCTTATCTATTTTTATATTTTAATTACCAGCAGGCAATTTTAGCAGACTGCAAACTCTTCAGCAGTGTGAATGGTGATGTACGATTGCAGAAAACTGCTGTTATGCCCAAAAAACCGCTGTAATAGCAGAAAAGTGTCTGCTGATAGGCAGCAGACAATCGCTGCTTTTATTAACAGACTTGTTCTCTAAGTGTAGAACTTTTTTTAAATAGCTGCTTGAAATTACATACATACATATCGAGGGCTTATATTCATAAGTGGCTATGAACAAAAACATAACTTTTCAGGAGAGCGAAAAAACTGATTTTCTCCTTAATTTGAAGAGAAATTTTTAATCATTCTTCTACAGTTTAATATAAAAAGGATTACTAATTGCAACGAATAAAAAGTTTTCGAAATTTATTATTATTCGCGGTTTTATGGTTCATATGTTTACATTTGAGCACTATGAATGTTGAAATAAGCACATAGCCATTTATGCCCAAATATATAAATAAGATTTATTGTAAGCTCCATAACTTTTTTCATGAAATCTTGGCAATGTTGTATAGAAAACGCAGTTTCTGCGATGTACACAGCGAATTTAAAGATTCCAGCTTCATCCGTCAGATTGGTCGCTTGTAACATATATGTAGCCTGTCGCGAAAATCGCTGCAAAATTCGCCGTTGCAATTCCTTATATATTAACTTTCTTCATTTATAATTCTGAAACTTTTCATACGCAAATATTCCCCAGCAATCACATGCCAAAGAAATATTTTGGTATTCTCAATATAATAAAAAGATACGCCGGTTTTTCTAAATATACTTTTCACAATTTTTGACTTTACAGCCACCGTTTTTCCAATTTTAGTCTGATAACTGGGGAATTAAAATGCTATTAACGCGAATTGATGGAATTTGATAGTACGATAGCCCTAAATCTAGAAAAATGTTTTAAACAAAATCGTTGTAGCGAATCATAACCTTCGGTTTTATGCTGCTCCATTGTTGAACTATTTTATTTCTATTATTTATATGTTCATATCCACTTATGCAGTCACAAACTAACGTGTGAGGAGATAGCCAAATCAGAAAATTAAAGGAAAATGGATTTAGAAAAAAATCTTTTTCAAATTTATATGATAGATGACATCCAAATCTGAGAATAGTTTGGCATCAAAAACTCATTTTCGAGAAAATGATTCATAGCCACTTTTGAATATAAGCCCTCGATATCTATTTTGAAGAAATATTACACAAAAAACGATCAAATTCCTCGGCGATAAACCCTTCACTCCCACATTTTTTCTATGATAAATGGATAAAATTGGATATGCTTTTTGACAAAGTATGGGTCTAAATAGGATGTCTGAAGAGTTTTGGGGTTTTTAATTTATATAGGACATGAGTAACAGGATGTTTACTCAAAATCTTTATACGCATATTCCGATTAAATAAAAATCATTTGGAAATGTTTCTTCATTTTTATAATCTTAAACATGTATAAATTCGAATAACAAATACAGCTTTTTTGTATTCGATGAAATGCAAGAAGAAACAACTAGAAATTTTAATTCCAAAAAACAAATAATTGGTATTTTAGAGTTAGGTCTTCCCACGTAGATCCAAGTTACTGAATTTGTTGTTTCTCTTTTGAATAATACTTGTTACATATGTACAAAAAAATACTAACTCTGAAAAATATTTGACATAAGTGAGAAATATAACATAAATTTTAGTAAGTTAAAACTCATTTCTTATTGTCTCGCAACTTTAAAGTAAATTTTAAAATAAAATACGCAGAGAAAAATGCATTTCGTAGACACGAAATTTTAGACACGTGAACATCGTTTTTGAGTTTCTTTTGTGGGAAAAATTTGTTTGTTTGTGGTAAACATGTCATCAGTTGTTGTAAATGAACAAAGAGAAATAAGTTTATGTATATCAAACAGCTTTCTTCGTTTGTCAAAATAGATTTGTATTATAATTGCAAACTCCCAAAACATTGGAAGTAACAGAAACCGTTGTTGTTGTATTTGTGATGACAATTGGACACATCGGTTCAGATTTAGATACAGCTCCATAAAAATGTACAATCGCAAATTGTAAATATTAGCCCTCTACAAGCAAATTATTTGCTTTTATTAAGAATATTTTAGATTTCATTATGATATCATAGTGATTCTTATCTACACTTTTTTAAAATTCCTAAACGATTTTGGTATTAAATTTCCAAACTTATATTGCAGTAAACAATTAAAAGTTCATAAGATATAGCTCTAGTCGAATGTCACGAAGTGGTATCGGTATCGAACATGTAAGTGTTATTCATTATAGCGGATCCGGAGAACTTCTTCTCAGAGGCGTTACCCTACGTCATTTCAAATTGCAGAAAATCTGTGGTCAATTGTCCATTGCAATTGATTCTTTTTTTAATATTTGCTGTTTTACGGTCGTGTCGATTTTGAATTGTATTTTCGCTCATTGAATCACTCTGTGATAAACAATATTTTGTTTTGTTGTCAGGTATGAAAACGATCAAAGCGGATGGTTTTCCGACACGGAAACATGCGACATACAGCTGACCGTGTGAAAAAAATGCATTCTCCAGACTGAGGACACAAACACTCAATGTGATTTATTGATTGTCATGGCGAATGCGAGACGAATTGGAAATTGGATTCGCTTAAACTCGAATGGCATATCGGTTGGAATCATTGTAATTCTCGGAATGTGAACTTCCTCAACTTTGAACTTTTCTTTTAGTATTCTTGCGTGAATCACATTGTGACCGCTAAACGCCTTCCGTTGCATAATTTTGGTTGATTGATATTGCAAAGCATTGATGACAACTGAAACAACCTTAAATTGTAAATTGTGCGGTGGCACAATCCAATGAATTCAAAAACTTAGTTGGATAGTTGCATGCTTCGTTTGTTACACAGTCGATAGATTTGAATGCAATGAACCAACGATTTGATTTTGAATTGATCAGTTTAAGTGATCCACATCCTTGTTCTTTGCTACTTGTTCGAACCAATTGGCTCAATGCGTTTGCGTCGCATTCACGTTCACGCTGCAATTCTAGTTCGAAAGGGTCGTATAGTCAACGATCTGGCAATGGCATTCTTAACCTGACTAACAAACTGCTGCACATGAGGTAACACATGCCTTCTATCAAAACCAAAACCTGGTTGTACATCTCTTCATTCATCTAAATATAGGGATTCTCTGAATGGACACGAACTCGATGCAAAATGTCTTCTGATATATCATCCTTGTACATGTCCCACAATTCACGTGGATTTTATGGAAAACATGCGCCAATAATGATCGCAAATAATAGGCATATTTTACTTGGGAATGCAGAAACAGTTGCTTCAGCGATTGTCGTATCCCAATGCGTATAGTTTTCTAGCAAATTGAGCTCCTGACACGCAGCACAAAATGTTGGCAACTCTACACCATGGATATTTTCAAGTGACTCAAATGATGGGTCGCAAGTAAAAGCATTCGTCATTCTTTGGATGAACTGTATAAATACGCAAATCCGAATGACCAGGAACTACATCGCCTTGCTTTCGACGTTAAATTTTCGAGAAGAAACTGGTCAATGTTGTCGCTGGTGGGTTTTGAGCACGTTGAGCAGCATTTGCTGCAGTGAAATAAACTGGTTGACCGTTCCCCAGATGCACTGCCAAATGAGTAACAGTCGGATAGCGTAAATGGGAAATGAGAATATACGCCAAATTCTAGCTCCGTTTCTCGGAACCATCAACCGGTACGCGTTACAATTCATTGCGCTGACCTTCTTGGTGATTTCATTGCGCCGACCTTCTTGGATTGAATCTGCGTTCATCAATAATATCTGCTCCAAATGAAGTCATTTGAAAGCACCCGTTATATTTTTGAGTGTTCGGTAGAAAATGAAGTGATTGTGGTCTTTCGCCATGAAACAAAGAATGTAATGGCTCTGGTGGTAAATACAAAGGTGGTAGTTTAACCTTGCAACTGAGACAGCACAATCCAGGTGTTTCTACAGTGAACTTCAATGCACCGTAAACACAAACGTCATCTATCATGAAGATGGCATCGTAAAGTCACTGCATACAAATCGGGGATATTTCGGGAATTTTCTTGGGTATTTTTCTTGTTTTTGCCGGCGACCAATACGAATTGGTGCGAATCATCGAAATCAGTTCATGCGTTCTTGAGTTATAACCGTAGTAACTAACGCCACTCTCTTTTATATATAGAAGAAGATTATTTTAAAATTATCACACAAAAGGAAATATTTTCACACACTTTTTTTAAACCTTGTCACTCAACTTGCGAATTCATAAAGAATGAAATTCAAAAAAATATATAAAAGGCCGATGACCGGTGTGAGAATGGCTTACTCTTACACGCAGTACATCGATGAAAGATCTTTCTCCGATGCGGGAACAGACGGGCAGTTGAGTAGTCTCTTAATCCACTTGAAAATGCAGCTGTTAAGGTTTATGAATTGGATAGATATTTTAAAACTATTCTCACTCCGTTATCGCTGAACATAAATTGACAAAAAAACCTTACGTATCTCATAGCAAAAATGTAAAAAGAAAAATAAAGAAGCAACGTTAATGATAATGATCATTAAGTTTTCATAAGTACCGATGTATAGCAATCAAGTGCATATGAGTTTTGTGCAACGGTTTCTTTTTGGCAAGTTACGATCAAAGTATTACAAATATTACAAGTTACGTTCACACTACCACAAATATTCGAAAAATGCTTAATAATAATAAATAGAATAATTATTTTAATAAATTTGCGGCATGTAGTCCAATAAACACTAGCTTAGATTATATTTAAATATATTTTTTTCACTGCATGCACAACACGAACTCTTTCCCGCTTTTTATACCCTCACTTTGTCAATCCGTTTGTAACACCTTAAAATATTCATCGGAGACCCCATAAAGTATATATATATATAGTATATCTTGGTCGTGGTAAAATTCTATGAGATATAGTCATGTCCGTCTGTCTGTCTGTTGAAAGCACGCTAGCTCCCGAACGAAATTAGCTAGGATGTTCAAATTTTCCCTAAACGTGTCTTATGGTTGCAGATCGGTTGGGATTGAAAGTGAGCGAAATCGGCTCAGAGGGAAACATTTTTCCTTCACAAGGACTGAAAATACCCTAATAACCCCTAATATTTAAGCATGTCTTTTCACTATGTCTGCTTATATTTGCTTGATATTTGAGCTTTCCCCTTATAACAAAAACGTGCACCTGACAGAAAATATGCGAAATAAAAAGGATTTTTGTCGAAATTTTTACTTCCAGGCGGAAAATTGGGCGCATGGGGATACAAATAATAACGTGAATAATAAAGAGATCTTCGGATATTCGTACCAATAGGATCTAAGTGGAATTAAATTTTGTTACAATCAAACGTTTGTAGCTAGAATCATGATATTCAGTATTTGCACTCGCCTGTCTACGTAGACGCCGAAAATAAGAGGTACGATTTTTTCTAAATTAGTACTTTTGCGTCAAAATGGGAAAAGGGGAGAAACTGGTATCGATAAAATGGATGTACCTAAAATCGGTAAATTATGTGTGTACATTTCAGTCTGAAACATATCTTCCATATCACATCTTTTCCTATCAAAATGGCAGCGGCATTTAGCCTGTAGATGGAATCAAATAATTGTAAATGGGGAAAATCGGGTAACCTCGTCGACAACCTCTAATCTACCTATAATACTCCGTGGTGGAGGGTATATAGGATTTGGCCAGGCCGAACTTAACGTCTTTTTACTTGTTTATATTTCACTTCGAATAATTTTACAGTGGAGATAACAAACATAATTTGTTTTTTCCTTCAATATTATTTATTCCTATTATTTTATATCCATCGTTTAAAATGTGGATATTTTGGCGAAATGGAGGCCTTCGGCTTATGAACTTGTACACGTTTTGTGTTAATTTTCATCAGCGATCAGTATACCTAAAAACTCTTTTTGGACTGCTGAGGACAGACATTTCAATAATCGAGGTGACGAAAAGAGTTTTTCACCACAATCAATTCGCAGGTCTCTCAATTTTGTTGAATATTTCGTTGTTGCGTTGTTGCATCAATAGATAGCAATTTGGCACAGACACGACACTGTGATGTTGAATTACACCCAAATGTCTTTTCAACAATATGTTGCAAAATCTATACAAACATTTTTCTAATCAATTGATTTGTGGGTTACCTATGAGGTAATACTCACATAAGACACAAGGTTCGAGAAAAAACCTAGCAATTAATATGAATGGCAGATAGACAAGAATAATAGACACTTTACTGCACAGAACACTTGAGTTTAAAAATTTATTCCAAATAAATACTTTTCTTCACTTTCACTTCAACGTCCCGAGTGTCCAAGTTTTACCAGGTGAGTGTGAGAAGAAATTACATCTTAGGGCTTAGGCAAAGGCGCGAACAGAAAATCCCAGGCTACCTTTCCAAAATTCTCGAAATTTCCTATTTATCCAGCGAATGAACATAAAAGGTCAAATAAACATTTAGTTTCCTATAGGTGCATGAATTCATGTGCAACCCAAGAAAAGAAACGGCGTTTTTACACAATAAACACAATAAATGCGGCAAGTTTTTGTAGATGGGTTCTCATCCAACGAGCATAGATCAACCGCAGGATACCCACAGGGCTCTGTGCATTCCCTTCCCTTTTCTCATTTTCATCGATGACCTCATGGATCGGACTACAAATCCAATCTACTTATTTGCGGATGACATCAACGTCTGTCATTCATACTCATTCGATCATAGAGCAAGTCTTCAAGAAAATGAGGACAAAATGTGATTGATCACAGTCAGGTTTTACTTGCCATTTCCGAATGGGGTCAAGTGAATAGAGTGAATTTGAATGCACGTAAGACCCAATGCACCTTGTTGTCTCATAAGCGATTCACTGATCCAACGGTATCGTCGATTTCTATTAAGCAATCGGACACTCTTGATGTTCTGGGAATGAAGATACATTGCGATGTTCATTGGACATTTGATGTGTCGAAATAAGAATTCAAGTGTCTTGGCTTTTTATAGCAGAGTAAGAAATTCTTCACTTCCTCCGATCTTCTCAATATATTCATTACGTACATCAGATCTAAGATGGGGTTGTATTCCATATATTCCGCCGTCTTTTACTTCACAATCGGTAAAATTGTTTGCGGTAGTGAAATATATAGTTATGTAACATTGTCTCTTCTATCCGGGAAGATGTGATTGTCTTAACAACCACAACGTTTGCTTTGTCGTTACCTGGTTATGTTGCTAAATCAACATTTCAGTGGAATTGTTGACGAGAACCGCGTTACATTTTGTTTCCCACCACACTCACATTGACTGCATATTTAGACGTCAATGATGTAACATGACTCCCTCAACATGTGTGCTGCTGATTCGTATGAGCGGAGACTGATCACACCATTCGTACTAGGTTAAGTCATTAATGAAAAATAAAGATTCAGTTTGGTCAAGCAACTCAACCTTTCATCTTTTATTGGCGCAGTCGGTAAAATAAAAAAAACCCGGCATAAAGACCGGGGGTTTATTATACACTCAATAGTTTATATAGTAAATAATTTTCTTTGGAGTAGCAAAAGAGAAGAATACTTTGAATTAAACACAACAATCTTTACAGTTTTAGCAAACAAATTCAATTGATTTTAAATAAATAAAGAAGTGCATCCATAATTGCAAAAATAAATATTGGATGAGTGGAACTAATTCATCTGTGCATCATCAACAACAACAGTAAAATTTTATCAAAAGGCTATCAAAGCTACACAACGAAATTGCCAAACAAGAATAAAAAACAATTTTAACTACTATTGGGACAGATCTTCATGAATAAACAATACAATAGACTAACCTTTGCGTAGAGAGAAGATTAAGTACAAAACAAATTCATCAAATCAGCAGAGAATTATCATCAGCAGAGAAGCATCATCATTACGGAGACCAGTCTACAAGTAATAACATAAGTTATTTATTTTTGTAATATTTTTATTATCTCATAGTTTTGTTTATCCTAAATTTTAAAAATATTCATAATGGAAAATTTTAAAGTCGTAACAACCGTTTTGAACGGGATTGTAAATTTTAATGGTAGTAGCGATTCTTTAATTAATTTTTTAGGCAGGATAGACAGTATTATACCGGTAATAAATACACTGGACGCTAATATTAAACTAATATTAATAGGCATGGTAATAGACAAAATCGTTGGAAATGCAAGGAAATCACTCCTAAAGTATGCAGACTTGAACAGTTGGGGGACATCAAAATGCTCTAAAAAGAGAGCACGGAAAAAAAGATTCTACAGAAACAATTATAGATAAAATAAGCGATGATAAACAAAATATTCCACCGAACTAATTCGACACACTAAAAATCTCACTTTGCCAGCGATGCGAGCACATGCATAACATTGAATTGACAATATTTTGTTTATCAGCGCTTCTCATTTGTCGTATGTGACCGCTGGTACTAATATGAACCCTGATTTAAGTCAAAGACATACATTCGTTGCGAAAGTTCTGACGAGATGGGGTAGTGCCCATCGAAACTGCGCAGTCAACTTTTAGCTGCAACAATAAAGGTCTCACTTTGCCTTTTTGCTAATTTTGGGTTGTGCTGAAGACTTCAGCACAACCTTTGGTCTTAAACCAAAATAAATGACAACACATACAACATAACAGACCAACAATACATACAAACAACAATCTTAAGAAACTTTTGGCATCGGATCCTGTACTACAAAGCCCAAACTTCAATAAAAAAAATTCTTGACGACGGATGCGTCGAACTATGCACTGGGCGCAGTATTGAGTCAATCAGGACACCTTGTGTGTTATGCGTCACACATTACACATTTACTACTCGAACCCTGAATGGTCACGAAATTAGATATGCGGCGATAGAAAAGGAATTATTGGTCATTATATGGGCTGTTAAATATTTCCGAACCTATTTGTACGGCAGGAAATTTACAATTTGCACCGATCATAAGTCCTTGGTGTGGCTACATAACCTTAAGGAACCGAACATGAAATTACAAAGGTGGAAATTATTGTTTAATTAATATGACTTCGATATAACATATATGAAAGGTAAAGAAAATGTTGTAGCGGACGCCGTAAGTAGACTCCCACCCAAGAATTAGAGTGTAGCGTTTTGTACAATAATGATAGTGACAATAACGACGAGGAAGAGGTCGAAGACGCCAGGACCACAGACGCTACGGTTCACAGTGCAGAAGATGACGCCATGAACTACATTTTTATAACAGAACGACCTATTAACATGTACAAGAACCAAGTGTACGTCGATACCGAAGAAGTTTGTTATGAAAATTGTAGGGAGAGGCGTTCGAAATTATGTAACAGTTTCTAACGACAAAGTATCCTACAGAGGGTCTTAAAGGACAAAGAGACGTTCGTTTTTTATTGCACGATTCAAAACCTTTTCGTCAAGATTCAGGATATTTACGTACAATTCGTTTCAAATAATAAACAATTAAAAGTATTAAGGTCCATGTCGAAACTGGATGACATATCGGATGAAGAACATATGTTAGGTATCATAAAGGAAGAACATTTAAGTAACAACCATCGAGGTATACAAGAAGTCTTTAGCGAGTTGAAGACAAAATTCTATTTCCCGAAAATGTTAAGGTTAATAACCAGGTTTATAAACAACTGTGAAACGTGCAAACTTGCAAAGCATGATAGGCAACCAAACAAGGTCCCATTCAAGCTCACAGAATCACCTGAAAAATTCAATGACATTGTTCACATAGACATCTGGTTTCCGATGAGGAATGTAATGTATTTGACAAACATTGATAAGTTTACAAAATATGCCACAGTTCACAAACTGACAGATGGGAACTGGATATCAATTTTTAAAGCTCTGAAAGAGCGTATCCGGTTCTTAGGAAAAATGATGAAAATCGTGCACGATAATGAAAGGTGTATCCTACATAGTATGGTAAAACTTTTTCTAGGTGAAAATTCCATTCAGGGGCATGCAACAACCCCGGGAATTAAGACAGGCAATTCCGATATTGAAAGGCTACATGGAACGTTAATTAATTTTCAAATAAAATGAAAAAGGATAATGATTATGTCCTTCAAGACAACATAGTGATTAATAGAGATGTGGGCAAAATAAAGCAAAAGTACAAGGAAATTATTAATTATATCAGGGAGAACGAATATGTGCATGACTTAGACAGGAAGGTTAAATACTATACACATCAACAATTACCAAAAGTAACTCTGCATTTCAGGAAACGATGTCATATCCAATCATGACGGTATAGTTGTAACGAAAAATATTGCTAGGACACATTTACAATAGAATTGCATTCATGTCGATAAGGTAGTAGCAAACAGTAACATTATTCGCTTCGAATATTTGCAAAATTAAACTTGGGACATTGAAGTCACGAATGAAGAAAGGAAGTGGACCGATAGTATGACATTAAGATGGAATGACACTAAAATTGTTAAAATCATGAATAATATAACTTTAGATTGAATTCACCAGAAGACAATAGAAAACAGTAAAAAACTTTCGTATGTCGAATACAAATTTAATAGGAATATAACTTTAGCTACAACCTTTACAACAGATTTCTTTATTGTTATAATAGTAATAATAACTCTTATTGTAATTATGAAAAATACGGCAACTAAAATAAAAATTTCCAATATTAACCCAACATTGTCCACAGATGATCCATTTGCTGTATGAATAAAAATAAATATACCACAAAAGTTTGGAATTCTTATCTTTCTACTTATATCTCCAATAAAAAATTAAAATAATTTTATAAGTAGATTATAAATAACAATTACTTTAAGAACCTTATGTATATTTAAACGAATGGAATGGTCAGTCGAACCTCTATTATTAATTTGCAGAGACTGCAAATAACTGGGAGTTATGTAACATTGTCCATTCTATCCGGGAGGATGTGGTTGTCTTAACAACCACAACGTTTGCTTTGTCGTTGCCTGGTTATGTTGCTAAATCGGCATTTCGACATTTCAGTGGAATTGTTGACGAGAACCGCGTTGCATTTTGGTTCCCACCACACTCACATTGACTGCATATTTGGACTTCAATGATGTAACAGTACTCCCTCAACATGTGCGCTGCTGATTCGTATGATCAGAGACTGATCACACCATTCGTACTAGGTTAAGGCATTGATGGAAAACAAAGATTCAGTTTGGTCAAGCAACTCAACCCTTCATCTTTTTTATATATTTACAACAAATTCAATGAACAACATTGTCCAACACATACAAATACTTACCTTTTAAATCCATAAGAAGCTTTCGCTTCTTTTGACAGCAACTTCATGTATTTTGATTTTACTTTTATCCACTAGCTTTATTATTTTTTCTGTTCTATTCTATTCTATGCTGTTTTTTGTTTTGAGGTTTCACTTGTTAATAGCGTCGGGCGTTATCGACTTGATAGCTATGTTATACTATTTTAAAGGAGTTAGAAATTTTTGATTTATGGTTAAAAATCAACATTTTAATTTCGTAATCGAATACTAGGTATATTGTTAATAGGGGGTGCAGAAAGTTGAGTAAACACGTATCACGCAAAATGCGAGATAATAGGCCTGTTCGATTGGGCTTACTAGCTTATGATTAAGAGACTTGATAAAGTGGCAACATTGCTACCCATTGGTTTTTCTTTAATGAATCAGCAAGAAAAATCTGGCAGCAATGCTAAGATAGTAGTAAGCTACTTTCTAGTATGCCCAATCGAGCAGGCCTAATGTGTTTGACATATTTTGGTGTAGAACCACAAATGCAAAATTTTGTGCAACGCGACTTTTTGTGCAAATATTCTGTGTGTTGAAATTTGCCTTTAGAGTCTGCGAACCATTTTTGGGCAAATGAAGTTGATTTATTTCCTAAACATGCTCTTTCTAATTTCGTAAATAGTTTTTTCATCTCACTGTTGATTGATTTATATTTTATATGAATTTCAACATGTTTTTTCGTCAGTTTTAGATAATTTCAAGGAGACTGCTTACTTCTCTACTATTCTCCTAGATAATCTTCCAAAATTATTTGTCATTTCTTTGCCCACCTTACGAAACAAAAATTGCTGTCTATAAACAAAAAAATATTCTCAAACATCGTATAGTTATTTTGCTCCAAACATTACAAATTCATTATAAAACGGTTTATTATACCCTACACCACAGGGTATAATGTCTTTCTGCATTTGTTTGTAACACCCAAAAGGAAGCGGATAGACCCATCCTTTATTATACCGATCGACATAGAAGCCATGTCTATCTGTCTGTCCGTCCGTCCATCTATTCTTGTAATCACGATACGGGTCGCAATTATTGTCCGATACTAACGAAACTTGACACAAACCATTTTTGCACGTCAAGGACGGACTCTATTTAATTTGAAGCAAATCGGTTCAGATTTAGATATAGCCCCCATACAAATGTTGCTCCCGATTTCACATTCTCTGTTCTAGAAGCCACATAATTTATGCGATTTTGATAAAATTTTGCGCAACACCTTATATCTAAGTTAGAAACATCTGTGGTGAAAATGGGTCAAAACGGTTTAGATTTCGATAGCCACCATACAAATTTCGGCCCCCCCGATTTGAGATTAACCGCTGTAGAAATCACATACCTTAACCGATTTTCTTCGGCAGAACAACTTATATTTACACTGGAAATATCTATGGCAAAAGAGGATGAGATCTATTCAGATTTATGTATTGCTCCCATACAAATGGCGTTCACGACTTTCACCGAATTGAATTATATTGGAGTAGAAAGCGTAGGGTATCATATAGTCGGCCCCGACCATTCCTTACTTGTTTTTATTATTATTTTGGGAAAACATTAGAAAATTCTATTTCTGACCCATTTAACAGTGAAAAAATACGACTTTTCCAAAAAGTTGTGCTCATTAAATCGTCTGTATTCAATTTTACTGCTTGATATGGAATGACTATACCTATATACCTTATTATTTTTATTGTGTAAAATTATACACAATTTGTTCATTTCTACATCATTTTTGTATAATACACGAGCATTGTTGAATTTTAAAAACGTTATCTTGAAAATTGCGACAAATACACCAGTTCACAGTAAACCAGCGTGCAGTGAAGTTATAAAAACAAACCTATTACAAATAATATAAGCAGTAAAGAACTATCAATATACAGCAAGCAGTGAAAAGAAGTAAAGAAACAAATTTAGATTTAAGCAAAATGTCAGTTTTGTGTGTCTACAGCAAACGTGCTTAAAATATATGTATATTCCAATTATTGTTTGTATAAAACGCATTTATACCGGATCACAATAATAAACAAGTAAAGGTTAAAGTCGGGCGACTATATGATACCCTCTACTTTCTACAATTCAATTAGGTACAAAAGTGAAATCGGGAAAGATTTTTGTATGTGTCCTCATCATAGACCGATGTGACCTCACCAACTTTGTCAAATCGAGAAGAATATTTGTATCGAGCTATATTCAAACATGGAACGAAGTGACCCACTTTCACCATAGGCGCTAGTAAAAGTATAACGTGTTATGCACAATTTGCAAAAAATCAGTGAAAATACGAGGTTTCTACAGCGATCTGACAAATTTTCACCACAAGTATTTCTAGTTGAAATAAAAGATATGTTGCCAAATTTTGTGGTTTATAGAGCGGAAAAGTCAAATCGGGGGCGAAATTTGTATGCAGGATATATATGGGTCCGCCATCTAACGTTTTTTTTTCAACTATTCAATCGTTGTACTATTATTTGTGGGGTGCCCTCAGCAGCCATTTGAAAGAAATTATTTTCCATTATTAACCGGAAGGATTGTACTTTCAAATAAAAAAAGAAATTTGAGAAAATATTCAGTAGTTTTTTTATAGCATTTTCAAAAAAAAGTTATTTTGCGGACCTTATATAAATCTGAACCAATCGGATCTATTTTTACCATAGGTAATTTTAGTTGAAATATATGATGCAAAATTTGAAGAAAATCTTTTCAAATATGTGGTATCTAATTCTTCAAATTAAATAGCGTTCGTCCTTATGTAGAAGAACTTCGTTGTATTATAATTATCACTTTTCATATTATTTGTACTTTAGATGGAATAAAACTAAAATGCAAGAAAAGAATCGAACAAAAGCAATGTTAATCGTACGTAATATTTTAGTAAACATATCGGGCAAAAAAAAAACATAAAAAGGAGTTGAAATATTTGCTTTATAAAGTTACATATGCTAAATTCGTGTCCACCACTGTATAATCTGCAAAATTTGAAAAACTTCCTATGTAAAATGATGTGTGTGAAGTTAAATACGTATTTAACTAGCCAATACACAAACCAATTGTAATAGATTAGGCAAAATCTAATTTGGGTATTTTCGGAAAAAACTAATTTTCTCGAAAACTAGAAGGAATAGGACGATGAAAATTGGAGTATACGTTGCCAGGACAGCACTCTATCGTAGCATTGGTGCAAAAAAACTACAGTTGGAGCGAAAGGAAATCTGGGAAGTACAAAAGGATCATCTCTGGAAAACGGTGATACCTTCAGCTACAGCAAGGATACCATAGGTATTCCCACGAAGGCTCTATCGGTTTGTATATACAGTATACCCAGATTCAATTTCTGACATCCAATATTGGACGTACAATATTTGTCCTTTTTTACGTGAATTTCTGGCAAGGATCAGTGGCCATATCTGGAAAACGGGTACGACTATGGAAACAGCAAGGATACTGTAAGTAGTTCCAGGAAGTGGCTATCGAACTGTGCTTACACTTTTTCAATATTCAACATATAACCTCTCGAAAGTGACCATGGAAATTTGGACTTTTTTAGGCTGCATTTACACTTTTTCCATATTCAATTTCTAACCTCAGAAAAGTGGCCATGGAAATTTGGTCCTTTTCAAGAGAATTTCTGGCCAGGATCACTGGCCATATCTGGCAAACGGGAATACCTTACGACATAGCACGCATACCGTAAGTAGTCCCAGGAAGGAGCTATCGAACTGCTTTTACACTTTTTCCATATTCAATTTCTAACCTCAAAAAAGTGGCCATGGAAATTTGGTCTTTTCAGGGGAATTTCTGGCCAGGATCACTGGCCATATCTGGCAAACGGGAATACCTTACGACATAGCACGCATACCGTAAGTAGTCCCATGAAGGAGCTATCGAACTGCTTTTACACTTTTTCCATATTCAATTTCTAACCTCCAAAAAGAGGCCATGGAAATTTGGTCCTTTTCAAGTGAATTTCTGGCCAGGATCACTGGCCATATCTGGCAAACGGGAATACCTTACGACATAGCACGCATACCGTAAGTAGTCCCAGGAAGGAGATATCGAACTGCTTTTACACTTTTTCCATATTCAATTTCTAACCTCAAAAAAGTGGCCATGGAAATTTGGTCCTTTTCAAGTGAATTTCTGGCCAGGATCACTGGTCATATCTGGCAAACGGGAATACCTTACGACATAGCACGCATACCGTAGGTAGTGCTAGGAAGGAGCTATCGAACTGCTTTTACACTTTTTCCATATTCAATTTCTAAACACAAAAAAGTGGCCATGGAAATTTGGTATTTTCAGGGGAATTTCTGGCCAGGATCACTAGCCATATCTGGCAAACGGGAATACCTTACGACATAGCACGCATACCGTAAGTAGTCATAAGAAGGAGCTATCGAAATGCTTTTACACTTTTTCCATATTCAATTTCTAACCTAAGAAAGTGGCCATGGACATTTGGATTTTTACGGGAATTTCTGGCCAGGAGCAGTGGTCATATCTGGAATGCTGGAACATTTGCCAAATTATTTTGTTTCTTGTTTATCGATATTGTTTATATCATATTAATTAAATAAATAAGAAGAAATTCTTTAAAAAGACATTAAAGGGGACTCGAACCCATGTCAAATAAGTAAAAACCAAAAAGCAGCGGCAAGTCAACCAACCACTCAGACAACAACACCACCATCACTGTTGAAAGCGGTTGTTCTGGAAGTTGCGAAATACTTTACTATGGGATGCGATAACAAAAAATATTTTTTGAGATTTTGTTCGCTTATCTGTTACATCTGTACAAATCGTACTAGATTTATAAATAATTGCGAAAAAGCTACAAATGCAAACTATTGCCATGAGGTTTGAACCCATGCGCCTTCGGGAGAAGAGAAACTAGGAATCGACAAAGTGAACTTTGCCAACGCACCCATAACACATGCTGATGTACCATGATCATTATTATAAATTAAATAAGTTGAACGCGCGCAACTACACTAACCAGATTACGTATGTGCGCTTCTGTCGAAAACATTAAAATAGGAAGATATCATTGGTGCTCGCAGCACTAAACTCAAGAGATCATTTTTTATTGGCCGAAACCCATTTTGCATCAGTGAAACCGCAAGATGTCCAAATTACTTTTCTCATTTATTTACCTATTTGCCGTAAAGTAATTTTCCCATTTTTGGGTTTACCTACTAATGTTGTCTTAGTTTTTGACTAGTACAATATACATACATATGTTACTGAGAAACTCCACGGACCGAACTTTGAGTTTTAGATCTGGTTTGTATGAATGGATATTTTTTATTTTTAATGAAAAGTGTGTAATAATGAAGAATGCAATTCCAACTTGTCATTGAAACTATGAAACATAAAAAAGTATGAAAATTTAAAATGCCACTTATATTCAAATTGCGTTTTGAAATTACTTCTCCTATTCACCGCAAAATCAAGTTCATTTCACAATTTTCCCCTATATATACATATGCATGTAAGTATCATCCTTTTTTTGGGGATTTGTATTTGGTTTATCAAGTATTTGCATACCCACACATACTAAATGAATGTAAAGAGTGATTTTTTTGAGGTTAGGATTTTCATGCATTAGTATTTGACAGAGCACGTGGGATTTCAGACATGGTGTCAAAGAGAAAGATGCTCAGTATGCTTTGACATTTCATCATGAATCGTCTTACAAACGAACAACGCTTGCAAATTATTGAATTTTATTATCAAAATGCGTGCTCTGTTAAGAAAGTTCATTGCGCGCTTCCATTTTATGGTCAGTTTAATCGACCCACTGAAGCGGCTATTCGGGCTATTGTGACTAAATTTCGCACCAAATTTACATTGTTGGACATTAAACCACCAACACGCTTACGTAGAGTGCGAACTGAAGAAAATATCGCAGCTGTATCGGCCAGTGTTAATGATGACCACCAATTTTCGATTCGTCGCCGTTCGCACCAATTGGGTCTCTGTTACTCAAAAACGTGGAAATGCCAAAATTGGACTAAGCGGATGGACCACCTAAGACGCAGCCGCGGTCAACATTTAAATGAAATTATCTTCAAAAAGTAAATGTCATGGACCAATCTAACGTTTCAAATAAAGAACCGATGAGATTTTGCAAATTTTATGCGTTTTTTTTTAAAAAAAGTTATCAAGCTCTTAAAAATCACCCTTTAGTAACATATTCCATATAACTGTAAAATGTAAGTTTGGCTGTGTTTGTTTTTTGAAAAAAAAAAATGCGTTTGGAGATGATTATATAACAATTTTGTGAGAGTTACAAAAGGGGTGCAGTAGTCGCGTGGGTAGAGCAGTGGTTTGTTGTTCTAGTTTTAATGATCGCTGGTTCGGGTCCCAGCTCGCCGTGGTCTGTGTGAAGGGTAATTTTATTTAAAAAATTTTAAAATTTTCTTTTTTGATTTGTAAATTTATGAAAAAAATTAGTTTTTAATACAAACATAAACTATTCCCTTTTTAAAATGGACCGCACCGCCGAAGAGTCGAACCCACGACCTAACCGCACCAGCCTGTAATCACACGGCATTGGGGACCATCTACCAGCTCGACCACAACACGGTCGTTGCTGGCCGCGCCAAACTTGCTATACACTACACATACTCACACATATACTAACTAACAAGTGTTTGTGTGACATTTCTGTGTTTCATGTTTTTGTTAAGGTTGCTACATACATGGATGTATTCAATAGGGATGCCATATTTTGCAAAGGCAAAATGAGTATAATCAATTGAACAAAAAAGCGCAAACTACAAAAAAGAACACACCCTTTCAAACCATAGAAAAATTGTATTGAAATATTATAATCCACATATAAATATATTTAAAAAGTACATACAACTGCGTCCGGATGTATACCAGATCTAAAACTCAAAGTTCGGTACGTGGAGTTTCTCAGTAACATATGTATGTATATTGTACTAGTCAAAAACTAAGACAACATTAGTAGGTAAACCCAAAAATGGGAAAATTACTTTACGGCAAATAGGTAAATAAATGAGAAAAGTAATTTGGACATCTTGCGGTTTCACTGATGCAAAATGGGTTTCGGCCAATAAAAAATGATCTCTTGAGTTTAGTACTGCGAACACCAATGATATCTTCCTATTTTAATGTTTTCGACAGAAGCGCACATACATAATCTGGTTAGTGTAGTTGTGCGCGTTCAACTTATTTAATTTATAATAATGATCATGGTACATCAGCATGTGTTATGGGTGCGTTGGCAAAGTTCACTTTGTCGCTTCCTAGTTTCTCTTCTCCCGAAGGCGCATGGGTTCAAACCTCATGGCAATAGTTTGCATTTCTAGCTTTTTCGCAATTATTTATAAATCTAGTACGATTTGTAACAGATGTAACAGATAAGCGAACAAAATCTCAAAAAATATTTTTTGTTATCGCATCCCATAGTAAAGTATTTCGCAACTTCCAGAACAACCGCTTTCAACAGCGATGGTGATGTTTCTGTCTGAGTGGTTGGTTGACTTGCCGCTGCTTTTTGCTTTTTACTTATTTGACATGGGTTCGAGTCCCCTTTAATGTCTTTTTAAAGAATTTCTTCTTATTTATTTAATTAATATGATATAAACAATATCGATAAACAAGAAACAAAATAATTTGGCAAATGTTCCAGCATTCCAGATATGACCACTGCTCCTGGCCAGAAATTCCCGTAAAAATCCAAATTTCCATGGCCACTTTCTTAGGTTAGAAATTAAATATGGAAAAAGTGTAAAAGCAGTTCGATAGCTCCTTCTTAGGACTACTTACGGTATGCGTGCTATGTCGTAAGGTATTCCCGTTTGCCAGATATGGCTAGTGATCCTGGCCAGAAATTCCCCTGAAAATACCAAATTTCCATGGCCACTTTTTTGTGTTTAGACATTGAATATGGAAAAAGTGTAAAAGCAGTTCGATAGCTCCTTCCTAGCACTACCTACGGTATGCGTGCTATGTCGTAAGGTATTCCCGTTTGCCAGATATGGCCAGTGATCCTGGCCAGAAATTCACTTGAAAAGGACCAAATTTCCATGGCCACTTTTTTGAGGTTAGAAATTGAATATGGAAAAAGTGTAAAAGCAGTTCGATAGCTCCTTCTTAGGACTAGTTACGGTATGCGTGCTATGTCGTAAGGTATTCCCGTTTGCCAGATATGGCCAGTGATCCTGGCCAGAAATTCCCCTGAAAGACCAAATTTCCATGGCCACTTTTTTGAGGTTAGAAATTGAATATGGAAAAAGTGTAAAAGCAGTTTGATATCTCCTTCCTGGGACTACTTACGGTATGCGTGCTATGTCGTAAGGTATTCCCGTTTGCCAGATATGGCCAGTGATCCTGGCCAGAAATTCACTTGAAAAGGACCAAATTTCCATGGCCTCTTTTTGGAGGTTAGAAATTGAATATGGAAAAAGTGTAAAAGCAGTTCGATAGCTCCTTCATGGGACTACTTACGGTATGCGTGCTATGTCGTAAGGTATTCCCGTTTGCCAGATATGGCCAGTGATCCTGGCCAGAAATTCCCCTGAAAAGACCAAATTTCCATGGCCACTTTTTTGAGGTTAGAAATTGAATATGGAAAAAGTGTAAAAGCAGTTCGATAGCTCCTTCCTGGGACTACTTACGGTATGCGTGCTATGTCGTAAGGTATTCCCGTTTGCCAGATATGGCCAGTGATCCTGGCCAGAAATTCTCTTGAAAAGGACCAAATTTCCATGGCCACTTTTCTGAGGTTAGAAATTGAATATGGAAAAAGTGTAAATGCAGTTCGATAGTCCCTTCCTGGGACTTCTTACGGTATGCGTGCTACGTCGTAAGGTATGACGGTTTTCCAGATATGGCCAGTGATCCTGGCCAGAAATTAGCCTAAAAAAGTCCAAATTTCCATGGTCACTTTCGTGAGGTTATATGTTGAATATTGAAAAAGTGTAAGCACAGTTCGATAGCCACTTCCTGGAACTACTTACAGTATCCTTGCTGTTTCCATAGTCGTACCCGTTTTCCAGATATGGCCACTGATCCTTGCCAGAAATTCACGTAAAAAAGGACAAATATTGTACGTCCAATATTGGATGTCAGAAATTGAATCTGGGTATACTGTATATACAGACCGATAGAGCCTTCGTGGGAATACCTATGGTATCCTTGCTGTAGCTGAAGGTATCACCGTTTTCCAGAGATGATCCTTTTGTACTTCCCAGATTTCCTTTCGCTCCAACTGTAGTTTTTTGCACCAATCCTGGAAGTGGCTATTTGCGGAAGTGGATAGAGTGCTGCCCTGGCAACGTATACTCCAATTTTCATCGTCCTATTCCTTCTAGTTTTCGAGAAAATTAGTTTTTTTTCGAAAATACCCAAATTAGATTTTGCCTAATCTATTACAATTGGTTTGTGTCTTGGCTAGTTAAATACGTATTTAACTTCACACACATCCACATATCTCCATTTCGCATTTGGAGTAAGTTCATGAATCTGGGACGTGCGGTTAGCCTCGTATGTTTCCCATGACCATGGAGACTTGGCCAGCCATCCGAGTACAATGGATGCATCTGTCCACAAAGTTACTGAATTGATGTTGATATCAAATATGCACATTCCATATTTAATGAGTTTGGATAGTATGAAGGCTCCGTTGAGCTCTAGCCTGGGCAGTGAGACTGGTTTAATTGGTGCAACCTTACTTTTGGCCATTAATAAATTGGAAAAAACAGTTGAAGTAGATGTTTGACAACGTGTGAACACACAAGCACTTTTTGAAGCGTCGCAAAAGCCGTGAATTTCTACACTATCCCTCGACATATGATAAACCATCGGGGTATCGCGATATCTTCAATATGAGGTAGGTCAGACAACAAATTATTCCAAATTTGGAAAGAGTCTGAGCTTATTGTCTGATCCAAACCTAAACTCTCCAGCCAGAGTTGCTGCATAAGCACTTTAGCCTTTATAATTGCAGGGGTTACCCATCCTGCTGGATCAAACAAGTGTGCAACTGCCGAGAGGACTTGGCGCTTGGTCGCATTTGACTCGCTATAGAGGAGTAGGTCCCTTAAGGCATTCCACTTTATGCCCAGAGTCTTTGTGGAACTAGCCTCATAAAAGCGTAGCATATGCACATCATATAAATCTTCTAGGGACAAGTGAGCAAGTAGCCGCGGATCGTTGGCAGAAAATTTTTTTAAAGGGAAGCCCGTAGTCTTGAGAGCAGTTATAAGTTGAGTCTGAGATTCGATGGTTTCGTCAATTGAAAAGCCACCAGACAGAATATCGTCGACATACGTTTCCCTTCGTAAGTCGAATCAACTTTGGGAAGTTCATTCTCTGAGTCAGACGCTAGTTGTAGTAGGGTTCGTATAGCCAGATAGGGTGCACAATTTACTCCAAAAGTGACTGTGTTGAGCTGGTAATCTGTTAAGCTTGTCCCTTTGGATCCTTTTGAAACAAAATCCTTTGGTGAGGCCTATCAATGGGGTGATAGGTCATTTAGAGAAAATCCAGATTTTGTCTTACGAGAGGCATTAAATACAACCCTTACTTCCGTGGACCTGTGGTTAAGGCATACAACTGTGTGATGTGGGATATAGTAAGAAGTGTATTTACCATTTGAGCAAATTTCATGGGCGGAAGTTTCTTCCATATGATCTTAAGTCATATATTCATTGATCACTGAGTTGTATTCCTTTTGTAGCTCTGGATTCTTGGAAAGGGTTTTCTTCATACGAGCATATTGTCACAGAGCGACAAATCGAGATGAGCCAAGGAAAACCGAGTTTGGGAAATCTTTTTTTTTTTTTTTTTTTTCACTGAACCAACACTCAGGGGATGTCCCCTATAAATGCAGTGCATTGCGTTGGTAGAAGGAAGATAAGGTATTGGAAGGAGGAAAGAGGGAGTAGTGTCTGTTGACATCTTGCTTAAATGACAATCTAACGTCATATTTACCATCTGGTCGACGTGTAGTCGTTTTTGTATAAAATTCTTCACAAAATTTGTCGGATTCTGAAGAGGGAAGAATAATCGGGACTTCCTCTATTTCCCAAAACTTTTTAAGTGTTTCATTGAGTGAATCGTTCGGAATGGACTACGTTTGTGGTGAATGCTTGAACCTTCTTAGCTTTCATTGGGCCACTGAGAACCAGCCGAAGATTGTGTTGAAAGCAGAAGCGTCACCACATATGTTTTTTCTGATTCCCGCTATATTAATGAATCGTTCAGAGTCGTTGCCTAGTATGAGATCAGCATTTGACGATTTATTGAAGTTCGGATCCGCTAAATCGAGTTCTTGAAGCTCCGATGAATTCTGCAATCTCTTTTTTACCTTAGGCAACACAATGGCGTTAATCATACAACGCATGTTATGCTTCTGTAGGGAATTTGTAATCTACTCCTAACCTTTTCTGACAGGAATGTTCTTTGGGAGCTAGGGTTAATCAGCACTCTGACTGTAAAGAGCTCGCCTTTATGATCAATTTGCACTAATGCTGTACGAAGCAATATTGTTTCATTGTTAGACGGAAAGTTTGCTTGTATTTGAGAATAAACTTCAGTTGAAGTAGAAGGTTATTGCATCACTTAGGTTTGTGTATCGTATTATTCTTAGAATACATTGTGTTTTCGGGAGTAAAGTTAGATTTGGGGCTTTGAGTTGCCGATGTGTAAACTGAATTCTGAGATTTCAAGTACAATAGAGTGTGATGTCTTGCGATTGTTTGAAGTGTTTTTCTTGTCGAAACATTATGGGTAAGAGTACTTTCAGATATTCTGACAACATCTAATATTTGAGACCGAGTCTCATAGTAGGCCTCAGCGCAGACATTAAAGTTAATGTTTACATTCTCCTTGAAATCCTTTGTGTTGGAAGATTCGGGTGACAACACCAAAGTTTCATAGTCAAATTGTAGTTTTTTCCACCTATATTCTAAATCTTCCAATTTGACTTCAAGCAGAGATCTGTGTTGTCACATTTCTCGAAAGTTGTGCAAAAACTAACTAGGTGGTCGCAATCAAAGATAAATTTCTCATGAATTGGAGATGTCTTTACGACCGAACTGCCAGAAGCAGTTAGAGCTTGAGATCCAGTGTCGGTAGACATTTTTAGCTAATAATTTGTGAAGGGTAAACTAAGGACATTAAGGTAATGTAAACCTTAAACTGATTCAGTTTGAAAGATTCTGTTACTAAAAGTAATAATATTGAGTATTTGATGCAGATTTGGTTTCAGATAAAAAACCAATAAAATTCAAAAAATTTAAAGGATTCTGTAAGAGATAATTTGCAAGTGTTTAATAGTCCCTACATTGTTAGTTAGCGATGATGAGTCTGTAGTAAAGAGAGAAACTACATACAGTTGAGGTAATGTAGTTTTATGGTTAATTATAAACCTTTTGTATTAGCGAAAATCCTGAACAAATGCGAGCTACAGCAATTATTTTACATACCGAGGCTGGGTAACACTTGACAAACTAGGAAATTGAATGCAACTGACTTTGACTTAATAAAAAAATAAATTATGGTTTCAATAATATAGCTGAGAGCGAATCACGTGAAAAACCAATGGAAATTTTGGGAACTCTCCACGAGCTATAATTTGTAAAAATCTATTAGAATTATTCTCCTTCATATGTCAAAAGGAGCACATAAAATTTAAATTGTATACGCTTTTTTTAATTTGTATATTTATAAAAATGTTTGCAATTATTTTATGAAATTATCATAAATATCGTGACTGCGCTGAATATTTTATGTTTGTGAAGTTAAATACGTATTTAACTAGCCAAGATACAAATCAATTGTAATAGATTATGCTAAATGGAATTTGTGTATTTTCGGAAAAAACGAATTTTCTCCAAAACTAGAATGAATAGGACGATGAAAATTGGGGTATACGTTGCCAGGAGATCACTCTATAGTAGCAAATAGCCACTTCCAGGATTGATGCAAAAGAACTACAGTTGGAGCAAAAGGAAATCTGATAAGGATAAAGGATCATATCTGGAAAACAGCGATACCTTCAGCTACAGCAAGGATGCAATAGGTAGTCCCAAGAAGGGTCTGATATCCAATATTGGACGTACAATATTTGTACTTTTTTACGTGAATTTGGCAAGGATCAGTGGCAATATCTGGAGAACGGGTAAGACTCTTGTAACCGCAAGGATACTGTAAGTAGTTTCAGCAAGTGACTATCGAACTGTGTTTACACTTTTTCAATATTCAACATATAACATCTCGAAAGTGGCCATGTAAACTTGGTCTTTTCAGGGGAATTTCTGGCGAGGATCACTGGTCATATCTGACAAACGGGAATACCTTACGACATAGCACGCATACTCTACGTAGTGCCAGGAAGGAGCTATCGAACTGCTTTTACACTTTTTCCATATTCAATTTCTAACCTAAGAAAGTGGCCATGGAAATTTGGTCCTTTCCAAATGAATTTCTGGCCAGGATCTCTGGCCATATCTGGCGAACGGGATTACCTTAAGACATAGCACGCATACCGTATGTAGTGCTAGGAAAGATCTATCGAACTGCTTTTACACTTTTTCCATATTCAATTTCTAACCTAAGAAAGTAGCCATGAAAATTTGGTCCTTTTCAAGTGAATTTCTGACCTGGATCACTGGCCATATGTGGAAAACGGGAATACCTTACGACATAGCACGCATACCGTAAGTAGTCCCAGGAAGGAGCGATCGAACTGATTTACACTTTTTCCATATTCAATTACTAACCTCAAAAAAAGTGGCAATGGAAATTTGGTATTTTCAGGGGAATTTCTGGACAGTGATCCTGTCCCATATCCATATCTTGCAAACGGGAATAAATTCCGAATTCAAGAACTCGGTTTAGCGGATCCGAACATCAATAAATAGTCAAATGTTGATTTCATACTAGGCAACGACTCTGAAAGATTCATTAATATAGGGGGAATCAGAAAAATCGTATGTGGTGACGCTTCTGCTTTCAACACAATCTTCGGCTGGGTTCTCAGTGGCCCAATGAAAGCTGAGAAGGTTCAAGCATTCACCACAAACGTAGTCCATTCCGAACGAATCACCCAATGAGACACTTAAAAAGTTTTGGGAAATAGAGGAAGTCCCGATTATTCTTCCCTCTTCAGAATCCGACAAATTTTGTGAAGAATTTTATACAAAAACGACTACACGTCGCCCAGATGGTAAATATGACGTTAGATTGCAATTTAAGCAAGATTTCCCAAACTCGGTTTTCCTTGGCTCATCTCGATTTGTCGCTCTGGGACAATATGCTCGTATGGAGAAAACCCTTTCCAATAATCCAGAGCTACAAAAGGAATACACCTCAGTGATCAATGAATATATGACCTTAGATCATATGGAAGAAACTTCCGCCCATGAAATTTGCTCAAATGCTAAATACACTATTCTTACTATCTCCCATATCACGCAGTTGTACGCCCTGACCACAGGTCCACGGAAGTAAGGGTTGTATGTAATGCGTCTCGTAAGACAAAATCTGGATTTTCTCCAGATATTGCCACTGATCTTCGCCAGAAATTATTGTTCAAAAAGTAACAATGTTGAATGTCAGAAATTGAATCTGGGAATACTATATATACAGGACGATAGACCCATCTTAGGACTACCTATTGTATCCTTGCTGTAGCTGAAGGTATCACCGTTTTCCAGATATGATCCTTTATCCTTCCCAGATTTCCTTTTGCTCCAACTGTAGTTTTTTGCATCAATCCTGGAATCCTGGCTACATGGTACGATAGAGTGATCTCCTGGCAGTATACCCCAATTTTCATCGTCCTACTCATTCTAGTTTTCGAGAAAATTCGTTTTTTTTTTCGAAAAGACCCAAATTCCATTTAGCATAATCTATTACAATTGGTTTGTGTCTTGCCTAGTTAAATACGTATTTAACTTCACACACATAATATCATATCTTTCAAGGGGACAATTTCTGGGGGGCAAAAGTTACCCTGAAAACGGGGATCCTTTCCAAATATGTATATATTTCGTTAAAGGCTTTTGAAGGAGAAATGATGTGTTGTCAGACATTTGCTCAAAAATGATATTTTTTAAATATCTACTGCAAACAAACTATATTTAATTTTGGCGTCATAATAAAGCTAAGAAACCAACATCTCTAACAAAAAATTGAGTGAAAAATCCCTTAAAATGTGTGAGAAACGGTTCATCAAAGCCAAAAAGAGAAATTACGTTTTGTCAATTTTCAAAACCTGAAAAAAGTGAAAATCTGTAATACAAAAAAAAAATATTTTTTTCTTCGCATTACGAACAAATACGTAAAAAACAAATACATAAAAGCAAAAAATTAAAAATTTTAATTTTCTTTAAAATGGAAAAATACGAAACGTAGTCAACTTCGGGCCCATTTCTAAATTATATTCGATTGCCCTATTTTTAATATAAAATAATCCTTTTATCATTGTCTAATTTGGTTTTTTACAGAACTCAAAAATGTCTACTAGAACAAAAGTTATTGAATTTTGGCCGATGGATTGATTCTGAAGGACTGTGCGCCGAATACAAATTAGAACCAATACACAAAGAACATATTTGGCGAGAAGTAGCCGAGACTGACTGATTTACACCCGATATTCTAGCCTGAGTAGAACTGGCCGCAATGTTGAGGCGATTATGCAATTGTTCCGTAACGTACGAAGCATCTGACGCCGAGTCGATAATAGCCCGAGCTGGGTAAGAAGTACCTTGGTGTACGATATTTACCAACGCAGTCCCTAATAACACAGTTCTATCCTGCGACGCAGGATGTTTATGTATAGCACCGGACGAAGTTGACGGCAGCGGAGGATTCACAAATGAAGGGTTGGTATGCCGGGTGATAGGAACCAAACTCCCCGCAGGATTCGCAACAACAGCCGAACTCTCAGAATTCGATGCAAAAGAGTATGATTTATTCGAATGTTCCACATTTGTGAAGACGTCAACACTTCCTAGCTTCGTGCCCACGCATCAAACAATTTACACAGCAGTGATGCCGTTTGACGATGACAAAACGGTCGGAAACCGAAAGGTCATCAAATCGTGGACAATCACGAAGTTAGTGAGATTGTCTGGCACAGAGAATTCATAGTTAGTTATGATGAGCACGAGAAGATCTAGATGGACCTGCATTCGTAAAATGCGCACCCATATTACTACCATCGGACTTTTTCGTTGAATCGATACCTTTATGTCACGAAGACTTGTCCTCCTTCTCTGCATGCCGAGCAGTTTGGTGATGATTAAGACACTTATGGAACCTGTCCTTAACATTACTCCATAATGTTCTCGCTTCTGAACCCTGTATTTCAAGGGAATATATGTCGAGACCTTCATCCCGTAGGGTACTGAAGTTCGCATCAAATTTTACCAAAGCATCAGTTGCTCTGATAATTCGAGTGGAGTTTGAGGAATACTGAATCAAGCGAGGATTAAATAAAACCCACAAAAAAGTAAAAACTTTGCTAAATGTCCTAAAAAAAATAGCAAGAAAAGCACGAAAGTGCTAAATGAATGGAAACTATTCAAATCTATCCAAAAATATTTCAGGAAGAAATCTAAAAAATTGAACAGTGTACCGAAAATACACCGATTTTTTATAAAAAGCACGAAAATTCTAAAATATTCAATAATATCTACCAATAAAGCAGAACGAAACCCAAAAAATAGTTCATTGTATCGAAAAATACACTGAATTTTCAAAGCAGAGCTCGTAATCTTCCAAAATGCCCAAAATATTCAACAAAATCAGTTAAAACTACTAAAAAGTTAATTAATTTGAACACGCCCAACCAAATTTCCGCAAAATGTATCGAAAAATACATGAAAATGAGTTCAAAATCGCGAAATTTTTCCATATTACTATTAAATTAATAAAAATTTTAATTAAATAAATAAATTAATTAAAAATTATTAAACCTCACAGAATTTTTTCATTGTATCGAAAAATACAAGAAAATTTTTATAAATACTTAAGTGTTTTCACTTGGCCGAGAGTAGGGTGCACGGACTGTATCATGCTCAATGAATGTCCGCTAGTGCCAAGGAAAAAGTAAAACAAAAAATTAAAATTAAACCAAAAACTGAAAATTTTTAAAATATTTATGTATCAGCTGTAGGGTACACGGTGTCGCGAAACCAAAATGTTTACTATATCCGGATAGTCAACGATAATACGACCCTCTCTAATAAATAAGAGAAAATATATGTATATATATGTAGGTATGCTCTCAAACGCTGACCGTTGGGTATGATGATGTTGTTTTGCAACTACGAATCGTATGGTATGGAAATGTATGTTTTTGTTTTGTCTATTTTTCTTTCAACGAAGAGTATTGCAATAACTCCTTTGAATAAATACGATTTTTTGTTGCAAAAAACCACCACCTATCAACGTTGAGAACACAGCACTTTATTTATCTTTATTTATTACACAGTGCAACAACCAAAATGGGAATGGGATGAAAACAATTGCAAATGAAAGCTGACATTAAGGCTGTTTTTCTTTGACGATGCCGTTTGACGATGACAAAACGGTCGGAAACCGAAAGGTCATCAAATCGTGGACAATCACGAAGTTAGTGAGATTGTCTGGGACAGAGAATTCATAGTTAGTTATGATGAGCACGAGAAGATCTAGATGGACCTGCATTCGTAAAATGCGCACCCATATTACTACCATCGGACTTTTTCGTTGAATCGATACCTTTATGTCACGAAGACTTGTCCTCCTTCTCTGCATGCCGAGCAGTTTGGTGATGATTAAGACACTTATGGAACCTGTCCTTAACATTACTCCATAATGTTCTCGCTTCTGAACCCTGTATTTCAAGGGAATATATGTCGAGACCTTCATCCCGTAGGGTACTGAAGTTCGCATCAAATTTTACCAAAGCATCAGTTGCTCTGATAAAGAATTCGAGTGTAGTTTGAGGAATACTGAATCAAGCGAGGATTAAATAAAACCCACAAAAAAGTAAAAACTTTGCTAAATGTCCTAAAAAAATAGCAAGAAAAGCACGAAAGTGCTAAATGAATGGAAACTATTCAAATCTATCCAAAAATATTTCAGGAAGAAATCTAAAAAATTGAACAGTGTACCGAAAATACACCGATTTTTTATAAAAAGCACGAAAATTCTAAAATATTCAATAATATCTACCAATAAAGCAGAACGAAACCCAAAAAATAGTTCATTGTATCGAAAAATACACTGAATTTTCAAAGCAGAGCTCGTAATCTTCCAAAATGCCCAAAATATTCAACAAAATCAGTTAAAACTACTAAAAAGTTAATTAATTTGAACACGCCCAACCAAATTTCCGCAAAATGTATCGAAAAATACATGAAAATGAGTTCAAAATCGCGAAATTTTTCCATATTACTATTAAATTAATCAAAATTTTAATTAATTAAATAAATTAATTAAAAATTATTAAACCTCACAGAATTTTTTCATTGTATCGAAAAATACAAGAAAATTTTTATAAATACTTAAGTGTTTTCACTTGGCCGAGAGTAGGGTGCACGGACTGTATCATGCTCAATGAATGTCCGCTAGTGCCAAGGAAAAAGTAAAACAAAAAATTAAAATTAAACCAAAAACTGAAAATTTTTAAAATATTTATGTATCAGCTGTAGGGTACACGGTGTCGCGAAACCAAAATGTTTACTATATCCGGATAGTCAACGATAATACGACCCTCTCTAATAAATAAGAGAAAATATATGTATATATATGTGGTATGCTCTCAAACGCTGACCGTTGGGTATGATGATGTTGTTTTGCAACTACGAACCGTATGGTATGGAAATGTATGTTTTTGTTTTGTCTATTTTTCTTTCAACAAAGAGTATTGCAATAACTCCTTTGAATTAATACGATTTTTTGTTGCAAAAAACCACCACCTATCAACGTTGAGAACACAGCACTTTATTTATCTTTATTTATTACACAGTGCAACAACCAAAATGGGAATGGGATGAAAACAATTGCAAATGAAAGCTGACATTAAGGCTGTTTTTCTTTAAGCCGGGATAACAAGCTGCGATAACAAAAAACGTTAAAAAAATTTTTTGTTCAAAATATAAAAAATATTTTTTCACATTGTCGTGTTTTTCAAAAAAATTATTTGGTATTTTAATTATTATTTTATTAGAAAAAATATTTTTTATTACAAAAACAACTTTTTTATTTGAAAGTATTATATCTTATTTGGATCTAATTTCGGATCCAAGGAAGATATTAGAAACTACAACAAGAAACTACGTAAGCCGGAGTCTATAGCAGAATAAAATTTCGCGAATGTTTAACAGCGAATGCAGACCAACACGTATTAGAAAATCTGTTAAATTACTGCATTCACAACACAAAGGAAGACGAACCTACTAGAGAAATACAAACAAAATACCTGCGACGTCCCATATATCTTCATCGCCAAATCAACTCGGAAGCTGGGAAGTGATACTACATCATCCATAAGTTACACAGAGCCGTTAATGTTATATTTGGAGTTCTTAGTGTGATTTTGCAAAATATTAACCACATACTTTGACAGTGTAATGGATAGCGAGTTGACGGATGAGCAAATTGGTACTCGTTAAGACCAGCCCTCCTTGTGGATTTTTTGTAATCCATATACACTGGGTGCGGTCGAACCATCTGTGTTGCAGTCTTATTTTTTCCTCTATGATGTTGCCTTTGTAAAGTCCTTCAACAAGTTCATTATTCCTTCTCTGTAAAGTTGGTGTTGGATCCTTTGTTTGTCGTTGGTGGCTATTTTTCATCCATTCTTTGTTTTCCGATCGTTGCATGCTGAAAAAGTAAATTAAATAAAAATTAAAATCAGCACGATACTATGCAAATAAGTCCAGACGCAACTGGTAAAACTGCGAAACTGCATCACCCCCGACTGACAATCATAAAAATGGGACACTAAAACGAGCTAGCCCAAAGGGGAATGATCTGCTCATACAACCGATAACGCCACAATCGCCATCACTATATTTCACAGTTAAAGCGATAGTTATGCTAATATGATCGCCGATTATAGATTTATTGTGGCCTATATAGTTGATGAAGTGATAATTGGTGCGAATTTTATGATCGATTATCGTCTTAAACTGGATATGGAACATAAAGTTATGACATGGTCCAATATTTAAATACCACTGAACGTAGGATACGACAATGCTACCCAGATAAGAAGGCCGATCCTGGACAAGCGATCCTTGTGGTTGAACCAGCCATAAAGCGATACAAAAACATCATAACTACGAAATCCTTAATAGAAACCAATAAAGATGATACCAATACAATGGAAGATTACGAAGAGAACTGGACTTATCAATTAAAGGCTTCTGAAAGATATAAAGCCAAACAGTTTGTAATGAAGCACGCATCTGCTTTCGACCTTAATAATCAAAGCCAAGGAAGAACATCAATCGTCAAACATCAAATAAATACAGCAGAAGCCAGACCCATAAAACAAGCTTCCATGAGTGTCCCACTTGCGAAGATGGATGAAGTAAAGAAACTTGTCAAGGTAATGGATCAGCATTCAAGCCCATTGAGCTCACGAGTGGCACTAGTAAAGAAGATAGATGTAAGTACCCGATTTTGCATAGACTATAGAAAGTTGAACGACGTCACCAAAAAAGACTACCAAGAATCGACGACACATGGAACGGAGCGGCGTTATAGTGGTACTAGTAAATAAGGGAGATGGAAGATTCTGCATAGACTATAGAAAGCTGAACGACGTCATCAAAAAAGATAGTTATCCGCTACCAAGACGACACATTGGACACACTATCCGGGACAAAATGGTTTTCGTCGCTGGACTTGCAAAGTGGTTATTGGCAGAAGAGATCGCAGACAACGACAAAGAAAAGACTGCACTCAGTGCTAATAATGGCCTATGTCATTTGGACTTTGTAATGCTCTGGCTACATTTGATAATTTAAAGGAGCCTGTGTTGAATGGTCTTCATTCGGAGCACCTGCTTAGTGTATCTTGATGACATCATTGTCATGAGGAAATCATTCGAAGTGCAACCTTTTTCATCGTGTTATCAACCGATGAAGACAAAATAATAGCGGTTATAGATTGACCACGTCCACAAAATCTTTACGGACAGCGTACTTTTCAGATTCTTTTCACTTATTATAGACATTTTGTTCCCAATTTTGCTAATGTTGCTGCGAGTCTACATGAATTGACACAGACAAATCGGTCGATCCATTGGAAAGGAGCACAAGAGGAATCATTCCTGAAGCTCAAGGAATGGTTATGTACCTGTCCGCTGCATGCATATCCCGCACCCGGGAAAAAATTTGTTTTGGGCACCGATGTCAGTGATACGGAATAAGCGGCGTACTTATGATATAAGAGTGATACCTCAACCAAACGCAAAAACACCTCAACGAAATCCACTAGATATGACAGGGTAGCAAGTTCCGAAGGTTTCCACGAAGGTCGTCAGGTTTTACTTTGTAACCCACAACGAAAGAAATAACTCTCCCCTAAACTGCAAAGTCACTGGGAAGGTCCCTACATGGTTATTACAAAAATAAACGACGTTGTGTACCGAATTCAAAAGAATGGATCTCCAAGATCAACAATGAAAGTTATACATCTGGAAAGACTAGCTTCTAATGGGTTGGAGATTATGCATATTCGGGACGAACAGGCTTAAGTGGGCGACAGTGTTACGAAAAAATATTTCTAGTTTTAGATTTAAATACATTTGATATAGGTTACGAAAAATTTCCAATACTATATTTGTACATATGTGTTTAGTATTCAAAACAATATATAGGCGCAGATAGTTTTTTATCATCCATCTCGCCCGCGTTTTGCCTCTTCTTACTTTTTTTACATTTTTGATTACTCTAGTATTAGTTTTTATCTCAATTTATGTACATGTATATTTCAGGCTATGCGAAGACTGGGAACTATCGTTTGTAGGTTTTTCTTTTTGGATGGCCGTACAAAAGCTATAGATGTCCATCCTACAGACACCGCTGCTGATGCTGTCTTAAAATTGGCAGAAAAACTAAATCTTATAAATACAGATGGTTGGGCAATATACCAGTCCAGGCCAAATGGAGAAGAACATATAAAATCGTTTGATTATCTGTATGATATAATTGCTGCTTGGGAAGTAAAGCAAGAGGGGTTAGAAACGACAACAACAATCAATCGTGTAGCGAATGGGATGACATCTACAGAAAACAGATTTGTATTTAAAAAGAGGCTGTTTAAATCAATACGTGTCTTATCACCAGATCCTGTGGAAGTAAATTTATTATATGCCCAAGCAGTTTATAGCGTTGTCAAGGTAAGATTTCAATTTATCGGACGTATTCTAAATTTCACTTTAGGAGTAACGTTTATATATTTAGTAAGATGGCAGGGTGTACTCCGGGTTTGTAACATCCGAAAGGAAGAGAAATATACCCTTTTCTCAGCAAATAGCTAAATCTGTGTTCGAAATACTGGTTAAATTTTCTTATCGATTAATTCAGCTTGAGACCATGGAAAAAACTGGTGGTGTTGTTTTATTATTTATTTTTATTTTATTTTCCCAATATTTCGGTTGCCTTCGTCAACCATCATCAGGGGATAAACACTAAACAAAAATATATACAATTTATAACAAATATTCACTATCAATATCACAAAAAAATAGAGACATTTACCAAAGGACTTATTTCTACAAATATTAACATTCTGCATCACTGACACCCGATATTTTAAATATAATGACCACATATATGAACAAAGGAAAGGAATGCCCATGGGCTCCCCGGCTTCTCCTGTGATCACTGACATTATCATGGAAGAACTGCTGGACGCTACAATGGAGAAATTGACGACAAAACCAAGAATTCTCACAAAATATGTAGACGATTTGTTTGGGATACTAAGGAAAGAAGAAGTTGACAATACCCTAAAACACTGAACTCATTTGATCGATAAATACAATTCACTATGGAAAAAGAAGAAGACAATAAACTCCCATATCTTGACTCTATAATTCATAGACAAGGAAGCCTGCTAAAATTGAACTGGTACCAGAAGCCAACGTCATCAGGAAGACTTATAAATTTTCATTCTAAACACCATAGACGAACAATAATCAACACAGCGACGAATTTTATAAATAGGGTATTCAATATAAGTGACTCATCATTTCACAAAGACAATGAACGCAAAATCAAGAACATTCTACGATCAAATGTCTTCCCTAAACAAACCATCGACGATCTGATAAACCATACTAAGATGAAAAAACATAAAAATGACAAAGAGAAGGAGGAGAAAATCTATAAACCGCTGACGTATGTACAAGGATTTTCTGAAAGGTTCAAAAATGCTGACATTTATAACAAAGACAATTTTCAATTAGCACTCAAAATAAATAGTACAGTAAATAATTTATTCAGCAAAACTAAATCTAAGATAAAAAGAGGACAAGTCTAATGTAGTATATAAGATTCCTTGTAATGGTGACAAGTCCAACATATGCCAAAAGGTATATGTTGGTACTACCAAGACGAAACTAAAAAGTAGACTTGCTTCACATAAATCGGACCAGAAAGCAACTGACAAACCAATAGAGCAAAAAACAGCTCTTGCGGCCCACTGTACTCTGACAAGCCATACGCCAAACTTCAAAGACGAACAAATATTAGCAGAGGAGAGAAATTATAAGCGAAGATTTACTCTTGAAGTATTGAACATTATTGACGTTCCCACGGAGAAGAGGATGAATTACAAAACAGACACAGAGAATTGCGCGAAAGCTTATCGACATATAATACAAAAATAAAGCCGACAAAGAGAGACTTTTAGTTGACAATAATTTGTGCAGACAACAGGACGACGCCTATTAATTTTTAATGTAATTATTATTGAAATTTTTTGTGATATTGATAGTGAATATTTGTTATAAATTGTATATATTTTTGTTTAGTGTTTATCCCCTGATGATGGTTGACGAAGGCAACCGAAATATTGGGAAAATAAAATAAAAATTAAAATAAATAATAAAACAACACCACCAGTTTTTACCATGGCCTCAAGCTGAATTAATCGATAAGAAAATTTATTAAATTAAAATTAATCGATAAGTAAAGGTCAACGATACATAAAGAAAACATACTGGCTAAATTTCAAAGAGGGATTTTTATAACTCGAATGCAATAACAATAAAAGAAGCTAAAAACATACGAGTACTTCTACATTTTTGACGGATGAGTCCACTATCACAATTTTCAGAGTAGTTAGAATACAGATTATATTTTCTGAGAAAAATAAATGACTTGCAAGGAAGAAAACTAGAATTCAAACAAAATGTAACTTAAACTGTTGTGTCTTCATTGTGTCCTTTGTCTTCCACAATAAGTGTTTTTACCATACTTAAAACTGGTGGATGTTTTAAATGCTAATAATAAATGAGCAGTGAAAATACAAAAAAAGAGAGAACTGCAATAATTATAAAGCAGCTGGTAATTATCAGCTGTGTTTTCGCCGGCAAACTAAAGTTCCTGACCATTAAATCTTCTTTTTCAATATAAAAAGTAAAGACTTTTTTTAATAAAAGTATTTTTAATTTACAATCTGTTTTGCAACAATAAGTAAATTATTAAAAAAAAGTATCTTAACCTATTTTGGATTCTAGTAATCCAATATTATTATGTATATACAAATATAAACAATATACATTTGTGCAATATGATCTTTATTCACCTTCTGTGAAACCGTTTTAATCTGGCTACTTCATTACTTTCATCAAGTAGGGAAATGGTTAGTGGGTTAGGGTGTGGTGCTGACTTAGTCGATTAAGATAACTTGTGCTTATGTACCTTATTTCTTCCTTGACCATATCTTTGTATAATCCTGATGAATGTTGCTGTTAATTAGGTGCTTTCGCGATCATACGAAGAGTTTTCGATTGGTATCTTTGGAGATTTTCTATATTGGAATTGCTGGAGGTTCCCCATAGCTGAATTCCGTATGTCCAGATGGGTTTTAGTACCATTTTATATAGCAAAATTTTATTTTCAAGGCTAAGCTCTGATATGTGGCCAACTAGCCAGTACATATTTTTGTCTTTTTCTGTAGTTGTTTTGTTTTAGCTTTTATGTGTTCTTTCCACGTCAAACGCTTGTCAAGATGAATGCCAAGATACTTTACGTTTCGGAATTATTTCCCCATTCATTCTAATGCATCCCTGATTACATTAACAATACTGCTAAGGCGTACCATGTTTGTGACGAAAACCGAATTGGTAATCAGGAATAATATTTCTCAAATATTCGTTCAAATATTTTAGAAAAAATTGGTAATAGACTTATATATATATATATATATATTATATAATATAATATAATATATTATATTATATATATATATATATATATATATATTATATATATATATATATATATATCTATATAGACCTATAAGAGGAAAGTTCGCCTTGCGGTTTTTTTTGACAATCTCGGCACATTTCCATTGGATGGGAAAATGATACAAGATTTCGATTTCGTGGAATTGAATTAGCGACTTTTGCATTTATTTTGTCATATCCGGCAGATTTTTTGTTATTAAGAAGATTAATTTCTTACTTAACTTCGTGTGGTGAGATATGATTAATGGGGAGATTCATTTGAAGTGGAGATTCTATAAAACCTTCAACATTCTCTAATCCGCGGCATTATTAAAGTTTAATGATTGAAACGTTGTTTCAAGATATTTAGAGAAAGCATTTGCTTTCTGTTTGTCATTCCTACACCAGGAGCCGTCGTTATCATTTATTGGAATATTTCTTTTGACTGGGCGTTACAAGTATTTTGTCGCATGTCATATACAATGATCATTATTTTTGGGGACAGTAATATCCAAGTATTTTTCCTGAGAAATTTAGCTTAAATCTTTTGCAGCACGATTAAAATTTGTTTTATGTACTGGACTTCAGCTTGACTTCCAGATTCTCCGTGTTTTATAAGTTGTTTGATTTCTGCAGAAGTATCTCACAAATTTCTGTTAGATTGAGGATTTTTGTTAATTGACGTTGATAAATATGCAGCTTTATGGATAATACCAGACCATCTTTCCACCCCAATTGTGTAAGTCAGAGCTATTTGCAAGGGGCGTTGATTGGTCAGGACTTGCATCGAAAACCGGCTACGCAAAGTAAAAGTTTTCTGGAATTAAAGATTTTCTCCTATGGGGTATGTCCTAAGCCGGCTACGCAAAGTAAAGGTTTACAGTGTTGCCGGCCTACGGCCGGGATTAAAGATTTTCTCCTATGGGGCATAAATCCCGGCCGAAGGCCGGCAACGTAAAAAACCTTTACTTTGCGTATCCGGCATTGGACATACTTCATAGGAGAAAATTATTAATTCCGGCCGTAGGCCGGCAACGAAGAAAACTTTCACTTTGCGTAGCCGACTTTGGACATATCCATAGGAGAAGATCTTTAACGTAAAAAACCTTTACTTTGGACATATCCATAGGAGAAGATCTTTAACGTAAAAAACCTTTACTTTGCGTAGCCGGTTTTGGACATACCCCATAGGAGCAAATCTTTAATCCAGGCCGAAGCCCGGCAACGCAGAAAACTTTTACTTTGCGTACGCAGCTTTGGAGAAAATAATTAATTTCGGGCCGAATGCCGGCTACATGGAAATCATTAGGGTATGTCGCAAATTTTTTGGGCTTTATGACATTTTCAATTTGGGCTTTATGATTAATGAATTAATGGTTCTTGATGCCCACCATGAGTGTTTGAATTTATCGTCTCCTTCAACAATGAAACGTGGAACAAGTTTTTGGAAGAAGTCGTTATAATTTTGACAACTAATGGTATGTCTCGGCGGAGAGTAAATAACATATATGGGGATATCTTCATATTTACACTTTATTTTAACTCCAGCAGCTTGTATAAAGTTATACTTGTATTCTTCAAGAAGTTCGTATTTTATACTTGATTTAACTAAAACTGCGGCACTAAATCGGTAAAAAGTGAAATCGGCAAGGATTTTTGTATCCTGTAAATGTATGTGTTTGACAAAAAATCTTAAATCGGAAAGGACATACCCCCATACAGGGTACATTGAAACATGGAACGATGTGACCCGCTTTCACCATGTATGTTTATAGGTGAAATATAATATGTAAAGTTTGGCCAACATCGGTTCAACATTTGGGAGCAACATCTATATATATAAAAGAGAGTGGCGTTAGTTACTACGCTTATAACTCAAGAACGCATGGACCGATTTCCATGATTCGCACCAATTCGGATCGGTCGCCGGTCAAACAAAAATAATACCCAAGAAATTTCCCGAAATATCCCCGATTTGTATGGAGTGATTTTAAGACGCCATCTTCATGATAGATGACGTTTATGTTTACGGAGCATTGAAGTTCATTGTAGAAACGCGTGGATTGTGCTGTCTCAGAGGAAAGGTTAAAATACCACCAATGCTTCATGGCGAAAGACCAGAATCACTTCATTTTCTATCGAACACTCATAACGGATGCTTTCAAATGACTTCAGTTGGAGCAGATATTATTAATGAACGAAGGTCGGCGCAATGATTTTTTACGCGTACCATTTGATGATTCCGAAAAACGGAGCGGTAATTTGGCGTATATTCTCATTTCCCATTTTCGAACGCTATCCGACTGTTACTCATTTGGCAGTGCATCTGGAGAACGGTCAACGAGTTTATTTCACTGCAGAAAATGCTGCTCAACTTGCTCAAAACCAACCAGCGACATCATTTTCCAGTTTCTTCTCGAAAATTTCACCGTCGAAAGCAAGGCGCTATAGTTCCTGGTTATTCGGATTTGCGTTCTACTGAAGCTCTTGGCCATATTTATACAGTTCATCCAGTTTTACTTGCGACTCATCATTTGAGTCACTTCGAAATATGTAGTGTAGTGTTGCTAACATGTCGTGCTGCGTGTCAGGAGCTCAATTTGCTTGAAAACTATACGCATTGGTATACGACAAACGCTGAAGCAACTGTTTCTGCATTCCCAATTAAAATACGCATATTATTTGCGATCATTATTGCCACACGTTTTCCATCAAATCCACGAGTACAAGGATGATATGTCAGAAGACATTTTGCACCGAGTTCGTGTCCACTCAGAGAATCCCCATATTAAGATGAATGAAGAGATGCACAACCAGGCTTTGGTTTTGATAGAAGGCATGTGTTATAGAGTTGGGTCGTTCCGGAACGAACTCATTCAATTGAACGAATCCATTGGTGGAACGATCGGAACTGGTTCCTGCTCTTTCATTATTTCAGTTCCATCGGTCACTTCGTTCCATTATTATTTTGCTTGTGGCCAACTCTCGTTCATTCAATGGCTCCGTGATGCTTTCGTTCGTTTTAGCATTGAACAGCTAATTGTTGTTGCCACAGTTTTTTCCGAACGATTTTTTCTTGGTGCTGACACACCGTGCACATTACACATATCATGGATTAACAATTGTTGTAATTTAAATACAACAAACAATATATATTTAATTAATTTATACATTCATACACACTTAAATATATTTTTAATTTTCTAGTTTGGTAGACTTGTTTTGAAAAAAAAAACTGAACGAGTAAACAAACAATGTTGTGACGTTTGAACGAATAAGTCATATGAACGAAGGATCCAAAAGGAACGATGGAACGAAAAGACTGAACGAGTTCCTTTGCCGGATCGGAACGAAAAGGACCGATCAGTTCAGTGAACGATAATGCCCAACACTAATGGGTTACCTCATGTGCAGCAGTTTGTTAATCAGGTTAGGAATGTCATTGCCAGATCGTCGACCATACGACCCTATCGAACTAGAATTGCAGCGTGAACGTGAATTCGACACAAACGCATTAAGCCAATTGGTTCGAACAATTGGCAAAGAACAAGGATGTGGATCACTTAAACTGAACAATTCAAAATCAAATCGTTGGTTCATTGCATTCCTTCAAATCTATCGACTGTGTAACAAACGAAGACGAAGCAAGCAACTATCCAACTGAGATTTAGAATTCATTGGATGTGCCTGGATTGCAACCGCACAATTTAATGTTGTTTCAGTTGTCATCATGCTTTGCAATATCAATCATCATATCAATATCAAAATTATGCAAGGAAACGCGTTTAACGGTCACAAAACTCATGAGCAATGTGATTCACGCAAGAATACTAAAAGAAAAGTTCAAAGGTGAGGAAGTTCTCATTCCGAGAATTCCAATGATTCCAACCGATATGCCATTCGAGTTTAAGCGAATCCAATTTCCAATTCGTCTCGCATTCGCCATGACCATCAATAAATCACATTGAGTGTTTGTGGCCTCAGCCTGGAGAATGAAATGAAAATGAAACTATCCGCTTTGACCGTTTTCGCACCTGACAACAAAAATATTGTTTATCACAGAGTGATTCAATGAGGGAAAATACAATTCAAAATCGACACGACCGTAACCCATCTAGGAAATATTTAAAAAATGCAAATTGAATTGACGTAGGACAACGCCTGTGAGATGAAGCTCTCCGGGTCCACTATAATGAATAACACTAACGTTCTCTTAATTATGTATATACTTTTTATCATTTAATTGTTCATAAACTATTCACATTATTATTATTATTTCTTTTAAGAAATGTGAATTGCCTGCACCGATAAATAAATAAAATTTGAAGGCAAAACGACGTTTGCTGGGTCAGCTAGTTTATATATATAAATAACTTTATATCTAAAGCTGAACCGATCTTACCCACTTTCACCATAGGTGTTTTTAGTTGGATTATAAGATGATATTGTCGTTTCTAGAGCGGAAAAGGCAAATCGGGAGCGACATTTGTATGGAGGCTATATCTAAATCTGAACCGATCTACCCACTTTCACCATAGGTGTTTTTAGTTGGATTGTAAGATGATATTGTCGTTTCTAGAGCGGAAAAAGTCAAATCGGGAGCGACATTTGTATGGGGGCTATATCTATATCTGAACCGATCTACCCACTTTCACCATACATGTTTCTAGTTAGATTATAAGGTATTAAACCAAAATTGAAGAAAATCAGGTACAATATGTGGTTTCTAGAGCGGAAAAAGTCAAATCGGATCGAAATTTGTATGGGGGCTATATGTAGATCTGAACCGATCTAACCCGCTTTCACCACAGGTGTTTCTGGTTAGATTATAAGGTGTTAAACCAAATTTGAAGAAAATCGGGTACTAAAGAGTGAGTAAATTTTAAGGGCCGATGTTGATTTTGAATAGAACACAAATTATTTAGGAAATTATTCTCATTTCTTTTCATTATGATAATTTGGTATGGTTCAATTATGTATGGAACAAAATATCGGCCAAATGGCCGCCGCAACCTCGGCGGCACACCTTCATCCGATGGTCCATATTTTCGATGATGCTGAGGCATAATTGAAGTTCTATGCCGTTAATGTGCCGAATTATCTCATCCTTTAGCTCTTGAATTGTTGCTAGCTTAGCTAGCTTTTGAATTTGTCGCGCAAAAGAGCCATTGTTTCGTTAGCTGTATGGCATGTGGCACGTGGACGATATGTGGTTTCAACAGGAACCACATATCGTCCACATCCATATCTTCCAATTCGGGCCATACAAATTTCGTTATAATCCCACGATAGCGAAGACCATTCACAGTAACTACCTGACCGGCCTCATTTTGGAAAAATACGGCCCGGTGATGCCGCCAGTCCATAAACCGCACCAAACAGTCACTGTTTGCGTAGCAAGGATGAAAATAAATAAAAATACGAAAATTTAATATTTTCAAATAAAACTCAGTTCAATTTATTGTCGTAAACAATATTACCTTTTGTACAAAAGTTTGTGAGGGTGTTGTCTGGACGAAATCCAAAGAACAAGAGATATACAATATAACGAGTAAAACTAGAGCAAAGCTTAGATGGAGAAAGGCGGCTCTCAATGCATTCGCTACTCGTTAGAAGGTGTTACTACTCTTTTTGTGCGTAATATCACAAAGTCGTATGAAGAAAGTAGTAGACAAAATCTAACGTAGGGGAATAAATAAAGGAATACCATTTGACCGTAGGCCGCACACCAAGAAAAGGTGGAAACTGAGAAGGAGAACATTTGTAATTAAACATTGCCGCCCGCCTTGCAACATCCCGCTATGTTGTAAAGAAAGTTAAACAATTTCAATCAAACCCTAATGTAATATAAATATGTATATACACTTATTGATAAGGCAAATAAAAGGGGTATTTGTCAGTTTTTATGAGCATTTATCTTCGATTTAATTTTTCTTACATACTAATTAACAAAAACCCTATATAGCTCGTAGAGCCCAGATTCGCAGTACCACAGCTCGTAGAGACCATAAGTACTGCTGACCACACCATAGACGTCGACTATTCGAGCCCGGAACGTTAGACGCCGTGACATCAGCAGGAGCTGAATCAACCCCCGGCGGCGGGACAACTGAGAGCGCCGGTACGACACCCTGAAAGGGCGCGACGACTGGGGTTATCCCGACGTCAGGGGCCTGCTCGACAGCTGGAACCGACTCATTCGGAGCCGTTTCTAACTGAACTTCGGCGGAGCCTTGATGTGGTCCTACTACTACCTTCACTATGCTTTCCATTGTACTACGAAAATAGAAATGGCTCGATAGTATTACAAAAACTTTAAATTACTGGGTCAAAGTGACCAGCTTTACTATAGGTCGTCTTACAACACCGTTTCCCGTTCGAATATCCGCGACTCTAACGCGACCGTCGATACCCGGATGAACGTCATTTACCCGACCTAATTTCCACGAAGTGGGAGGCAGTTGTTCGTCTCGAATAACAACTAAATCGCCTATTTGAACATCGCGCTGCGGAAATTTCCATTTATATCTTTTATGCAAATTTTTTAGATACTCATCTTTCCACCGTAGGCAGAATTGCTGAGTCAAAGCCTTAATTTTCCTAAATCGATTCACGATGTGCAATGGCGCTTCTTCTATGACCGGCTCCGGTGGAGCCAGGATCGGCGACCCTATCAGAAAGTGACCCGGCGTAAGCGCCACCGGATCATGTGGATTGTCAGACATAGGACACAGAGGACGGGAATTCAAACAAGCTTCGATTCTGGAAAGAACCGTTGAAAATTCTTCAAACGTATATTTGAAGTTTTGTGCTTGCTTGCGGAAATGCAGCTTAAAGCTTTTCACCGCAGCTTCCCAAAGCCCACCCATATGAGGGGCTCCGGCAGGAATGAACTGCCATGAAAGTTCTTGATACTAGAATGCGGAACAAACCTGATCTCGACTCTCACGAAGCACACACTTGAAATCCCGTTCCAATTCCCTAGAAGCACCAACGAAATTAGTGCCGTTGTCCGAAAATATAGATTTTGGACAACCACGACGAGAAATAAATCTATGAAATGCGGCTAAAAAGGTTGTCGTTGACAAATCTGAAGTAGCCTCGAGGTGTATTGCTTTCGTAGAAAAGCAAACGAAGACGCAAACGTAACCTTTTGTTATTCTACATGCCCTACCAGTAAAAGATTTAACTTCGAAAGGACCCGCAAAATCTACGCCAGTAGTGACAAAGGGCCTTGTGATAACAGTTCTCTCCGGAGGAAGAGCGGCCATAATTTGAGTGCAAGATCGTCTTCTGTCTAACCAGCAACGTTTGCAACGATTGATGGTCGTTCTGACTAAAGAAGTCAGACGTGGAATCCAATATTCAATACGCAGGATGCGAAGCATTAATTGGTTTCCACCATGAATAGTTATCACATGAACAAACTGTACTAAGAGCTGAGTAAATCTACTAGCATAAGGCAAAATAATTGGATGTTGCTCGGAATATGACAGACTGGGCGATCTAACCAGTCTCCCGTGTAGCCTCATGACCCCCGCTTCATCCAGGAATGGATTTAGCGGCAAGAGCGAACTCTTACGATCTAATGGTCTCTTTTGCAACAAACAATCATATTCATCCGCGAATAATGCCTTCTGCGCCAGTGAAGCCAGACGTAGCCTGACGGCTTTCAGCTCAGAACTCGAAATAGTCGAATCTCGGAAAAGATTATGACCCCTATGAGAAGGATGAGTTCTATAAAAATATCGAAAGATATATGCCACAACACGTAAAGCTCTATCCCAAGACGAAAATCTTTCAAGGATATCCTCATAGTTCGTAAAGAACGATGCATGACTCTTGACAGCACGTAATTCAATATCGGTGTCGAGAGGAGCTAAATCCCTAATATCCCATTGAGCGCTATCTAAGCGGAGCCATTGTGGTCCATGCCACCAAATCTGAGACGTGGCTAGCTCTGCAGGCGAAAGCCCGCGGCTACCTAGATCAGCAGGGTTATCCTCAGACCGCACGTGATACCAATTGTGGCCACCTACATTCTCCTGAATCCTGCATACACGATTAGCAACAAATGTAGTCCACGTGCAGGGAGTTTTCCTAAGCCAAGAAAGGACGATCGTAGAATCAGTCCAACAATAAACTCTTTGAAGATCTATATCTATTTCCCTCATGATGGTTTTCAACAACTCGGACGCCAACACAGCGCCACAAAGTTCTAAACGTGGCAAAGAAATTGATTTAAGTGGGGCAACTTTCGTTTTACCCGAAAGTAAATGAATAGTAATATCCCCATTCGGTGCTACAATTCGAATGTAGACCACCCCCGCGTATGCCTTTTCTGAGGCATCAGAAAAAACATGAAGTTCAGCTGAACAACTGGGAGAATATCGAACCCACCGAGGAATCTGAATGGAATTCACTTCCTGGTAGTTATCAACAAACCTCTGCCATTCAAGTTCCGTCGTAGACGGAAGTGAATCATCCCACCCAATATTGTCCAGCCAAATTCGCTGCATAATTATCTTTGCCAGTACTATCACCGGGCCTAACCAACCTACAGGATCGAACAATCTCGCAATAGTGGACAACACTTCCCGTTTTGTATAGTTAGATTTTCGCTCGAGAGGAGTCATACTGAAATAGAATACATCTAACTGAGCATTCCAACGAATGCCTAAAGGCTTACAACTACTAGCTTCCACGAAAGTGAGAAGCTTCGCATCGACTAAATGTTCCGTAGGAAAACATTCTAAAATAGTCCGGTCATTTGACGTCCATTTCCTCAATTCGAATTTCGCAGAAGACAAAGCTGAAACTAATTGATCACGAGAGGTCAATGCAGTCTCCAGATCATGGTAACCCGTTAAAACGTCGTCAACGTACATGCACTTTCGTAGAATGTGTGCAGCATGGGGAAATTCGTCTTCAGAGTCATCGGCCAGTTGTAATAACGTCCGTATGGCTAGATATGGAGCACAGTTAACTCCAAAGGTTACCGTCTGCAGCTCATAATCTTGAACAATCTTTTGAGGAGAATCCCTAAAGAGTATTCTCTGCAGAGGAGTATGGGCCGAATCGACTCTAATCTGTCGGTACATCTGCGTAATATCGCAGTTGAAAACGAATCTAAATAGTCTCCACCTCAGAATGAGGAGAACTAGATCTAATTGTAAGGTCGGACCTATATGAAGAATATCGTTAAGACTCTTCCCATTTGATGTTTTATTTGAGGCGTTAAAAACCACTCGAAGTTTGGTAGTCTTCTTATCCGGGTTAATTACCGGATGATGAGGCAAGTAACATACTGTGGGGGTTGCCGAAGAAGGGGCTGAAACTGGCCTCATATGGTTCAAGTCCAAATATTCCCTTACCACCCCGTCATAAACTGTTTTGATATGTGGTTTTCTCAGGAGAGAGGCCTCGTTGCGCAGAAATTGTCGTAAACAATTTCCCCTTGATTGTCCTAAGTCCAGTTGTCCGCAGAATTCAGATTTAATGGGAAGTGTAACAATATATCTCCCCTCCGAATCTCTACGGGTCGTCAGTTTATAATTGTCCTCACAAAATTTGTCCGAAGGAGAAAACATAGACCTTCTCGGGGTCTCCTCAAGTTCCCAAAATCGAAGAAGATTCTTGTTAAGATTATCTTCTTCGGCGAACTCAATGGAGGTAGAAAAAACTCGAATGTAAGAAGAGGAAACGGGACCAGTAATGATCCAGCCAAAGACCGTGTTTTGCGCGATCAATGAACCTAACACGTTTTGAAGAGTTCCTTCCAAGAGAATTCTCGGATAAAGATCTGCTCCCAGTAAAAGGTCCACAGGTCGACAATCAAAAATATGCGTATCAGCCAAACGAATATTTGGCAAACGAGAAGTCACATCTGATTTCGTTGAAAAAGATGGCAAGTTGCCCGAAATATGCGGAAGAACTAAGGCATTAGTCTCCATCAACAGCGCCGTATCTAAAATAGACCCTATACACAAAGAACATATTTTTCGAGAAGTAGCCGAGAATAACTGATTTACACCCGATATTCTAGCCTGAGTGGAACTGGCCGGAATGTTGAGGCGATTTTGCAATCGTTCCGTAATGAACGAAGCCTCTGACGCCGGGTCGATAAGAGCCCGAGCTGGGTACGAAGTACCTTGGTGTACGATATTTACCATCGCTGTCCCTAATAACACAGTTCTATCCTGCAAAGCATGATATACCTGTCTATTTATAGCACCAGATGAACCTCCAGAAGAAGTTGACGGCAGGGAAGGATTCACAAATGGAGGATTAGTATGCTGTGTGATCGGAACCAAACTCCCCGCAGGATTCGCTACAACAGCCGAACCCTCAGAATTCGATGTATCACGATGCAAAAGAGTATGATGTCTCTTCTCGCATTTTCCACATTTGTGAATACTTCCACACTTCCTAGCTTCGTGTCCACGCATCAAGCAATTTACACAGCAGTGATGACGTTTGACGGTGTCAAACCGGTCGGAGACCGAAAGGCCCCCAAATCGTGGACAATCACGAAGTTGATGAAATTGTCTGGGACAGAGAATACACAATTTGTTCTGATGAGAACGAGAAGATCCAGATGAGCCTGCATTCGTAAAATGCGCACCCACCTTCCTACCGTCGGACTTTTTCGTGGAATCGATACCCTTTATGTCACGAAGACATGTCAGAGTTTGTATTCTTTCCGTAAGAAAGAGATCCAAATCTTTCCACGAAGACAAAGCCGACTTATTCTTCACACTCTGTTCCCATAACGTAACACTACTTTTGGGCAATCGCTGAATACACAAAAAAACTAATATAGGATCCCAACTATCCGTGGCTACGTCATAAATGGACATTGCAGAAATACATCCATTTATTCCGCGTTGCAAATTTTTCAAACCTACGCTACTTTCGCTATCAAGGATCGGAAGATCAAAAAGCATCTTGAGCTGGTTGTTCACCAAGATGCGAGTGTTATCATACACAACTTTCAAGGCTTTCCAGGCTAGAATAAAACTGCGATGGGTGAGTGGAAATTTGGATACAATTTCGCGAGCCTCACCGCTCGTTTTCCTAATCAAATGACATAGCCGTTCAATGTCACTTAAGCGGGAGTTATTAATGTATACCGCTGAAAACAGATCCCTAAATGTAGGCCATGAGAGGAAATCGCCATGGAAAACGTCAGTATCGCATGGCGGCAACGAAAGGCCGTGAGCCATACTGATGCTGCCCCCACATTGTTCCTGCTGCTCCCTTATAGATTCTGATCGATCAGAAGGAGAATCCAAGTGATCTATCGAACATGTATCCGTAGAAGTACGGTTCGGAGTCGGAGGGGATGACTTCAGCGTAGCTCGCAGTTCATCCAACTTCCTATTAATAGCAGCGAGGACACGTACAAATGCCCTATACGCTACATCATATTTGCTGTCAGCAGAATCTATGTCCTCCTTCTCCGCATCCTGAGCAGTTTGGAGATGACTAAGACACTTATCGTACCTGTCCTTAACATTACTCCATAATGTTCTCGCTTCTGAACCCTGTATTTCAAGGGAATATATGTCGAGGTCTTCATCCCGTAGGGTACTGAAGTTCGCATCAAATTTTACCAAAGCATCAGTTGCTCTGATAAAGAAGTCGAGTGGAGTGAGAGGCATATTGAACCAATCGAGAATTAAGTAAAACCCCAAAAAAGTAAAAACTGTGCTAAATGTATTAAAAAATACCAGGAAAATACACGTAAGTGCCAAATGAATGAAAACTATTCAAAGTTATCCAAAAAATATTTCAGAAAGAAATCCAAAAACATTCACAGTGTACCGAAAAATACCCTGAATATTTTGAAAAAGCACGAAAATGCTAAATGAATGAAAGATGTCTAGCAATAAGGTAGAACGAAACCCCAAAAATAGTCCAATGTATCGAAAAATACACTGAATTTTCAAAGCTGAGCTCGAAATCTTCCCAAATCAGTTAAAAATACTAAAAAATGAGTTAATTCGAACACGTCCAACCAAATTTCCGCAAAATGTATCGAAAAATACACGAACTTTGGCCAAATTGCTATTAAATTTAACCAAAATTTTAATTAAAAATTATTAAACCTCACAGATTTTTTTCCCAGTGTATCGAAAAATACACTAACTTTTATTTAGAAGCACGAAAATGCCCCAAAATATTTCTCTGTAAAAGAAAGTCAATGGAAAAATCGAAAAAAAATATAAATTCTTATGTGTGTTCACTTGACCGAGAGTAGGGTGCACGGACTGTATGATGCACGCAATAAATGTACGCTCGTATCAAGCAAAAAGCAAAAACAAAAAATCAAAAATAAACCGAAAACCGAAAATTTTTTTAAAATATTTTTCTGACAGTGTAGAAGACCGACTGTAGGGTACACGGTGTCGCGAAACCAAAATTTTTACTATATCCGGATAGTCCAACAATAATACTACCCGAGATACGAAACGAAAAAAATTCGATAAAAAATTTCAAATGTCACCAAGAACGACCCACGCTAATAAATTTCAAATCTCACCAAGAACGACCCGCGCTAATAAATAAGAGAAAATATATGTATGGCTGTGTGTGTATTGACGTACGTATGTACTCTTTCATACGCTGCCCGTTGGGTATGATGATGTTGTTTTGCAACTTCGAGCCGTATGGTAGGCAAATGTATGTTGTTGTTGTTTTGTTTATTCTTCTTTTAACCGAGAGTAATGCAATCACTCGTTTGCATACATATGTTTTGTTGTTGCAAAAAACCACCACCGATCAACGTTGAAAACACAGCACTTTATTTATCTGTTTCAATAATTATTAACAGCACACTTTTATCTTATTTCACTCACTGCTAAATATTTTGAATATGCGACGGCAATATTCTAATATTTATCTTTATTTTCGCGTAACGAAAATATGTTCTAATGTACGGATGTAAAGAGTGATTTTTTTGAGGTTAGGATTTTCATGCATTAGTATTTGACAGATCACGTGGGATTTCAGACATGGTGTCAAAGAGAAAGATGCTCAGTATGCTTTGACATTTCATCATGAATCATCTTACAAACGAACAACGCTTGCAAATTATTGAATTTTATTATCAAAATGCGTGCTCTGTTAAGAAAGTTCATTGCGCGCTTCCATTTTATGGTCAGTTTAATCGACCCACTGAAGCGGCTATTCGGGCTATTGTGACTAAATTTCGCACCAAATTTACATTGTTGGACATTAAACCACCAACACGCTTACGTAGAGTGCGAACTGAAGAAAATATCGCAGCTGTATCGGCCAGTGTTAATGATGACCACCAATTTTCGATTCGTCGCCGTTCGCACCAATTGGGACTCTGTTACTCAAAAACGTGGAAATGCCAAAATTGGACTAAGCGGATGGACCACCTAAGACGCAGCCGCGGTCAACATTTAAATGAAATTATCTTCAAAAAGTAAATGTCATGGACCAATCTAACGTTTCAAATAAAGAACCGATGAGATTTTGCAAATTTTATGCGTTTTTTTTAAAAAAAAAGTTATCAAGCTCTTAAAAAATCACCCTTTATGTCCGTCCGTCTGGATGTATGAGAATCACACAAAGACACAAACCGACGCGGTACCGATGTTGTAAAACGACCGTTTTATTATTACTTGTACGGAAATATATTTCTTTATAAACAAACAAAACGCGATATGCTCACTTTTAAATAAAACTGACAATACGCACCTTTTGTTAATAATATATATGATGAAGATGGGTGAAAGAAGATGGCTGATTTATGTGGGTGTTGTTGTTGCTGACGGAGTCAGGTTTGCCTTTTGAAGAAAAAATAAAAAACCAATTAATTGCTGGAAGCAAGTATCCGGTTCGAAGGACCAATGTTTGCGTAGCAAGGATGAAAATAAATAAAAATACGAAAATTTAATATTTTCAAATAAAACTCAGTTCAATTTATTGTCGTAAACAATATTACCTTTTGTACAAAAGTTTGTGAGGGTGTTGTCTGGACGAAATCCAAAGAACAAGAGATATACAATATAACGAGTAAAACTAGAGCAAAGCTTAGATGGAGAAAGGCGGCTCTCAATGCATTCGCTACTCGTTAGAAGGTGTTACTACTCTTTTTGTGCGTAATATCACAAAGTCGTATGAAGAAAGTAGTAGACAAAATCTAACGTAGGGGAATAAATAAAGGAATACCATTTGACCGTAGGCCGCACACCAAGAAAAGGTGGAAACTGAGAAGGAGAACATTTGTAATTAAACAGTCACTCTTTGTGGGTACATTGGTTTTTCGACAATCACTTTTGGATTATCATTCGCCCAAAATGTGCCTCATCACTGAAGATGATTTTCTTCGAAAATTGATCATCCACTATTGCCATTTCTTGTCACCATTCTGACGACGTTTGGAATGGTCAAGAGGCTTTAGTTCTTGAGTCAATGGCACCTTGAAAGCATGTAAATGCAAGTCTTTATGCATAATGTTCATCAACGACGAGCGTGAGAGGTGAAATTGTTGGGCACGACGACGAGTTGAGCCATCCCAAACAGCAGACCACACTATCCCAAACAGCAGCAATATTTTCTGCAGTACGAGCATGCCCTGGTGTTTCCACTTCTCCTGCAGACCCGGTATGCTCAAATTTTTGCACGGGGTTTCCGATTGTACGCACATTTGGACGATTAAATTGACCGAAAAAATCACGAAGTGCTCGCGTTGCTCGATTGTGTATCTTTTCATGGTTCAAATTGAGGTAGTCTGAAATTGACAAATGTCAAATGTTTAGGTGTGGTTCACATTCAACATCGGCTCTTACAATTTAACCACCCTTTATATGTGGTTTCTAGAGTGGAGAGTGTTAAATCGGGAGCGACATTTGTATGGGGGCTATATCTAAATCTGAACCGATTTTTCTCAAATTCCTAGTCCATGATCCACAAAACTTACTTGTGCCAATTTTTGTTAAGATCGGACTATAATTGCGACTTTTAATTTGATTACAACAATAGGTGGACAGACAGACGGACATTGCTAAATCGACTCAGAAAGTGATTCTAAGCCGATCTGTATAATAAATGATGGGTCTAACTCGTTTCCTTTTGGGTGTTACAAACAAATGCACAAAGACATAATACTCCTCGAAGTGAAATGGGTCTCAGATATTAGGCAAATGTCAATAAAATGGGCGTTCAGGAATGTTGAGAGTTCCTGTATATGATTGGAGATGCCGTTTGCATTCCATATAGCAATCCTCAGATTTATTTGCATAATTTTGAAATTAAAATAGACATCTTACTTTTTAAAATATTTGTGAGTTCCATTTGCTTGTTAAACTGATGAATTATTTAATTTCGTTACTTCGGAGTACAACAGAGTTTCGTGTGTTGTATTTTGGTTTCACGTATTCTATTAGTAGGTGAGTTTTTTCGGGTGTATAATTGTTGGCATTATTTAAATTATACGCATGGAATCTGTCAGTAGAACCGTTTTGACGTTTCTTTAGCAAGGGCTGCTTATATACTTTGCATCCCTTATTGTGTAATTATTTAAGCAGTGAGTGCAGCTTGGAGGAGTACTTTGACTTTTTGTACACTCGGCTGTTGAGTGATCTAATCCGCACTTTAGGCATCTGAAAGGTCTTTTACAATATGCCTTTGTTTGACCAAACATTTGACAACGATGACATTGAATATTATAATCAGTTTTCGTGAAAGCTCATTTTTTACAATTCCTTTATTAATGTCTTATACGAACTGGGACGCCTCTCACACCCGCCCCTTCCGACCGAGAGGGCCACGTCCCCATAACGTAGGAACAGCGTACACACCATAGTCCAAACCATGGCGGCTAAGCAGTAGAGGGTGGACACCGGCTGCAGATCAAATATCAACAGCCGGCATAACAAAAATATTAAACAAAATATTAGTATCACATGCAAATAAAAGTTATTCTTAAAGTTAGTAACTAAATATATTAAAGTAAACATGTCACAACAAAATAAACATCCAAGCAGGAGAAAATCCTCGACTTTATTATATCGATTCCTAATCCGAAATCTATGATGTGACACAATGAATTGAAATCAATACACATTCTGCGAATGGGCTCTGCGGAAGCATAATTTGTACGCTGAAAGTCAATATGGATGAATTTATAGTATCTAGAAGGTCTAACTGGCACGTTAAACTTAATCCTAGAAATAATATAGTCAGAAGAGAAATCACCATTTATAACTTAACCATAACGGTGTTCAACATAACACGTCTGCTTTTCAAGGAAGGCAAGTCGATCAACTTCAATCTACTAGTATAAGGGGGAAGAATAAAATCACTATTCCAATGCAAGTGTCTTAATGAAAATATTAAAAATTGTTTCTGAACTGACTCAATTCTGTCAATATAGATACCATACTGAGGATCCTACACTACGGAACCATATTCCAGAAGAGGTCTGACAAGTGATGTAAATAGCTGCTTCGTTACGTAAGGATCGGAGAACTCCTTAGCCCATCGCTTAATGAAGCCAAGTACACCATATGCTTTGTTAACAATCATATTATTACTAATATGATTGTTGAAATTCAGTTTGGAATCCATTAGAATACCAAGGTCTACAAAAGAATCAACTAACTCTAACTCAGTTCCTCTAATATTATATCTGACAAATCTTGGATTCGATTTAAAGAAACGCATGTGTCTGCATTTCCTTAGGTTGAGTTCCATACAATTCATGTCACACCAGCGTCCAAAACTATCTAAGTCATCCTGCAATGGATTCTGGCCAATAATAAGAAACAAATATTTTTACATTATCTACATACGTTAGAAGTCGAGAATTAATGATAGACCCCGGAAGGTCATTTATGAATAATAAGAAAAGAATAAATTACATAAAAAGTCGTGGACACTTTCTTGAATTTCGGACGAAGGTTATGAAAAATACAAACTAACTAAACGAATTGTGACAATTTCAAGATTGTCTAATGCTAATTTCGCTAATGGACACCAAATTGTTTTCATTTTTATTAACCGATACCACATCTTGACATTCGACTAGAGCTATATCTTATGAACTGTTAATTGTGTACTGCAATAAAAGTTTGGAAATTTAATAACAAAATCATTTAGTAATTTAAAAAAGTATAGATAAGAATCACTACGATATCATAATGAAATCTAAAATATTCTTAATAAAAGCAAATAATTTGCTTGATGCTTGTAGAGCGCTAAGATGTAACATTTGCGATTGTTCATTATTATGGAACCGGTGTGTCCTATTTTCAACACATATGCAACTACAACGGTTTCTGTTACTTCCAATGTTTTGGGAGTTTGCAATTATAATACAAATCCATTTCGACAAACGAAGAAAACTGTTTGATAAACATAAACTTATTTCTCTTTGTTCATTTACAACAACTGATGACATGTTTACCGCAAACAAACTAATTTTTCCCAAAAAAAAAACGATGTTCACGTGTCTAAAATTTCGTTTCTACGAAATGCGTTTTTTCTCTGCGTGTAGGTCTCTATTTTAAAACCTACTTTAAAGTTACGAAACAATAAGAAATGAGTTTTAACTTACTAAAATTTTTGTTATATTTATCACTTATGTCAAATATTTTTCAGAGTTAGTATATTTTTGTACATATGTAACAAATATTATTCAAAAGAGAAACAACAAATTCAGTAAGTTGGATGTACGTAGGAAAACGAAACTCTAAAATACCAATTATTTGGTTTTTTGGAATTACAATTTCTAGTTGTCTCTTCTTGCATTTCATAGAATACAAAAAACTCTACTTGTTATTCGAATTTATACATATTTAAGATTATAAAAATGAAGAAACATTTCCAAATATTTTTTATTTAAGCGGAATATGTGTATAAAGATTTTGAGTAAACATCCTGTTACCCATGTCCTATATAAATTAAAACCCCCAAAACCCTTTAGACATCCTATTTAGACCCATACTTTGTCAAAAAGCATATCCAATTTTCTGCATTTATCATAGAAAAATGCGGGACTGAAGGCTTTATCGCCGAGGAATTTGATCGTTTTTTGTGTAATATTTCTTCAAAATATAAATCGAGGGCTTATATTCAAAAGTGGCTATGAACCATTTTCTCGAAAATGAGTTTTTGATGCCAAACTATTCTCAGATTTGGATGTCATCTGTCATATAAATGTGGAAAAGATTTTTTCTAAAGCTATTTTTTGAATTTTCTGATTTGGCTATCATCTCGCACGTTAGTTTGTGACTGCATAAGTGGCTATGAACATAAAAATAATATAAATAAAATAGTTCAACAATAGAGCAGCATAAAACCGAACGTTATAATTCGCTACAACGATTTTGTTTAAAACATTTTTCTAGGTATGCCCTAAACCTATCGTACTATAATTCCATCATTTCGCGTTAATAGCATTTTGATTCCCAAGTTATCAGACTAAAATAGGATAAATAGTGGCTGTAAAGTCAAAAATTGGGAAAAGAATCTTTAGAAAAACCGGCGTAACTTTTTATTATATGGAGAATACAAAAATATTCCTTTGGCATGTGATTGCTGAAATAAATATTTGTGTATGAAAAGTTTCAGACTTATGAATGAAGAAAGTCAAAGTATAAGGAATTGCAACCGCGAATTTTGGATTTTTCATCAATTGCAGCGATTTTCGCGACTGGCTACTTACACTGTGCAACATTTTTGAAGTCATTTCAAAATAACCATATACGGACACCGCTACATGATAAAAGACCAAAAAAAAAGACCCGTGTTTTTTTTCCCCCAAAGTCATGCACTTTTTTTTATGAGCCCCCAGAGATTTGAGGCCTCGGTGCAATTTTTGGAAAAAAGTGATCATATTCTCAGGCTCATATCTTGCAAACCGTTCGGAATTTTGATTTACTCTTCGAGGCAAAGTTCTAGCTCTTGTCATAAAGAACAAAAATTGTGAACATATAAAATCAAAAAAACTTCATCTTCAAAGTCAAAAAACCTTTTTTTAACCTTTTTTCCCCTGTTCAGGTCCATAGGTAGCAAACCGTTGAAAATTCAGGGAAACAATCAACTACAAAAATGTACCTAAGATCTCAATAAACAACTTTCTAGAACATATGAACTTCCTAGGAGTTATTCTTAACACCGTTTAGGTAGCGCTTAGGCCATCGCTTAATGAAGCCAAGTACACCATATGCTTTGTTAACCATAGTAATAATATGATTGTTGAAATTCAGTTTGGAATCCATTAGAATACCAAGGTCTACAAAAGAATCAACTAACTCTAACTCAGTTCCTCTAATATTATATCTGACAAATCTTGGATTCGATTTAAAGAAACGCATGTGTCTGCATTTCCTTAGGTTGAGTTCCATACAATTCATGTCACACCAGCGTCCAAAACTATCTAAGTCATCCTGCAATGGATTCTGGCCAATAATAAGAAACAAATATTTTTACATTATCTACATACGTTAGAAGTCGAGAATTAATGATAGACCCCGGAAGGTCATTTATGAATAATAAGAAAAGAATAAATTACATAAAAAGTCGTGGACACTTTCTTGAATTTCGGACGAAGGTTATGAAAAATACAAACTAACTAAACGAATTGTGACAATTTCAAGATTGTCTAATGCTAATTTCGCTAATGGACACCAAATTGTTTTCATTTTTATTAACCGATACCACATCTTGACATTCGACTAGAGCTATATCTTATGAACTGTTAATTGTGTACTGCAATAAAAGTTTGGAAATTTAATAACAAAATCATTTAGTAATTTAAAAAAGTATAGATAAGAATCACTACGATATCATAATGAAATCTAAAATATTCTTAATAAAAGCAAATAATTTGCTTGATGCTTGTAGAGCGCTAAGATGTAACATTTGCGATTGTTCATTATTATGGAACCGGTGTGTCCTATTTTCAACACATATGCAACTACAACGGTTTCTGTTACTTCCAATGTTTTGGGAGTTTGCAATTATAATACAAATCCATTTCGACAAACGAAGAAAACTGTTTGATAAACATAAACTTATTTCTCTTTGTTCATTTACAACAACTGATGACATGTTTACCGCAAACAAACTAATTTTTCCCAAAAAAAAAACGATGTTCACGTGTCTAAAATTTCGTTTCTACGAAATGCGTTTTTTCTCTGCGTGTAGGTCTCTATTTTAAAACCTACTTTAAAGTTACGAAACAATAAGAAATGAGTTTTAACTTACTAAAATTTTTGTTATATTTATCACTTATGTCAAATATTTTTCAGAGTTAGTATATTTTTGTACATATGTAACAAATATTATTCAAAAGAGAAACAACAAATTCAGTAAGTTGGATGTACGTAGGAAAACGAAACTCTAAAATACCAATTATTTGGTTTTTTGGAATTACAATTTCTAGTTGTCTCTTCTTGCATTTCATAGAATACAAAAAACTCTACTTGTTATTCGAATTTATACATATTTAAGATTATAAAAATGAAGAAACATTTCCAAATATTTTTTATTTAAGCGGAATATGTGTATAAAGATTTTGAGTAAACATCCTGTTACCCATGTCCTATATAAATTAAAACCCCCAAAACCCTTTAGACATCCTATTTAGACCCATACTTTGTCAAAAAGCATATCCAATTTTCTGCATTTATCATAGAAAAATGCGGGACTGAAGGCTTTATCGCCGAGGAATTTGATCGTTTTTTGTGTAATATTTCTTCAAAATATAAATCGAGGGCTTATATTCAAAAGTGGCTATGAACCATTTTCTCGAAAATGAGTTTTTGATGCCAAACTATTCTCAGATTTGGATGTCATCTGTCATATAAATGTGGAAAAGATTTTTTCTAAAGCTATTTTTTGAATTTTCTGATTTGGCTATCATCTCGCACGTTAGTTTGTGACTGCATAAGTGGCTATGAACATAAAAATAATATAAATAAAATAGTTCAACAATAGAGCAGCATAAAACCGAACGTTATAATTCGCTACAACGATTTTGTTTAAAACATTTTTCTAGGTATGCCCTAAACCTATCGTACTATAATTCCATCATTTCGCGTTAATAGCATTTTGATTCCCAAGTTATCAGACTAAAATAGGATAAATAGTGGCTGTAAAGTCAAAAATTGGGAAAAGAATCTTTAGAAAAACCGGCGTAACTTTTTATTATATGGAGAATACAAAAATATTCCTTTGGCATGTGATTGCTGAAATAAATATTTGTGTATGAAAAGTTTCAGACTTATGAATGAAGAAAGTCAAAGTATAAGGAATTGCAACCGCGAATTTTGGATTTTTCATCAATTGCAGCGATTTTCGCGACTGGCTACTTACACTGTGCAACATTTTTCAGTCATTTCAAAATAACCATATACGGACACCGCTACATGATAAAAGACCAAAAAAAAAGACCCGTGTTTTTTTTCCCCCAAAGTCATGCACTTTTTTTTATGAGCCCCCAGAGATTTGAGGCCTCGGTGCAATTTTTGGAAAAAAGTGATCATATTCTCAGGCTCATATCTTGCAAACCGTTCGGAATTTTGATTTACTCTTCGAGGCAAAGTTCTAGCTCTTGTCATAAAGAACAAAAATTGTGAACATATAAAATCAAAAAAACTTCATCTTCAAAGTCAAAAAACCTTTTTTTAACCCTTTTTCCCCTGTTCAGGTCCATAGGTAGCAAACCGTTGAAAATTCAGGGAAACAATCAACTACAAAAATGTACCTAAGATCTCAATAAACAACTTTCTAGAACATATGAACTTCCTAGGAATTATTCTTAACACCGTTTAGGTAGCGCTTAGGTAGCCGCAAAATTGAAAAATTTCCCAAAAATTTTTTAATTTCATTTGTTTTTTCTTTACTTCAACATTGACATACTATGCTATCTAATACAAAAATAATAAAAAAATATTCGTATTATGTTTATAATGTTGATGGCCCTGGACTTGCATATCGCACTCTCTTAAGTTGTGGATCCAAATCGTCCTCCGAATCGTCCGAATCTGACTCTGATTCAGAACTTATGGTGTTCAGAGGCACGTTGCTTCCAGACTGCCCTCCACCATCAGTTTTTTCTTCTTCATATACTTCATTAACATCATACAGGGTGATCTTGTGACTCCACCAACATACCTGAAATGAATTAGAAAAGAAATCAAAAAAGGAATGCAAAACAATGATCAATAAAATTGATATTACCTCTGCAAGCAATGCGTCGAGTTTTTTGCCTTTGTACAGTTTTTCCATGGGCATTGTGGTTTGGTGAAACCGTTCTCCTTGCTCATCGAATTCGGTAGGGAGTTGTTTAATAAAATCGTCAAAATGAAAATGAAGAAAATGCAGCTTTAAGGTCATCGATGTGCCGATTTTCTCAAAATAATACAGCATTTCTTTCACCCATTCTCTTGCTTCCGGTTCCGCGTCTCGATCCCCTCCCAAGACCCTGGTGCATACACGCTGAAGGTAAATCCATGCCATTGAATGATTTTCATCAAGCGATGAATCAAAGTTACTCTGTTAAATGAAGACAAAAAATAAAGACAGAAAAGAAAACATTAACGTAGTGTAAATAGTACAATGAGGTGAACAAAAATTCGTTTTAAATTTACTACAATACCTTTTTTAATTTTGTCATCGCTACGCTTTGGGAAAACGCTTTTCAAATAGTCGAATGCGTTTGGACAATTTACAACGGCCACTTCGATGAATTTTTTAACAATTCCCAATTTTATGTGGAGCGGTGGCAGCAAGATAAATAATCTCCACTCACTAGCGATGTAGTTCATTCCCATTTTTACCACCAAAGCTTTTATATCGTTGCAGTAAGCGAACGAATTGTCATCATTTAGAGTGTAGAGGCTCTGAAATTCAGCTTGCCGTTTGAGGTACGCGCTAGAGTTAACATTAGCAAGTGTGAGTTTTCTTTGCTTTAAAAACGCTGTCAAAAATATGGCAAGTCGCTGCGATAGTCCCAATATGGCCACAATAAAATCCATTTCCATTTGTGTTATTAGTTGTGGTCCATCTCTTCCCTGTTGGAGCTCATAATCGGTATCAAATGGATCTTCATAAGTAACACTACTTGATCTACTCATTCCTTCTCTTAATTCTGTCCAACGATCTGGAGTTGGCGGCCTTGGTGATACAAAATCTTCAGGTGCAAGCACTGGTAGTGTTGCTGTTGCAGTTGCTTTATAGATTTTGTTCTTCTCAGCATGTCGATTTAGACGACATGTATAATTTACGCATGCATAGCAACTGGTTGCATCATGATCACCTGGGTGATTATCCAGTTTACCGGCTTACAATACTTCATACTAACATTTCCTCCACTCAACCATGCCATGAGATTGTTATAACATTGACGACACACTGTATTAGGCGTGTAATTTTCACCGGTCAAGTCTACTTCGTCGAAAAACAACTTATATGCTATAATGAATTCACTAGTTAAAAGATTCTTTTGCTTTTGAAATCTTTTAGAATTTTGTTTTCTGATTTGATGACCGCAAACGTAGCAAAATAAATCAATTTTTTCACATTGTATATTGAAATTGTTAGTTGCCAATGTTGTGTGTGAATTATGCTGTAGCACTTTTTCTATAACTTTGTCCGCTGAGTTCTCGTTGACGTCGCGCTGTGTACTGCCTCAATGTGAGCGTCGTGTCGCTTTTATATTGTGTGCTGCGGCTACATATGTGTTGTTAATGTTGTTGGTACAAATGGATTGCGACTACTTCGCTGCTTTGAATTGTCATGTGTTTTGTTAGTGCAAATTTTTGGACCGACGACTTTGTTGTTGTTTGTTGAATGGCATCGATGATGTCGTGTGGGTAAGAAATACTGGAATAAACAATTTTTCACTTTTGCGGCTACCTAAGCGCTACCTAAACGGTGTTAAGAATAATTCCTAGGAAGTTCATATGTTCTAGAAAGTTGTTTATTGAAATCTTAAGTACATTTTTGTTGTTGATTGTTTCCTTGAATTTTTAACGGTTTGCTACCTATGGACCTGAACAGCGCAAAAAAGGAAAAAAATCTAATTTTTGGAAAATTTTTCACTTTTGCGGCTACCTAAGCGCTACCTAAACGGTGTTAAGAATAATTCCTAGGAAGTTCATATGTTCTAGAAAGTTGTTTATTGAGATCTTAGGTACATTTTTGTAGTTGATTGTTTCCCTGAATTTTCAACGGTTTGCTACCTATGGACCTGAACAGGGGAAAAAAGGTTAAAAAAAATCGATTTTTTTAAGTTTTTTGCGATTTTGACCTTGAAGATGAAGTTTTTTAATTTTATATGTTCACAATATGCTCTTCAAATTAAGGAGAAAATCAGTTTTTTCGCTCTCATGAAAAGTTATGTTTTTGTTCATAGTCACTTATGAATATAAGCCCTCGATATGTAGGTATGTAATTTCAAGCAACTATTTAAAAAAACTTCTACACTTAGAGAACAAGTCGGTTAATAAAAGCAGCCTATCAGCAGACACTTTTCTGCTATTGCAGCTGTTTTTTGGCATAACAGCAGTTTTCTGCAATCTTACATCACCATTCACGCTGCTAAAGAGTTTGCAGTCTGCCAAAATTGCCTGTTGTTAATTAAAATATAAAAATAGATAAGCGTTCATAAGCAATTTTAGCTTGAATTTTCTTTTATATTAGCTTGGGACAATATGCGTATCACATATATTGCTAAAAACAGCAAACAGCTGTTTACCATCTCAGCAGATACAAATCTGCTATCTCTTTTTTAACAGCAGAAAGTCTGCTCTTTCAGTAGACTTTCTGCTTTCTTTTACTGACATTTTCCTTTGAGTGTACTGATAGATGGATTACTGAAATGTAATTTTGCCGACAATGTCTGTCGGACGAATGTATCAAAATATTTCTCGCAGATCCTGGCAATAAAATATGAGCGGCTTCCAAACGCTCCAGTAAAAATGTCCTAAAAAGCTGGAAAATTAACTAAGTATGAGTAAAGTTTCCTTCTTTCAAAGCCATAGTAAATAGTTAATTTACTAGCAAAAGGCTAGTAGATTTATTTAAAAACATTTCTTTGGATCTAATACAAAAATTCGTACAATTGAGTAAATTCAAACTTATGTGGAAGAATATTTTCAAGGTTTTAAGTGAGAAAAAAATCTGAAATTTTTTGTATGGAAAAAATTCCATTTAGGGAATTTTAACTTAAAAATGTGTTTTTCCTAAAATGAATAAATGTTTACTGAAATTTATGCCGAGTTCTTCATACATTTAAGTATTAATGAACTTATAAAAAACATTTGAAATTGTTTAAAAAATTCTTGTATATTAATCTAAGAAACAATCCACGTTCGTTTGCAGAGACTTATTTCTTAAATATTTTATGAATTATTCTAAACAACCACTGCGAAGGCGCCTATCTTTCCTTCGCAACAATCATGGAGTAATAGTTCAACTCCTTATTGCAGAGGTTCATGAAACTTTTGAGAAATATTTCATGTTGTCATTTTTTGTATCAGTTTTTCACACTCTGAAGCAAAACTATTTGTCTGATTTTTTTAGTTAAATTGAACTTATTTTAATTTTTCCTTGTATAAAATAAAATTTTCCTCAGTTTAAGTTAAAATTTATTCGTTTTGAGGAAAAAATCCGCAAAATTGTACTCAGTTTGAGTTAATATTTACTTGATTTGAGTAAACATTTACTTAGTTTTAGGAAATTTTCAGCAAAATTTTACTAAGATTTAGTAAAAATTTACTTAGTTTTAGGAAAATTTTGCTTAAATTTAGTAAAAAATTACTTGGTTTTTGGAAAAATTTACTTAGATTTAGGAAAATTTCATCAAAATTCTACTTACAGTCTTGCATTGATTGTCGTCAGCGAATGTTCTGTACGTATAATCACGCGTGTTTTGATACTTTTCTTTACTTTCTGTTCTCACACAAACAAAATCCTGAAACGGCAAAGATGAAGACATGTCTTCATCTAAAAAACAAAGATCTATGTCGCGAATAAATTTCTATTCGCCACTCCAACTGAATGATGAAGATGAAGAGGAAGAAAGTGGTGGGGATAATATCCCCAAAAAAATATCAATATCTCCTATTAAGGTTTTAACCGACAATAGAGAAAATATTTACAAACTTTTAAATGAAAAAGGCATTAAAAACTATCTAGTAAAAACAAGTAAGGAAAGGCTAAAGTCGGGCGGGGCCGACTATATAATACCCTACACCACTCCCTGCGTATGTACCTCGCTTTGATTACTAAACCCATTTATTTCATGGGAGCAATTTTATGTAGTTCATATAAATTATACAGTATAAATTTTACTATAAATTCATCTTTAGTCATATTTAACGAATATGGTTAATAATATGGTAATTGATCCAATTATCCGACAGACAAATACAAATTATGCAGTAGTAATAGGATGAATTGGACCGACATTTCAAAAGGGGGCCTATAACTACATTTTGGGCCTGGTCCAAAACATGGATCTATATATTTCTCATTCACGGTAGGTATTCCTGGTTGAAAAATACCATGATCTGCAAAATTTGATAAAGATCCGATGTAAGATGTAGTTTCTAGAGCTGTAATAGATCAGAATGGGGCCCCATTTGGGTTATACCAAAGTATGGACATATGGGCATCTCCCAAACAAGTAACGAAAGGCTAAAGACGGACGGACTTTCTATCTCATTACAATTCAATTCGGTAAAAAAGATCGATCATACCCACTTTCAGCATAGGTGTTTCAAGTTAGATTATAAAGAAAATCGGGTGCAAGATGTGGTTTCTAGAGCGGAGGGAGTGACATTAGTATGGGGGCTATATCTAAATCTGAACCGATCTTACCCAGTTTCAGCATAAGTGTTTCTAGTTCGATTATAAAATGTTGTGCCAAATTTAAAGAAAATCGGGTACAATATGTGGTTTCTAAAGCGGAAAAAGTGAAATCGGGAGCGACATTATTGGGGGCTATATCTAAATGGGGGCTATATCTAAATCTGAACCGATCTTACTCAATTTTTGCATACGTGTTTCTAGTTGAATTATAAGATGTTCTGCAAAATTTAAAGAAAATCGGGTACAATATGTCGTTTCTAGAGCGGAAAATGTCAAATCGGGAGCGACATTTGTATGGGGGCTATATCTAAATCTGAACCGATCTTACCTAATTTTTGCATACGTGTTTATAGTTGGATTATAAGATGTTCTGCAAAATTCAAAGAAATTCGGGTACAATATGTCGTTTCTAGAGCGGAAAATGTCAAATCGGGAGCGACATTTGTATGGGGGCTATATCTAAATCTGAACCGATCTTACCCAATTTTTGCATACGTGTTTCTAGTTGGATTATAAGATGTTCTGCAAAATTTAAAGAAAATCAGGTACAATATGTCGTTTCTAGAGCGGAAAATGTCAAATCGGGAGCGACATTTGTATGGGGGCTATATCTAAATCTGAACCGATTTCCTCCAAATTCAATACCGGTCCTTGGCCAGAAAAAATAACTTCTGCCAAGTTTCATGACAATCGGACAACAATTGCGACCTGTAGAGTGCGAACAAGCTTAGATGGACAGCAGACGGACAGACAGACATCGTTAAATCGACTCAGCTGGTGATTCTAAGCCGATCGGTATACTTAAAGGTGGGTCTATCTCGATTATTTCTTTGTGTTACAAACATTTGGCGCGAAACTAACTTATAATACCCTAGACCGCGAAGTGTTGTAGGGTATAAAAATGTGAATAGTATATGACCTATTAAATGATAAAAAGTATATGCATAATTAAGAGAATGTTAGTGCTATTCATTATAGTGGACCCGGAGAACCATGGATATTTCGAAGTGACTTAAATGATGAGTCGCAAGTAAAAGCATTCATCATTCTTTGTATGAACTGTATAAATACGGCCAAGAGCTTCAGTAGAACGCAAATGCGAATGACCAGGAATGACATCGCCTTGCTTTCGACGCTGAAATTTTCGAGAAGAAACTGGTCAATGTTTTCGTTGGAGGGTTTTGAGCACGTTGAGCAGCATTTGCTGCAGTGAAATAAACTGGTTGACCGTTCTCCAGATGCACTGCCAAATGAGTAACAGTCAGATAGCGTTCGTAAATGGGAAATGAGAATATACGCCAAATTGGCGCTCCGTTTCTCGGAATCATCAAACGGTACGCGTAAAAATGCATTGCGCTGATCTTCTTGGATTGAATCTGCGTTCATCAATAATATCTGCTCCAAATGAAGTCATTTGAAAGCATCTGTTATATTTCTGAGTGTTCGCCATGAAGCAAAGAATGTAATGACTCTGGTGGTAAAGACAGTGGTTGCAATTTAACCTTGTCACAGCACAATCCATGCGTTTCTACAGTGAACTTCATTGCACCGTAAACATAAACGTCATCTATCATGAAGATGGTGTTGTAAAATCACTCCATACAAATCGGGAATATTTCCGGAATTTTCTTGGGTATTCTTCTTGTTTGGCCGGCGACCAATCCGAATTGGTGCGAATCATCGACATCGGTCCATGTGTTCTTGAGTTATAAGCGTAGTAACTAACGCCACTCTCTTTTATATATATAGATATGCATGGCTTACATTTATGGATAATCGTCTTAATCATAATCTGTACTTAAGGAATCCAGAAGCTTGTAAAGGGTGATTTTTTAAGAGCTTGATAACTTTTTTTTAAAAAAAACGCATAAAATTTGCAAAATCTCATCGGTTCTTTATTTGAAACGTTAGATTGGTCCATGACATTTACTTTTTGAAGATAATTTCATTTAAATGTTGACCGCGGCTGCGTCTTTGGTGGTCCATCCGCTTAGTCCAATTTTGGCATTTCCACGTTTTTGAGTAACAGAGACCCAATTGGTGCGAACGGCGACGAATCGAAAATTGGTGGTCATCATTAACACTGGCCGATACAGCTGCGATATTTTCTTCAGTTCGCACTCTACGTAAGCGTGTTGGTGGTTTAATGTCCAACAATGTAAATTTGGTGCGAAATTTAGTCACAATAGCCCGAATAGCCGCTTCAGTGGGTCGATTAAACTGACCATAAAATGGAAGCGCGCAATGAACTTTCTTAACAGAGCACGCATTTTGATAATAAAATTCAATAATTTGCAAGCGTTGTTCGTTTGTAAGACGATTCATGATGAAATGTCAAAGCATACTGAGCATCTTTCTCTTTGACACCATGTCTGAAATCCCACGTGATCTGTCAAATACTAATGCATGAAAATCCTAACCTCAAAAAAATCACTCTTTATTTTAGGAATCAAAACAAGCTGGTTACCACCATGAAGACAAATGTCATGTATCACATAGGAAAAATCAGGAGAATATTCAAGTCTACCACAAACGCGTTGCATGCCTTCGGAATATAAAAAAGATTCAAACTCAGTAAGGAGCTTGAATTCATTAAGGAACTTTTTGGGGCTAATACCAAATATTCATTCGGATACCATACCTTTTGACATTCAGATAGTGTTTGGGGTTTCCCGGACTTTTTTCATTTCCCGGGAAAACGGGAATGAAAAGTTTCATTCCCGGGAAAACATAATTTATTTTAGGTATGTCCAATATGGTTTAAAATGTCAACATTGGTGTGTTTTTTAACCCATTAAAGTACACCGTACACGTTCGTGTACACTATTTTGATAATTTTCAATATGAATGCAATTCCTAACAAAACTATATGGCACAAGGGATCGGGAAGAACAAAACAAAATAAAAAAATCTAAAAAAAAATATTTTTTTATTGCAATAGTTATTACGAAAATAATTGAAAATAAAATTAATAAATAAAAATAGCATTAGGGTTCAAAATTTAGGGTTAAAATACTGACATATTATAAATTAAAAACGAACGATTTTGTTAAAATATTTAAGAAATTATTTTCAATTTTAAAAATATGTTACTCTACACAAATCAGAAAGGAGTGGAGGGTCATAATATTGGAATCACAAGCACAACGGACTGACACCTACACTAGATTCAAAATTAAAAATAAAATGTTTAAGGAAACAAAGAACTTGTATGACTGAGAAAGTTACAGAAAAAGAGGGAAAATATTCTAAACTATAGAAGCAATAGATACATTAAAAATGTTAATATTAATTAAATAAATTCATAAAAAATAAAAACATTGAAATAATGCGGTCCTTAGCTCTCACAAATGGACATTTAAATATTTCTATTCATATCAAAGAGCGTAAATATACAAGATAGAAAACTCGCTCTTTGTATGTTAACTTGCAGAAATGCGAGCAATAACATTTGCTTCTGCAAAGTGCAATTGTTTGTCGTTATTTTACAATTTTTATAAAGTTTTGCTATGAAATTCAAATATTTTTCACGATAAAAATCTTGCAAATATCTTCACAAAAAAATGTGTATTCCCCTATCTGGTTTTCGCAATTTTCCTTTTATATAGTAAAACTAAATTAGTGCTCAAAATTATCTATAAAACATTTTTCAATATTTCCCGTATTCCCGGGAAATTTAAAATTTTTTCCCGGGAATTCCCGAAAAAATTTGGAAGGGAAAAACGATTCGGGAATTCCCAGACCCCAAACCCTACATACATATATTGATTGGTTCGGTATAAGTAATATTTCATAGGAGGTTGTAATTGTGGATTCCCTATTGTAATTCAACCAATATGCAAAATGTATCTTCACTGGATTCTTTTCCAGGGAAGTATTTTCACGCACCATGGTTATGTAAGGTTCCCACCTTTTTGACGATTCATATAGCCACGTAGGTCCATACCACCATAACTCATTCCCAATCAAGTTCTGCGGCTGACCAAATCTGCAGGATTGTATTCACAGCTGACGTGACATTTCGAGGTATCCGTTATCTGGTAAATCTTGGACACTCTGTTCGCCACGAACGATAGGACTATAGAGAAATCTGTCCAGAAAGAAACAAGTATAATTACCGACTTCTAAAAGGGGCAGTATATTGCCAATCATTTCTGCCAATAGTGGAATGGTAAGGTTTTAATGGGATACACGGGGCGAATATGACTGTAAGGATTTCGAACGAATGGGCTCGTAAGGATCCACCCAAAAATAGTCAATAGTCCTCGAAGGTAGATTCCCAGACAGGTGTGGAACGACCAATGCAGAATTGAAGATCTCTGCGCTATCATTGATAAGTGAGCCAAAAACAATAGGCATTCTTTCTGCACGTCCGCAGATATAGTATTATTTAGTCCCGATATCATACCCTTAGGATGCTTTTGCAGGTATCTCAGCAAATATTTAGCAGATTGAAAATGTTCGCTATGGGGATGAGAGCTGAATTGTGACAACTTGGAGACGACATGGGCAATATCAGGTCTGGAAATCACCGCAAGATAAGTCAAACTGCCAATTAGACTTTGATATTGTTTAATTTCCAGCCCACTACATTGCATATCACATTTTTGTAAAATTGTACCATTGGCCCATGGAGTTGATGTCGGTTTTGATTCTTCCATTTTCCATCGTTTTAGCAAATTATTCACGTAACTTTTCTGATGGATGTGAATCGCGCCTCTAGGACCTTCTTTTTCGATTTCTAAGCCCAAGTAAAACGATATAGGACCACGATCTTCAGCTTCTACATATTTATTCAGGTCTGCTATAATACTGTCTATCTCGCATTTGGTAGACGCCGCCAACATCATATCATCAACATATATTGCAATAAAACACATTTTTTTGTTTTGATGTTTGTAATAAACACAGCTGTCCGTTTTACTCCTTCGAAATTCCATTTCCAGCAAAAGGTCGATAATTTTCCGGTTCCACTCCCGACCAGCTTGCTTGAGACCATTCGAAAGCTTACACACCTTTTCGGAATTTTTTGCATCTTCAAAAATAGGTGGTTACTCCATATACACGTCTTCGTTAAGGTCTCCGTTTAGGTATGCCGCAACAATGTCAATATGATTGATCAGCAGTTCATACTTCACCGCAAGTGCCAATAGCATACGTATGGTTGAGTGCCGTACCACGAGGGCAAACGTCTCGTCATAATCAACAGCATATTTTTGCGAACAACACTGGGCAACCAACCTCGCTTTGAATTTATCCACCGAACCATCTGGTTTTTGTTTTATTGCAAATACTCATCTTGACCCGATTACATTTGCACCATTTGGTCTTTTCGGAATCCATGGCTTTCTTCCATTGTTCAGCATCGTCAGAATTTAATGCCTCAGAAATAGTTTGTGGATTTTCCACCACCGAATTCAGCATTTCAGAAACTGTAGCAAAAACTTTCCTTGACCTTCCTCCCTTAGCACTTCTACAATCTTCGGTTTGCCTCTTCCTCTTATTGCTACTGGTTCTCTCTCTTCAGTATCGATGCTCTCTTTATCTTCTTCTTCATCGCTGCTACCTGTTTCGTACGACTCTTCGGGTGTTTGCGCTCTGGGCTGTTCCTCAAATTCGACGGCTGGGTTTGAAGTCATCAAAAAAGAAACTTTTATTTTCATCATCATCGTAATCATTTGTAGTATTTTCGAACGAATTTTCGAAAAATATGACGTCTCTTGCTTTTACAATCTCCCTTTTCATCGTATCATACAACCAATAACCTTTTGTCAAATTTTCATACCCAACTAGTTTTAGTTTTATGCCTATGGGTGCAAATTTGCCTCTTGTTCTTTTCTTCTTTAGAACAACCGCATCACATCCAAATGTACAGAAATGAACTACTGATGTTTTTTTGCCAGTCCACCTTTCGTAGGGTGTATTAATAGCCTCTGCCCATAAGCTTTGATGAAGACCCGATGAAATTATACTTTAATTTGACAGTTCCTGTTCCTTCTGCAAAAACAATTGCACCTGAAGCTAAAATAATTTCATGTCTCCGTTTCTCCAACGACACGAACATATCTTCATAACGACACATGTGAGAAGTCGCTCCGCTGTCGAGAATCCAAACATCACTGTTTGTCTATTTATGTATTGCACTAAACGCAGCAGCAACAGACTCATGCTCATTAGCACGGCATTGAGATCGAATATGCCCTTTCTGCCCGCAATTGAAGCATTTGATGTTGTTTTTGTTTCGACGATTGTTTCTATCATAACGTGAATTTTTCTTATTTGCTTTTGAGTTACAATTTTTAGCAAAATTATCATACTTTGTATTTGCTGCAAACACTTTTTCTTCACATCCGTTATTTTTGTCGCCTTGTCGCCGTTCTTCCTCCAGAACTTTTGATATTAATTGTTCAATTTTGGATAGACTATCCCGACTCTCTACAGCAAAAACAAAATTTTCCATTTCTTCTGGTAACGAACATAACAGCAGCAAAGAAACCAAATCGTCATTCAACTCAATTCCAATGTTTTTAAGTCGTCAATAATGCCGCGAAATTCACCAATCTGACTAGTAACTTTTTCACTAGACTTGACCTTGAACCGAACTAAATTTTTAAATAAATTAACTTTTCGGCATGCAGTATTCGATTTATATAGTCCAATTAAGGTATCCCAGGCACGTGTAGCTGTTTTGCAATTTTTTATGTGTATCAGTTTACTAGGCCTCACACTTAAATTTATTGTGGCAAGGGTCTTTTGGTCATACACATTCCATACATTAACCTTGGTTGCGTCTTCCGTTGGAGGGTTACCTATAACCACATCCCACAAGTCTAATGTGACCAATAAACTTTTTACTTGAATCGACCATGTCGAATAGTTTTCACATGCCAGTTTATCGATATTTGACACAGCATTAATTTTCATTAACTCTTCTCTAAAAGTGAAACGTTTTTTAAAATTTACGCAAAACGAGTGAGTCTGGACCCATAACCTTTGTAAGTCCTAATTACGAGATTGTAATGAAACACGTTCGCGCAGCTTTAATTCATTTATTGGACTGAACAGATAAATACAAAGTAAGATTAAATAAAACGAAATGTCAAAAACAAAAGTAAAGAGAATGCATATTGGTTTGTGGAGTTACCATATCTAACATTATTAAACTGTGGAGAGTTTCGGATAGAGTGACACTCAACTGGACATAGTCTACACTTGATCGGACTGACGTTTGCCAGGAATGTTCGAACGTTACCCTTGCCCTTCGAAAAAACCTTTGGCTTGGGTGCACAGGACATTCGAATTTCTCATTTACAATACTGACTCGAGTGTCTGGTATTGGTGAGAAATGAGTCTAATTGGGACCATTTCGGAAGTGTTGTCTTATCGCTAATCGTCTGTTTCCATAATTAATATAATCGAAGAGAGGAAATATAGGCGTTTATGTCTCGCTGCATACTCATTAGGGATTTAGCCGATTCCACGGAAATGGACTTCAAGATAAAAAAATCCTCAATTGGCCGTTGATAAAAACCCTAATATTCTCAAACCGTGCATATAAATTAGCCCACGCCGTGCGAAAACCCTCATTTGTCAATGGCCTTACAAAGTCATGGACTCAATTTATCCCGAAAAATTGGCCAAGACATGTAATCACCGTTGAATACATTTAGCTCACATTGAAACCATGATTTGAACTTTGAACTTGAGTGGCGGGGCAGGGGCTAAGTCATGGACGAACTCGCTCAACTTTGTCATACATCTACAGTATATATTGAACGTCTCCACCCTCTCCTCCATAATAATCATCTGCCTGCGGCTGGCTTCGTCTTTTCGCAGACTTGGGTCTTCAGAATGTCTGATATACATTGCTCTTACGCAGCCTTCAATCTGTCTTAGATTGATTTAAACTCAATCTTATGTGTTTCTAAAGCTATCTTAACTAATCGTTAAAAGGAGCAAAAATTAGATCAAACCGGAAAAAGTTTCCAAATAACCCAGAAGAGAGACTTTAAAGTCTGGACTGAACAAATCGTATGGAACCAAAGAAACAGGTACAAAAAAATTATGTGATATATTTTTGATGTCCACTTTCATAAAGCAATCAGTATATATTTCCAAACACCCAATGATTTACTGTCTTGCGATATATGTGTAAATATAATTATATGTATATTAGACTTGTCGGGGTCCATACAAATGGAAACAATAATTTCCAGTCACCCCACAAAATATTTCGTCCCTAGATCAAGCCGTGTGCGAGCTAAACGCTCCTGAAATAATTCTAAAAATCATGCTTTTCCAGCGTAATCAAGCTGTTTCTTCGAAGTAAATACCCGAACACTGGCTAATTTATCGTGTCACTGATGAATTCTCAGAGATTATTGTGTTTAACTGGTTGCTGGTGATCCGGTTCGAGCTGGACCAAGTGTATAGCTTGATTCGCTGAATTCTGGGAGACCAAAAACCTGATGGATTGGACGTCTGGAGGGTCAGACACAAAGTACTCAGTGAGCCGAAACAAAATCAAAGTAATGATTGATTTGATTTTGTAGCTCCGAATTATGTAAGAGATTCCCAAGAATAGGAAGTAGTATTTGCAACAGGGTCGTTGTATATATAGATAAATATTTTCAGTTTGGTCATTTAGTAGCGTATTTACATAATAAGTAGTCGTTATTTGGGGTTTTTTGAGATAAAGAATAGGAATCGAGGTTCTAGTAAAATGCATTGGTTGTACAGTTTTTGAGCTAAACAATCAGTATAATTATTTATTATACATATAGTTTTATAGTTTTCATCAATATTTTTTCACAACTTATAGTTTATTGAGCAAAATTTTTTATTCTTTTACGAATGCGTTTGTCTTTCTTTATATTTTCTTCTAGTTTCCTAAATGAATAATGCAGCAGCTAGTTCCAAAGACGTTACAGCGAATATGCCCAATATTTTTTGTAAGCGAGGACCTGGCATAAAGGTCTGTCATATTAATTTACAGAGCCTATAAAATAAAATTGACGAGTTTTGATATATTTTTGAAGGTACTAGTGAGGATATTGTGTGTATCGGAGTCGTGGTTTAATGACACTATACTGGATATCATGGTTTCCGTTTCCGACTTTTCGTAATGATAGAAAGCGTTTCGTTGTGGAGTTGCAATATACATTAGAGGCGGTTTTTCTGCTAATGTTTGTAGCAGATCATGAAGTAAGTCATTGATTGCTAAATACCTCACAAATCGCAATCGGCCGATAGGTGGCAGGATTATTAGACTCACCTTTTTTAGGGATGGGCTCAATGTTCGCAATCTTCCAACGCGTTGGAAAAACCTCTACACGTTTCTTTTATTATACTTTATTTGTTTGATATTGAATCTGCTCCTTAGGAGCCAACAATATGTATACGAATCTTATAAAATAATATAATAATAAATCCCGTTTAGGATTTGGAATGTCCTACAGGTTTCAGACGACAAGTGGTCACGCGATTGAGAAATCCCATTACGACATCGCGATGTAGATTGGTCTACATATTTAACGGTTCGTAGTTTACGAAGGGTTTCAGATAATTTAAGTCGCGAGGGCGTTTTTCAGCCTCGTGAACTAGAGTGTAACTCCAATAATCAAATCTTTTCCTCTCGAGTTATCGCGGGTTATGAAGAGTTCTAGATGATTATATGTTGTGAGGGCATATTTCAGCCTCATTAGATAGAGTAGTAACTCTGAGAATCAATTCATTTCCTATCGTATTTTCGCGGATGTCGAAGATTTCAAGATGATTATTTCTCGCGAGGCCGTTTTTAAGCCTCGTAAAATGGAGTGTCTACTCTAGTTTTCCCCTCACGGAATTTACAGTGTGAAGTACAATATGAAATGAATGTATGACTCAGTTTGATGTTTAAAATTTCGTTTTTGACAAGAGGTATATTCAGGTCTCTGTGAATATTATCGCCTCTCATAGACCAAGGTGCGCCAGTAATCGTTCTTAAAGTCTTTGACTTAACCCTTTGGATTTTTTCGATATTGCTCGATCATGCATTGCCCCATAATTGAGTGCCGTAGTGTCAAATTGGTTTTATCAGTTGTAGAGCAGTAACTTGTATTCTAGATTTAGCTTCAAGTTTGGGTTAAGCTGCCAATGAAGTTGTCGGATTTTTAGGTAAATTTGAGTTCTTTTGGCTTCAATGTGTCTTCGCCAAGTTAATCGGCAGTCCAGGTCGATACCCAGGTATGTAACATAGTCAGATTGTGGAAGAGAAATATTGTTTAGTTTTACCGTTGGGTATGTATTAAAATTTAAACTAAATGTTACCTGTTTACACTTTGTCTCGTTAACTTTTATTCTCCAGATAGATAGCGCGTTTTAGGTGACCCTGTAAGGTAATTGATGCCATTAACTACACTGTATGAAAGGTTGCGAAGTGGACGGAAAAGCGCGAAGAGCACTTGCATAGGACAAGTGTTGAAATGTCATCCGTGTCAGGAAATTTATTTATGTCGGGTTTTGTGAGAACCCTTTTAATGCCACGTGTTCGGAAAAATATCTGATGCATGGAACTAGATACAATTTCGATCACGGGGAGTGGTTGATTGCTTTCCGGCAAGGATGAATTCTTTGCAAACAACTTGCATTTCAACCAACAGGTTAGCTTTGGCAACTGGGTTAGTGAATACCTGGCCATTTTTAACAAGAGTTGGGATAGATGAGGAGTTATCTCTAGTTGAATTTTAATATTATTGCTGTTTTGTGTATTTGTAACTTATTTATTTGCAATTATTGATTATTTATGTATGGATGTAATTGAATTGTTTGTTTATTGTTGTGATGCACTGTTTCAGTCTTTATACCCTCCAGGATGGGGGTATACGAACTTGAAATATCGACCTGAGACCCTATAAAGAATATACTTAGAATACTTATATATATATATATATATATTAGACCGGTCCTTATTTATATGGACAAATTTATTTTCTCGAATATATGTTACGGCAAGCGCTATATTCGTTTTAGTCCCAAAAAGCATAAAAAAAATTGACAACGATTGGATAATTTTTAGCCGTGCCCCAAGCACCTTTTTGTTTTTATTATGAGAAATAAGGCAAAAATATATATATTTTTTATTTTATTTACATTTATTTGAAAATTAAGAATAAACTTAAATATTTTTATTAATTACATACTCATAGTAACATTAATATTATTTTAATTTAATAGTGAAGTCTTTTTAAAAGTGGGATAATTCATGTTATATTCTTTAACCACCTGAAAAAGGAATTGTTTCTCCTCTTCGTTGTGGGTTAATTTATTATTATAATCTGTAATGAATTTGGCGCCTCTTTCAGCTGCATCATTCACTAAAGATAGGTTTTTACAAATTTGTGATCCGTGAGCGTAGTCAAATCTTTCATTCCAATCCGATGGATCGACTTGCAAAAATTCTTTTGAAATTTCTAAACGATCAAAGAATGCGTGTGTATTGGAATTTACAAAATCGCTTAAATCTTTTTGCGCAAATGTGCCGATATTTGTTGGATTAGTTATTATTCGCTTCCATTTTTCTGTATTTGCTTCAACATTAATTGCCTGAACCATTTTTTTTAATTGCAACACTTATATTAGGATCGAAGAATGAAAGACCGACTGCTTCTTCCGACAAATACCACAAATGATTGCTGATTTTTTGTAGCAAAGCAAGAGCTATATCCCTTTCAGGATAAGCCATAATATTTTTAATTAAATTTAAGTCTTGATTTGGAGCTTCAATTGCTTTAGTGCATCCAAACCAGGCTTTTACATAAATACGAACTACGAACAGACAGACACTACGTATACCGTTTAACTCTTGGTTGGTCATATTGAATTCATTACGAAACAAATACATTTTAAGTGCATAAATACATTTTGACATCCATCGAGCATGAGAAGTTGCACCAGGTATACGAAAGGTGTTAAAATTCGGCACCGTACCACCAAGAAAAGTGACAACTAATTGCAATAATTCTTTGTAGTCGCGTCTGCTATGAGCTTGTTTTAAGTTATCTAGACAGTAATTTAAAATTGTTCCACGTTCTTCAGCAGTCAATACTGTAATAATGTGTTCATCTTCTAAACAACTCTTGTAATTTAATTTGTCAATATTAATCCAGTATTTGCTAAAGCGATTAAAAATTAGCACTTCTGGACCGGCTGTAGTAGCCACTCTAATTTCAAACACTTTACGGATCAACAACTCGTAAATATGGTGTCTGCAGGGAAAATATAATAAATCGCGACCTAGTTTTCCTTCAAGCAGAGCAGCAGCACCGCTTTGAACTCCTGTATTATGAGCAGTTGTGTCGAAGCAGATTATTTGAACTAGATCAAGCATTTCATATTCATTTATTGAATTAAACACGGCATCTGATATTTCTTTTCCACTCGAAGATTTTAACTTTGGAATGCCAAGTAGTTTATCGATACCTTGAGATGAGACTATGATTGGCAAGCGGTCAACTTTTTCCCTGCCACTAATTTCTGGTAACATTGTACCATCCCAGTGCAAAACAAAACTACGTGGAATCTGGAAATAAAAACTCAAGTTTCTTAATTTATACTCAAAACATAAAAAAAGAAGCATAGGGAAAACCCACATTACAGTACTTACATCAAAGTTTGCTGCAATGTTTTGTGCTGTTGTTGCACGATGCTTCTGACGCATTCGACGAATTGATGATCTATTTAGTATAAGATCTTCGATATCATAGCCCAACGCGTCAGCAGTTGCGCTTAGGATATGAACTGCAGCACCATCAGTGATTTTCCACTTATCCAAAGTTGAAAGCAGTCTTGGTGTAAACAAATTTGTTTTACCTCTGGAGATACCTGATATACCTGGATTTGGATTTGATACAGATGTTGATGTTGATGCTACAACTTCAATATCGTTTTCGTCGTCAATGTCAATCATACCTGTTTTACAACAATAATTCTGATTTGCTTAAAAGATAGAATATTTAATTGTATACCTCTTTGAATCTGTTGTTCATATAACTCTTTTCGTTCATCTTCTTTTATTCGACGCTGGTTTTCTTGTTCTTTCTGGACTGCCTTTCGCTTTTCTTTCTGCATTACAATTTTATCCGTTCCTAGCATACAACCTGATCTTCCTTTTTCTCGTTGCTTTTTTAAGAACTCTTTGTCTTCTTGTATTTTAATTAATTCAAACGCGTTTGCATGTGCGATATCGAATAAATCATCTAATTTATCTTGAAATTCAGTTTCTTTCCTGTTTTGACATTCTGTTTTTCGACCATGATGCTTTGTAATATCTCTCCACTTGTTGTATAATTTTTCCAGCTTCTCAATGCAGTGTTTTTCATGGTGTGTTGGAATTTGTGCTTTTTGCCAAAACGTGCTCACCTCAGCAACAACTAATCTAGAACTTTCTCTTAAATTTAAGCCAACTATTCTTAAATTATAAAATAAAACTTGTAGCACTTGTTTTCTTCCTGGTAATTTAGCTCCAGTAATTTGGTGGTCCATTACGCCAATTAACATAATGTCATCATCCGATCGAAGTCTTTTGGTTGTCATCGCTTTAGATTTTTAATTTTAAAATGTATTTGTTCGTTTTGGATTTTCTATGAATTTAAAAAATAAAAAATATTAATATTTTAGGCAAAAAATATTTATTTTCTTCATACATTTATTTTTACCGGCTAAACTGTTGATTATATAGAAAAACGCTATATATACACATTTTAAAGGAATTCTAATTCTTAATTATTTTTCAATTTATTTAAACAAAATCGGACTAGTGGTTCTCGAGTTATGTCAAAAAAAGAGCACCACAAACAATTGTTGGCGGGGGCACGCCTAAAAATTGTCCAATCAAGCTCAATTTTTTTTTGTGTATTTTTAGGTTCAAATAGAGTAGTTTTAGCGCTTGCCGTCATACGAATTCAAAAAAAAAAGAAATAAGGACCGGTCTAATATATATATATATATTAATCGCTATAAAATTCTAAGACGATCTATCCATGTCCGTCCGTCCGTCTGTTGAAAGCACGCTAGGACGTCAAAATTTTCAAATAGATCAGCTGGGATTGAAACTTGACGAAATTGTTTCCCTCACAAGGACTACAAATACCTATAATAACCCCTAATATTTTAGCATATTTTTTCAATATGTCTGCTTGTACTTACTTCATATTGGGTATTCGCATTCCGCCTATAGCAAAAACGTGCACCATAAAGTGATTTTTATTCGTATGGGACAAAAAGAGATAAAAATTGTACCTATCGAACGACAAAGCTAGAAACACGAAATTCGGTGTGTACATTCCTCTAATTGAGTAGATACATAATATAATAGTATTTTTTCCAAATTCGTACTTTTAAGGGATAAAATGGGAATAGAGGGATAAAATTCCTCTGATTGCGTAGACACGTAAAATAAATGGATTTTCGAAATTCGTATCTTTTGGCGTTAAAAAGGAAAAAGGGGATAAAAATAGTACCATCGAAATGACCGCAGCTAGAGTAATGAAATTCTGGGTATACATTCCTCTGACTGCGTAGACACACAAAATAAAAGTTTTTCCAAATTCGTACTTTCAAGGGATACAATGGGTACAGAGGGATAAAAATAGTACCAACTAAACGACTACAGCGTAGACACGTAAAACAAATAGATTTTAGAAAGTCGTACTCTTAAGGGGGTAAACTAGGAAAATGGGGATAAAAATGGCAAGCACTCTACCTTGCAAGAGGCTCTAGATACCGTAACTGTCTCTTATGGTGATGTTATTATTTGTGGGGATTTTAACTTAGATATTCTGAAAGAAACTCGTCTTCTCAATCTTACGTTTTTTCTGTTTGAATCCTGTAAATAGTACTATTAGACATTTTCCTTATCAATCACCGACAAAGAGCACTGCTATCAGATCAAGTCTCAGCACCATGTTTTTCAAAACATGATCTGATTTTTCTTTTATGATTTAAAGGTAGATATAGATGACAAATTTATTACCGTGACTTTAAACATAAAAATTTTGATGTTGTTGTATTTTATGGCATTGGTTGATTACCAGGATTCATTTTTTTGAGAGTAACTGTAGGTATTCAATGACTCAGTTCCTACAAAAACTGCACGCCGAAAGAACTTAAGCGATCTATTGTTTACTCCAGTAATAAAGACAACTATTGACCGCAGAGATATTTCCTATTTAAGATGGAAACCAGTGAACTGCATGCCGAATTTTGTAATGCTAGAGGCAATGCAAACCGTATGATCAAGCAGTCCAAATCTAGGTATTTCACAGTAAGGTTTGGAAATGTTAGAGAGATAGGCGTAAGAAAACCCCGACATTCATGCTGTTCCGAAATTGACGTAGATCATTAAATAACACTTTCACTAATGTGCCTAGTGCTCCCAATGTTCTATCAAAACAATGCCGTCACCACTGTAGATGGAGATACCATTCACTGCGATTCTGTAGCTCAAGCTGATGTCTTGTCCAGCTTTTTTGCAGTCAAATCTAAGGCTGTTGGTTTCGACCTTTTATACTGTCATACATTAACATATATTTAACACTATAATTACTACGAGTATATTCCCTGGAAATTGGAAACATGCTAAAATCATAGCGGTACCAAAGACCAACAAGGAATATCGGACAATTGACATAATACCGTTTTTGTCGAAAGTTCTAGAAAAACTATTGCACAACAGATACAAAAACATTTGTCGTTACACTTAAACCGGATGAAATACGTATGAAACTATGGACAAAATAGAGTTATTTGTCGTTTTTAGTTTTTCATTTCCTCATCCTATCGCCCTTTGACAGGACTTCAAAGTTCCAAATGATAAAATTCTTCAAAAAAGTGTTTTATATACTTCTTCGCATCCTATGATAACGGTTTTAGTTTATTAAATATGAGAATATCTATTAATAATACTTCAAATATCATGCCTCTATCTTTATTAGTTCAGTATTAACATATATTTCAAGTTTACCCTTAGTTTTTCTAGTTTATTCATTTCTTTCTTTTTAAGAGACATAACTTTAAATGGTTATTAATACTAAACTAATACAAATAAAGAGTGATTTTTTTGAGGTTAGGATTTTCATGCATTAGTATTTGACAGATCACGTGGGATTTCAGACATGGTGTCAAAGAGAAAGATGCTCAGTATGCTTTGACATTTCATCATGAATAGACTTACTAACGAGCAACGCTTGCAAATCATTGAATTTTATTATCAAAATGCGTGCTCTGTTAAGAAAGTTCAGAAAGAAAGAAATTGTGTTCAGCGACGAAGCTCATTTTTGGCTCAATGGGTACGTAAATAGGCAGAATTGTCGATTTTGGAGTGAATATCAGCCAGAAGCATTGCAAGAGCTACCAATGCATCCAGAAAAAGTCACAGTTTGGTGCGGTTTATGGGCTGGTGGCATCATTGGACCGTACTTCTTCAAAGATGATGCGAATCGTAACGTAACTGTGAATGGTGAGCGCTACCGTGAGATGATATCCAACTTTTTTTTGCCCAAAATGGAAGAACTGAACTTGGTTGACATGTGGTTTCAACAAGATGGCGCTACATGCCACACAGCTCGCGATTCTATGGCCATTTTGAGGGAAAACTTCGGAGAACAATTCATCTCAAGAAATGGACCGGTAAGTTGGCCACCAAGATCATGCGATTTGACGCCTTTAGACTATTTTTTGTGGGGCTACGTCAAGTCTAAAGTCTACAGAAATAAGCCAGCAACTATTTCAGCTTTGGAAGACAACATTTCCGAAGAAATTCGGGCTATTCCGGCCGAAATGCTCGAAAAAGTTGCCCAAAATTGGACTTTCCGAATGGACCACCTAAGACGCAGCCGCGGTCAACATTTAAATGAAATTATCTTCAAAAAGTAAATGTCATGGACCAATCTAACGTTTCAAATAAAGAACCGATGAGATTTTGCAAATTTTATGCGTTTTTTTTAAAAAAAAGTTATCAAGCTCTTAAAAAATCACCCTTTAGAAACTGTCAATTTAAAGTATTTTTAGCACATATTATCATAGCACATGTCATAGGGTGCGAATAAGTATTAAAAATATTTTTTTAAAAATTGTATCCTTTGGAAGTTGGGGGCCTTTTAAGGGGCAATGGAATGAGAAAATGAAAAACTAAAAACGCCAATTAAATCTGTTTCACCTATAGTTTCAGATGTATATCATCCGGTTCAAGTGTAATATGGACTTATACCCTACTAACTGTTATACTCTACTAATTGGCAGACAATCAGGCTTCCGCTCTGTACATAGTTGTGTAACCGCTCTTATTTATATCTGTTGACATCTGACTAATTTCCTTTTTGGTTCTTCTGGACCACTCCAAGGCTATCGATACGGTTGATCAAAATGTTCTTTCTTTGAAACTTGGTACGATGTTCCGGTTTTCATCTTCTGCAACCAAGCTAATTGCTTCGTATTTGACAGATCGCTTTCAGTCAAGCTTTACTTGAAATATGATTTCTCAACCATTGCCAGGAAGAAAAGGTGTCCCCTGGGGAACACCTTCTTCTCTTTACATTAATGACCTGTGTAGACATTTATGCCATTGCATTGTTCACATATACGCGGACGACGTACAAATTAATTCTTTTAGGGGTACGTTGCTCAAAAAATATATTTTTATTTATTTATAAGCCTGTATACTTATTACTATTTATATTTTACAACTTCACTCTTAGTATATTAATATATTTGTTTGATTAGGGTTAGCCACGATTTGATCACCGATCGAGATGACTTTCTGACTACGAACTTCTGACTGACGTCTATGATGAACAGGGGTGAACTCATTCCCATTTGTTAATTTCTGATATTTATATGTTTTGCAAACAAAGAGATTCTTTTGTTTAAAGTAAAAGAAACAAGAGATTCTTCTATTTAAAGCAAAAGAAACATAATTCCCTTTTGATATCAACTCGCGCGTTATGACTTGTTTATTAATAGATTCCGAATTTGATTCTTTCGTCTTGGGTGATGCACTTTTAGACACAAGTCATTAACTTTTCAAATGCGTGTTGATGCGTGACTCTATTAATCGTACGATTAATGCAACATGATCATCTTTGGGTGTGGTATTTTAATTATTAGTTCAAAGATGATAATGAAGTTAAGTGTGATACTATGTTAAGAGCTGCGACCCGCGTCTCTATCCGTTAAATCGCTTATTTGTCTATTTAGTTCGTCTAAAGCTATTTCTTTCATTTCGATCTCGTGATTCTGATTCTTCAAATTTCTTGCGTTTATATATCTCATTATAATAATTCTTAGCTTATAGACTATATAAATTACAATTAACAATATTACAAAATTTATTGTTATTATAAACTTCGTATCATTACTTGATGTTTTCTTTTCCAATGCTAGGTAATCTATATTACTGAAAGTTATATTCCTTTCTTCTTCGATTAAATCAATAACATCAAATAATGGTATTTTGTTATGTTTTAAATAGTTCCAAATTATTGATGTTGTATTTTCATATAATTTTCCATCAATCTTAACATTATTTTCAAAAAGTATTAAATATTTACCGTTAACTTCGGTTTCGTTTATAGTATGATTTCCATTAACTAATATTGCTCCATCTTTAATAACATCTATTTTTTGAATAGTATCTTTAACCTTTTTACATTGAGCATTTTCTGAATTTAATATTTTTGTTAAACATGATTTTTCTTGTGAGTGTTTGCAATAGGTATTTCTTAATTCTACTTTACATTTTTCGATATTTGTATATATACCTTTACAGCTTACAATCTCATTTTGTATTATGAGTTTTTCATTATTTCTTACAATTGGTCTTACGTCATAAAGTCTATATACTTTATCTATTATTGGATACTTTATATATACAATTATGCAGTCCTTGGTTTGAACAATTTTAAATGTTGCTACATCAAGCAAGTCGGCTATGGTAACTCTTTGATTATCGAGCCTCATTATCTCTCCGAGTTCCTTTAAATTTAAGATGCCGGTATAAATTATTCCTGCTTTAGCTAGGCTGATTGCATGTACTAAGTTGGTTAAATCGGTTAGTATTAACTGATTCCTATATCTAGTAAGTCTGAATTTATCATTTTCAGCTGATAATCGTCCCAACGTATTGGTAAGATTTGTAATTACATCGAACAGTTTAGAGTTTAGTTTAGAGTAGAGAGTCTATTTTCTCATTGAGCGTGATGAAGTCATCATGATCTGGAGTACCTGCTATCCACTTCCATAGGGTTCCTAATTCATTAATACCTCTTTTTATTTTGTTCACTTTTAATTCCTCTAGTATGGTTTCTATTAATCCAACTTCTATTTCCAATGTTGCCCATTGTTTTCCTGTATCTGGTAAGTAAGTTATAAATGGTCCTTCAGTTTGATCATTTTCAATTACTATGGGTTGAAATTGTTTACCTAGTGTTAACTTATGCTCCGTGATTATATCTTCATATAAAGTTAAATTAGTTACGTGAAATATCTGTCCTAGATTTGAATACATAGCGCAATTTCCATTTTCAATTATCTTCCCTCGTGTAATCAACAATATCGCCGAAGATACAGTCGATGAGTAGAATGATAGTCACTAACAACATCTGTAAGAATAATTTATTTAATGTTATCCTTATGAATTATACGGTTGTTCGAATAGATTTTTACTGAATTGCCTAAGTCTTCTTCCACTACCTGTCGTCGGTATTTAGGTCTCAATATGTCTGTATGTTTTACTTTGTTAAACAATATCTCTAATGGTTTTGCTTGGGTTACTGAATGTATCGATTTGTTATATTGTTGGGCTGCTCTGCATATAGCTTCAGTGCTGTCTATTATTCGATATTCTTTCTGAATGCATCTTGATATCTCTATTAGAGTCGAATGTGCTCTTTCTACTTGTCCATTACTTTTTGAATGACCTATGTTGCAATAGTATAATTGATTGATGATTTGAATTGTACGGATGTGAATCCTGGTTCATTATCTAACATTACGTCTGGAAAATTCTGTAAAACTTCTAAAATCTTTTCATCTAAGTTAAGTTTGTCATCTATTTTCTTATTCTTAGATATTTAGAATAAGCATCCATACATGTTATGCATTTTTTATTTTCCGCGTAGAATATGTCGATGTGTAGCAGTTCCCCCTCCTTGTTTGGAATTGGAGCCTCGCCAATTGGTATAGTTATCGGTTTCCTTAAGTATTTGTTTTCATTACAAATACCGCAATGTCTAATGAATTGTTTCAATTCTCTTATCATATTTGGCCAATAATACATCTCCTTTATCTAACTGTAATTCTCATAATAATTTCTATGAGCTCTAGTATGTGTATTCTCAACAATGTTTTTCTTATCATCATCATTTGTCACATCTAGTGGCATGAATTGCGCGTGAACAAATTTTGTTGCACTAAATGTTGTCAATAACATTTCTTTAATGTCGTATAGGACTTCTGGTGTGCAGAATATTGCTGCAATTATGCTTGGATTTAAAAACTCTACTAATATTGTTTTTAAGTTTTCTGTTGTGTCATATTCAATTAAATGTCTAGTTTTCTCAAAAACGCTTAATTGTTCATGGACCGTAAATCTCGTCTTAATTATAACAAATTGTTGTTTAAATTGACTAAGAGGCTGTCAGATGAGTGCTGTTTTGCAAGACCACTTTGTGATCTAGTTGACACATCTGATATTTGATTTAAATGTTGTCTAGATAAAGCATCTGCGACTACATTAGTTTTCCCTGGTTTATATATTAATTTTGGTGAAAATTCCTCAATAGCTAACCATCTTTTTATTTATTTTTATTTTATTGAATTTGGATTTCTTGGTGAAATCGCATAAGTCAGTGGTTGATGATCCGTATGGATTTCTAAATCTTTAACACCGTACAGATAATTACAAAGTGACTTCAATGACCATATTATCGCAAATAATTCCTTCTCATTTGTCGCATAATTTTGTTGGGTTTAATCTAATGTTTTAGATATAAATATTATTGGTTTTCCATCTTGGGATAACACTGCCCCTATTGCTTCATTTGATGCATCTGTCGTTAAGACAAATTTCATTTCGTAATCTGGCTGATTTAGTTCTATTGTAGCTGATAACATTTCCTTTAATGTTTTGAAAGCTTTTATTCCGTTTTCATCCAATTTAGCCAATGTCTTCTTTGATATATATTGGGATATTCTACCATTTTCTCCTGATAGATGTTTAGTCAAAGGTTTTACTATCTTCGAGTAATCCTTAATAAACTTCCTATAATATCCTGTGATTCCTAAAAATCCTCTCAATTGTCTCAAAGTTTCTGGCAATGGATATTCATTTATGGTTTTTATCTTTTTAGGGTCCGTCTTTATTATTCCTTTACAGATAATATATCCTAAAAATTCAACCTCTTGTTGATATAGTTTAGACTTTTCCAATGATATTTTCATATTTGCATTTTTCAAAATATCTATAATTATTCGTAAATGTTTCGTATGTTGTAAGCTAGAAGAATAGATTATTATGTCATCAATATAGACGTGACATATTTTTCCTATATAATCCCGCAATATATTGTCCATCGCTCTTTGGAATATACTCGGAGCATTTTTCAATACAAATGACATTCAAAGATATTCAAATTTTCCGTTACTGACAGAAAATGCTGTTTTTTCTATATCTTTCTCTCTAACTAATATTTGATGGAATCCAGATTCTAAATCTAGAGTGCTAAAATATAGTGATTGTCCGAGATTGGATAATATAACATCTGGTAATGGTATTGGGTATCTATCTGCTGTAGTTACTTCATTTAGTTTCTTATAGTCAATTACCATTCTTTGTTTTGTTGTGCCATCCTCGTTTAAACCTTTTTTCGGTACTACCCATATGGGTGAATTATATGGACTTTTGCTAGGTCTTATTATACCTTCATCTAATAATCTCTCTATTTCCTCATTTACGAATTTTGCTGCTGAGAAGGGATATGGATATTGCTTACTCCATATTGGACCAATACTCTTTGTCCTGATTTCTGCTTTAATATCTGTCCTGAAAGGTAAATTTGTATCTATTCCTGAATGTAGATCGTATATTTCTTGTTTTATCTCATTGCTCAATTTCTCAATATTTTTGTTCCTTTCTATAGGCACTATAGCATCAGTTTTTATTACTTTCGGTATTTCCCTTTTCTCATATAATTGATATGTTTCTCCTAAATATTTTTTCGCTTTACTCACATATTTTTCCTCTGTGAGTGGTTTATTATTATCCGCATCTGATTCCTCGCTTTGTTCTCCTACACTAGAACAATTTGAATCGATCGTCTCACCTGATTCACTTGATTCACTATTATCGCTTCCGCAGTGATCATTTTGCATCATATTTAGTGTATGAATGAATATTTTCCTTTTTTGGAATTTCTGTAACTTCTGTAATTTCATCAGTTATGTGTATTTTCTCTACACCTGTTCGGTGAATTAATTCGCTATTATTCAAATTAATTTCCGCTTTAATTTCCTTCAAGAAATTGTATCCTATTAATTATTATTATTGAAATGTTTGTGCCTAAAACCTCTGTTATTTCCACCGAAATGTTGGTTAGGAGTTTTGAAGTTTCCGCTTGTATCTACATCCATTGGTTCGGGTTTTTGATATCCCTTGTTCTGTTCCATTTTTGGGAACCTAAGAACATTATCACCTCTGTGATGTTTGCCTTTTTGCTTATGGTGGGGGTTAGAATTTTGGTTTTTGAAATTCTTATCAAATGAATAAGCTATATGCGCTCTATGGTAGTTTGATTCAATCTCTTGTGCTTTTGCCAATGCGTTTGGCAAATCTTGAGGTTGCATTGAAGATATGATATTATCATATGGAGTATTCAAACCTGATACAAATACTTTCAAAGCTGTTTGTCTATGGAAATTATTTGAATCTTTTGTCATGCTACTATCATTTCCATGAGTCATGATCGTTTTATTTATCAAGAGTGTTAGTTTCTCCGTTACCTTATTGTAATATTCCATTATAGACATATTACCTTGTATCAGCATATTTAATTCTGTTTCCAGAATATGTCTGGGACGTTTGTCCGCGAAAGCACAATCTAATCTTGCAATAATTGCGTCAAGATTTAGTGGTGTGTTATGGCTCACAAGTATTGTGTTTGCCTCACCTAAACACTTATTTCTTAATTTATTTAGTGAACATATGTATGTTCTGCTAAATTTCGTATGTAATTTCATTGCATTGTGGACCGCTTGTCTCCAACTAACGTAATTTTCCAGATTAAACAATTTTGGTAAGGAGTCTATTACTCCTGTATCCGATTTATCGTTTATTGTTTCGTTCAACTCTTCATCTTTATATTCTGTTACCTGCGCTTCACCTGTGAATGTATTCAAACGCGTTTTTAACGATACTACGTCTTCTCTCAATACCTTAGTGTGTTCATTAAATATTCTTTTAATTTCATCTGCAGTTAATGCCATGATTAAAACTTTATTCCTACCAAGGCTGACTTAATTGTTCACAGTTTTTTTATATTTTGATAAATGCTTATTATATATCTACCTTTTTAAATATTTCTCTGCTTCTCTTCAGATATTCTATTGACTTCGGAACTTCTTAGACTTGGCTACTTCCTTCAATTTATGAACTTGGCAACTTCTTTGGACTTCCTTCTTTGGACTTGGCTACTTCTTTGGACTTGGCTACTTCCTTCACTTTTATGGACTTGGCAACTTCTTTGAACTTTAATAGTTTTTTCAATGATTTTTATTGGAATCATTTACTTCCACTGTATTCGCTTTTTAATAGGTTTTCGCTGATCTTTCTTGGGATCACTACTTCCACTATATTCACTTTTTTAATAGGTTTTCGTTGATCTTTCTTGGGATCACTACTTCCACTATGCTCACGTTTCAGGTTCTTCTTGACCTTACGACTATCCTTGTCCCTTGTGTGGATTTCTTTTTCGCCTTCCTGGATTGTTATTGTACTATCGTACTCTTCTTCGGATTCGTAGATCCTATCAAATGACTCTGCTTGTAGTAATTCAAGCGATTCTGCGCTTAAATCCGAAGTGTTATCAATACTTCGCTTGAAATATTGTTCCATTAATTCCTTAAGAATTATCTTCTCGTCTTTTCTTCCTTTACCGTGTTCTCCTTGCTCTTTTTTCAAAAGGTACTGGGGGTTTTGTTTGGCCGTCTTCACTTTTGGTCAGGATACTGGTTTGGGGTTGTTTTGGTTTTTCTTTGCCGTTTTCTCCTTTTCGTTATAATTACACCTTTTCGTTCGTAGTAGCTCGTGCTGACACGTTGGGCGCCAATTAATTCTTTTAGGGGTACGTTGCTCAAAAAAATATATTTTTATTTATTTATAAGCCTGAATACTTACTACTATTTATATTTTACAACTTCACTTTTAGTATATTAATATATTTGTTTGATTAGGGTTAGCCACGATTTGATCACCGATCGAGATGACTTTCTGACTACGAACTAGTTTATTACTTCTGACTGCCGTCTATGATGAACAGGGGTGAACTCATTCCCATTTGTTCATTTCTGATATTTATATGTTTTGGAAACAAAGAGATTCTTTTGTTTAAGGTAAAAGAAACAAGCGATTTTTCTGTTTAAAGCAAAAGAAACATAATTCCCTTTTGATATCAACTCGCGCGTTATGACTTGTTTATTAATAGATTCCGAATTTGATTCTTTCGTCTTGGGTGATGCATTTTTAGACACAAGTCATTAACTTTTCAAATGATCCCATGATCATCTTTGGGTGTGGTATTTTAATTATTAGTTCAAAGATGATAATGAAGTTAAGTGTGATATTAACTTACACATCTACCTTAGCTGTAATATTGAGGACCTCAGCAAGTGTTTATCGAGACTAAATGATGACCTTACTCGTATCTACGACTTGGCTACGTCAAACGGGCTGTACATAAATCCAACGAAATCTAAATGCCTAATAGTAAAAATGAAGTTAGACTCCCGTTTGTACCAGGCATTAGGCTGAATGGTCAGAATATTGAAATAATTGGCTAGGCCAGAAATCTTGGTATAATCTTTAATGAGACTCTCACTTGGTCCGATCAAATCGATGCAGCTGCTGGTAAAACTTTCTCAATGTTGATGAATACTCAATACTTTAAACCATTACATATACGGAGTTTGTTAACCAAAGCATACTTAATACCGACATAATATATCGTAGCGAGTTATTTATGAGTTGCGATGCAGAGAATACTCGTAAAATTAGAGTAACATATTATGCAATATTTAGATATGTATTCAACTTGTCTCTAGATTCTCAAAGAAATTGTAGGGAGTTTGGCTTGAATATCTTTTAAAAATCCGAAACTTTATATTTCTGCATAATATAATAACCACGCATCAGCCGCTATATCTTTTTAGTAGAATAAACTTGACCCAGTCTTCCAGATCTAACGACCTTTTGTATGTTAGATATAGAAGTCAAGTATCTGAATGACAGTTCCATAAGTCTTTGGAACATGTTACCATTTGTTATTCAATGTATAAGCAACGCATCGCACTTTAAAAGATCTATGTTTAAAAAATTTCAAATTGCATATTCTTTCACCCCTTAAAACTTAATTGAAATTTAGTGATATTAGTGACATTCGAAAGTTCAATAAATACAAATACAGAAACTAGTAATGACTGGTTAAGTAAACCTCATTTTGAAAAATATTTAAAATTCAAAGTCAAAAACAATCGAATATCATCATAATATCTTGCATTAACAAACACGTTCACAAACTATCGTTTAAATCGGAACACCTTAGAAAATTTATCATGGAATACTTCTTACCGATCGACTTAGAATCAACTTCTCAATCGATTTAGTTATGTTCGCCTGTCCATCTATTCTTACAAATGTCACTCCCGATTTTACTTTTTCCGCTGTATACACCATATATCATCACTTGGATGACATACTGACATTTCAAAAATTTTCAGGAGAGCAGATTTTCTGTTTTCAGACAATAGTCTTTTTCCCCTTGGAATAATTTGTATTATATTTCTAGTTTGATGTTCTTATCATGTACATAACTTCCTCTTTCTCAATATTCTAAAAAGTATTATTTAATTGGATCATAATGTATGTTTTTCACATCCACAACAGATACTTAACTTTGTTGAAAACAATTTCTTTTTAATTTCATATACGCCCTTTTTTATTAAAATTATAAAATGATTTGAAAAGTTCTTTATTTTTAACCAATATTTCGTCCTTCTTTGAAGAACATCATCAGGGTTCTACAAATAATATAAAAAGCAAACATAACAATATGTACAAAACATGACATCTTAACATAATTTACGTATTCGCTTACTAAAGTAACAAAAAAAAACCACACTACACGTGTTAAATCTACGTCTCGTTCCGTCGCATATTGGATTCTTACTGACTTTATTTTGATTATTGCACTCTGTTTATTTTCTTGATCAGCATTCTGTAACTCTGCGCCAAGTTGTCCGTGTCTGTTTTAAAATTCATTCGTTGTTGTGTTGTTACGCAAGGACTTCTCACAGGCCTTCTTAGGGAGGCGCAAGGCATGCTTGCTGCATTCTATACTCATTTAAAATTAACACAGGGTGAGAGAGAGCAATGCCTTCCCCTCTCGCTTCTACTGGCAGGCCTTCTAGAAGGGCTCTGACAAAAGGCCATCTAGAAGACATCCTACCAAAGACCTTCTGGAAGGCCTGCAACCAAAGCCCTTCCAGAAGGCCTTCTAGAAGGTCCAAAAATAAGGCGAAAATAAAAAAAGATGACGAACCAATGGACCAGAATTTTTTCAATATTTCTGGCCTTGTTATTGACAGTATATTAATTATCAATTTAAATCTTTCAACATTTTTTCAATTTAAATCTTTCAACATTTTTTCAATTTAAATCTTTCAACATTTTTATTTGCCTCGGCTGGAATTTGAACCCATGATCTTCGCATTGTTAATCGGAAGTGCTACCTACTAAACTACAGAACTTTATTGTCTGTTTGTGTCAAAAAGTTTATAGAAACACACGACCCCTAATCAAAGCGAACACCTTCGCTGCTGCCTTCTTTTGGCAGGCCTTTTAGCATGCCTGGCGAAAGAAGGGAAGTAGGAATGAGCCACAGAATTTTGTTATCCGTTTACAACAAAAAGTGTGTAGAAAATACCCATCGATAAATCGAACACCTTCCGCACTGCCTTCTCTCGCAAGGCCTTCTAGCATGCCATCCGAAGAAGGCAAGCAAGAATGAGTTATCGATCGTGTAGCATCTAATGGGAAGGCCTTCTAAAATGCCTTTTCGTAGAAGGCCTTCAGGAATGGGTGTCGGACGTGTAATAATATTTCTGAAGAAAGTATGAAGGATATGATAAATATTTTGGTAATAAAGTAAGAACATGTTTTGTTTGTTCTTGAAGAGGAGTTAAATATTTTTCTGTTTCATCACTGATAAATGGGTCTATATGAAAACATGTATGAAGACATTTGCTTAAGTGCTATATCTACATTTAAACCGATTTGCTTAATATTAAATATCGTTCGTATTACCCCGTCAAAATCCACATATAAAGTTTCATTTGAATCGGTCAAGAATTGCGACCTGTAGTTTGATTACAGGAATAGATGCACAGACAGACATTGCTAAATCGACTCAGAAAGTGGATCTATGTCGATCTGTATTATATTGCCTCTTTTAGTTGTTACAAACAACCGCACCGTTTGATGATTCCGAAAAACCGAGCGCCAATTTGGCGTATATTCTCATTTCTCATTTACGATCACTATCAGACTGTTACTCATTTAGCAGTGCATCTGTAGAACGGTCAACCGGTCTATTTCACTGCAGCAAATGCTGCTCAACGTGCTCAAAACTCAACAGCGACAACATTAACCAGTTTCTTCTCGAAAATTTCAATGTCGAAAGCAAGCCGATGTAGTTCCTGGTTATTCGGATTTGCGTTCTACTGAAGCTCTTGGCCGTATTTATACAGTTCATCCAAATAATGATTTGCGACTCATCATTTGAGTCACTTCGAAATATCCATGGTGTAGTGTTGCCAACATTTCGTGTCTGCGTGGAGCTCAATTTGCTTGAAAACTATACGCATTGGGATACGAAAATCGCTGAAACAACTGTTTCTGCATTCCCAAGTAAAATACGCATATTATTTGCGATCATTATTGCCACATGTTTTCCATCAAACCCACGTGAAGAAGACATTTTGCATCGAGTTCGTGTCCATTCAGAGAATCCCCATATTGAGATGAATGAAGAGATGCAAAACCAGGCTTTGGATTTGATAGAAGGCACGTGTTACCTCATGCGCAGCAGTTTGTTAGTCAGGGTAGAAATGCCATTACCAGATCATCGACCATACGACCCTTTCGAACTAGAATTGCAGCGTGAACGTGAATTCGACACAAACGCATTAAGCCGATTGATTCAAACAATTGGCAAAGAACAAGGATGTGGATCACTTAAACTGAACAACTCAAAATCAAATCGTTGGTTCACTGCATTCCTTCAAATCTATCGACAAATGAAGACCAAGCAAGCAACTATCCAACGGAGATTTAGAATTCATTGGATATTCCGGGATTGCCACCGCACAAGTTACAACTTAAGGTTGTTTCAGTTGTCATTATGCTTCGCAATCTCAATCAACCAAAATTATGCAACGGAACGCGTTTAGCGTTCACAAAACTCATAAGCAACATCCATAATATATTGTAAATACAGTGAAATAAGGTGTTCAAACAAAACAAAAATGATAGAGAACGTGTTGTAAAGTTTGCTCATATTGAATTTAACTGTGGAAACAGTTGATACCAAACAATAAATCCAATTAAATTAATTTTTATGAAATTTGAAAAATCTCAATGACACTTGTATAAAAAGATAAACACAGAAAAAATTTTACACATACGGTGCGAATCTAAAATAAAATCTAAACAACATATAAAGAAATAAACGATTGATCGGTCTGTTGTGAGATAAAAGAAGGAGAAGGATATAAATATATGCATACATGCGCTGTAATAAATTACAAAGAATGACAGTTTAAAACTCATCATCACAATAAAGCAAAACAAGTTGAACTGTAGTAAAGAAAATAAAAACAAGTAAGAAGGCGTTAAGTTCGGCCGGGCCGAATCTTATATACCCTCCACCACGGAGTGGATTCCTCAGTATTACTGGTAGATTAGAGGCTGTCGACTTTACAAAGAAGTGAAGTAAAATATTTTGAAAATTGTGATATTTTTAATGCGCTTACTATATTGGTTTACTATTTCAAACTATAAGGCATACTTATGCGCACTGTTTTAATGAAATTTCATTTTTTTTTCACAGAACCAACACTCAGGGGATGTCCCCTATAAATGCAGTGCATTGCGTTGGTAGAAGGAAGATAAGGTATTGGAAGGAGGAAAGAGGGAGTAGTGTCTGTTGACATCTGTTTTGAATCTCTGAATGTCGTAATTGGAGGGAAAGATATTTGCCGGAAGTCGATTCCACATACGGATAGTACGGGCGAAGAACGAATTTATTCTGTAATGTGTAGTGCGGTCGGTTGTCCAATCGACAACAAATGGGTGAGCGTTCCTGGAGAGTCGCGTATCTCTACCGAACGTTCTCACGGGCGGTATAAGATCACGAATTTCCGAAGAACAAACACCATGAAAGTATCGATAGAACAATGACACACAACCAACATTACGACGGTGTTCAAGGGAGACAATAGAATTGGATATCCTACCATCACCTATCAACACCATCGCCCTCCTCTGGACACGGTCAAGTAGCTCCAGTGATGAAGCTGGAGCTCCCGATCATATATGGGAGTTGTATTCCATTTTTGGTCTGATGTAGGTAGTGTAGATATTGAGAATATCAGAGGGTGTGAAATGTTTTTTACATCTTTTTAGAAAGCCTAAACATTTGAAGGCATCTTTCGACACATCAAATACATGCTTTGTCCATCGAACATCACGTTGTATTTTCATGCCGAGAACATCAAGAGCATCTGATTGCTCAATATCTACACCGTTCATTAAAATCGACGACACCGTTGGATCAGTGAATCGTTTGTGAGACAACAAGGAGCACTGGGTCTTACGTGCATTAAAATCTACTCTATTCTCACGACCCCATTCAGAAATGGCCATCAAATCCTGGCTAAGTGACTCATCCATCAATCGCCTTTTATCCTCAATTTCTTGACGACTTGGTCTATGATCGAATGAGTATGAATGACAGAGGTTGCTGTCATCCGCGAATGAGTATATTGGATTCACAGTCCGATCCAAGAGGTCGTCGATGAAAATAAGAAAAAGGGAGGGGGAAAGGACAGAGCCCTGTGGTACTCCTGCGGTTAACCTATGCTCGTCGGATGAGAACCCATCTACAACAACACGTATAGTGCGATCTCTGAGAAAGCTCGATATAAATCGAGAGAAGTCACTACCAACACCAAAAGCGATAAGCTTTGATATGAGTGCGCCGTGCCAAACTCTATCAAAGGCCTTGGAGATATCTAGAGCAACGACCTTACTCTCACCAAGCTTGTGAATAGATCGATTCCACTTTTCGTATAGCAGTGTCATCAGGTCTCCCGTAGATCGATTCCTACGGAAGCCATACTGTCGATCATTAAGTAAGCCATTAGTTTCTAAATACCTCACAAGATGGTGGTTAACCATACTCTCCATAACCTTCGAAAGCGCTGAGCAAATCGCGATCGGTCGATAGTTAGCAGGATTATTAGCCTCACCTTTTTTTGGGATGGGCTGGATGTTCGCAATCTTCCAACGCGCTGGGAAAACCCCTGCACGGTATGCAAGGTTGAAAAGATTACGAAGGGGACGGGCAAGCGTCGAAGAGCACTTACATAGGACAAGTGCTGAAATGCCATCCGGGCCTGGAGATTTATTTACGTCGAGATTTGCGAGAACCCTTTTAACTCCACGTGTTCGAAAAAATATCTGAGGCATTGAACTAGATACATTTTCGATCACGGGGAGTGGTTGATTGCTTTCCGGCAAGGATGAATTCCTTGCAAACATTTCAGCCAATAGGTTAGCTTTGTCAACCGGGTTAGTGAATATCTGGTCATCTTTAACAAGAGTTGGGATAGATGAGGAGTTATCCCAACTCTTCTCACAAATGACCAAAAGCTCTTACTTCCCCTGGGAGAAGCAAGAACTTTAGCACGAAGACGTTGTTCGTACAGAAACTTTTCACGTCTAAGTACCCTGGCACACATGGTTCTTGTCTGCTTGCGTAGCAGATCAGTTGTGGCATTTTTATTTAAACGCCATTTCCTGAATGCTTCCTCTTTGGATCTGACAGCAGCCTTGCATGTCTGGTTAAACCAACTTTTGTTAGATGGTTTATCCGAAATAACTTTAATTGGAATAAATGACTTCATTCCAATCAAGATAATATTTTCAATCATTTCAGCCGCAGCATCTATATCACCATTAAGAAAACAAAGTTTCCAATTGAAATGCTGGAAAAAGTTGTTGAGCTCGGCCCAACGTGCCTTTTCGTATATATATATATTGTCCGCTTTGGGGCTGGGGTCGAAGCGACACGAAGAGCGGAATACGAAAAGGATGCTGAAACAATGCAGTGATCTGAATTACCAAGAGGTGCTAGAACGTTAACTTCATACTTTTCAGGGTGTGATGTTAAGAAAAGATCAAGAATATTAGAGTGTTGCCCTTGGACACACGGAATGTGAGTCGGTTCATTCACTAGTTGCGTCAAATCATTATGCGCAGCAAAAAGCTCGGCGTATTGACCCTCCGGTGTTGAGTGACTCGAATGGGCAAGCCAAGAGGAATTATGGACATTGAAATCGCCAGCAACCACAATTTCACTGTCAGGACAATCCTCAAAAATAAACGCACCTACGTAACGGACATAAAATGTGTGGTCAGTGATGTGCGGCTGTTGTGGATGCTGCTGCGATGTTATTGTTATTGTTGTTGTTGGGTTGTTTGGTTGTTTTGTTGTTTAAGGTCGGCGCGGCGCGGTTATTGTTATTGGTTGTTTTTCATTAGTTCTATTTTGTTGTTTTTGATTTCTGTAATTTTTTCTCTTTTATTTTAACACAAAACTGAACGGCACACAACACGGACGACAGAGAAACACAAGTGCATCGGACGACGAACGACGGACTGACAAAATGTACGAATATCGAAAGATATCTTTTTTTCGTGTCTACGCAGTCACAGCAATATACACACAGAATTTCACTATTCTAACTGCAACCCTTTGATTGGTACCATTTTTATCCCTTTCGCCCATTTTCCGCCTAAAAGTACAAATTTCGAAAAAATCCTTTATGTTTCTCGTCTACGCGGTCAGATAAATGCATACATCGAATTTCAAGATTTTAATTTCAGCGGTTTGGTTGGTACCATTTTTATCCCTCTTTTCCAATTGTATCCCTTAAAAGTACAAATTTCGAAAAATCTGTCTATTTTACGTGTCTACGTAATTTGTACACTCCGAATTTCATGTTTCTAGCTGTTGTTGTATCATTGGTACCATTCTTATCCCTTTTGCCCCATTTCACCCGCTATATCTTTTTCGTACCTTTTGGTGATTACATGTTACTAGAGGAAGGTACGAAAAATGATTAAATAATCTAAATATTAGTGGTATTTTCAGTCCTTGTTAGGGACAAATTTTTCTCTCTTGGCCGATTTCGCACACTAAGACACATTTTTCGGCCGCTATCGTGCTTTCAACAGACAGACAGACGGACGTGGCTAAATCGTCTTAGAATTTTACCAGTATACAGAATATATATACTTTATGGGGCCTTCGATGAATATTTCAAGAAGGTGGAGGGTATAAAAACTGGCAATCGAAATGAGAGGAATATATATGTGAAATTAAGAATACAGTCATAACAAAAGAGACAAACTGTTCTCTTATACTTGCATTTATACTTACACTAGCAGTACCCGCTGCTTCGCACGCGAAAAAGCAAGTTATTCGTTAATTTTATCCGTTTCTGTTTTTGGATAGTATTTATTTAATTTTCTTTTGGTGGATATAGATAAATCTAAAATAGTAATTTGGAAAGCTCCTATTAGCTAGCACTCACACACAGTTAAAGGAATGTGCTTGTCGATATGCACTATTTTAGCTGAACTACTTCGTATGTATAGTTTTCTACCAAGTTTGGACAAAAAATTACAACCATTTATATCCTCGATCTCATGTTTCTAGATTCAGCCAGCCAGTTTATAACTTTTTGCACCTCTTTCCCAAAAAGTACACATTTTAAAAAATCACTATAGGTAACATGTTGTTAATGCCAAATATTCGTGGTCCATAACCGCAGGCCACCCTAATATTTTCCCGCCGAAACTTTGTCACAGCTTGGCTGTGTAGCGTCCACACATGCCCAAGTTCTAATAGTTTTGATTGTGTTCGTTATTCTCTAGTTCTAAATATGGCTACAATCCGTCCTATGTACTCTCTCCTTTCACTTTCTTCCTACAACATTGTAAAATAAAACTTCACTTGTTATCCGAAGCTCAACACAGCCTGTTTATCTTGGTAAGACTCCTGCCAAAAATTGTTCAAATTCCAATAAAGGAAGAAAACTTTCAATTCAAAATTCTAATTCCTTGGTGTTTTTTCTTTTATTTCCTATTTTCGGTGAACAATTTTTGTGAGAAAATATTCCCACGTCCCTGGTAATATTTTCTGACTCACAGCGTAACACCTACCAATTTCTCCAGGAAACAACAAACAACAAACCTTTGGCGTTTTCATTTTGGTCCTATTCGAACCGGATATGTGCTACAGCTGTGAGGATTTTCAAAGCTCCAATCCATCAAATCAATTTCATCCTTCATCTAAATCATCCACGGAAATACAAGGTCAGTTTGTGTTTTGTTTATTTCTAAAAAGTGAAACGATAGTGCATTCATACGAGCTACCTTCTGTAGCGTTCAAAGTCCGATAGTTCATGAGTGTTTTGCTGACGGCAAATTGAAATTTTTCAAATTCAAAAATACCTGCACAGTGTTCTAGAAAGTTATTCGGGTATTTTTTATATGGTGATCGGTGTGAAATTGGTGGAGATTTTCGTTCTATTGTTTAACCATTAGTTTCGTGAAAAAGAAGATTAATATTCTCATTAGTTCTCGGTAATTTTGGAATTTTTTAACCAAATTATATCGTTTTAATTTTTTTGTTCGGTCGCGAAACAGTGTGTTTTTTCTTTTATTTATTCTTCTTCTTGCTGTCGCGTTGGTGGTGCATCGTAAAGAGATTGCTCTATTCCCTTTTTTTCGTACAATCGCACACATACGACATACATTATTATTATCCACCAAGTATTCACAGCCATCCACATACGTATTAACATATATTTGCATGAGTACTAACATACATACATACATACAAACATTCATTGCCTACCTACATTGCTCCACATCATTCCGCTCCAGTCGTGACGTCGCTATAAGAGTGTGGCTTATTAAGAGAGTTTTAAGAGTAAGCCAGGTCGCTCTTTAATTCTCTTAAAAGGTACCCCTACAGTCCGGTCGAGTCGCGACTCAAGTGGTTGGTAACATATTTACGCTATTTGTTCAGATAGTGGAAATATATTCGGGGTTATCTCGGTAGTACTCCAACTCGACCTGTAGTGTACCCTACACTCGGTACAAGCCGATATTCAGATATTTTAAACTGGTTTTCTCATTTTTCTTCCGATTTTTTGGAAAAAAAGCTGGTTTTTCGTTTCACGGATATTTTTGTTTTCATTTAGCGACAAAATTGGATTTGCACCCTACAGTCCGTTAGAGTCGCCATATTAGAACAGTTGTAAAAAATCACTTTTTTTGTTATTTTCCTTTCTTTTTCGCACAAATTGTCCTTTCGTGAGTATTTCTTGATCTTGGGGAACATTTTCTGCATTTTTTTGCACCCTACGTTCTATCTTTTAGAACTATTTTTCTGATATTTGAACTTTTTTCTGATATTTAGGGTTGATTTTTTAATATATAAGTATTTTATCTGATAGAAAATCTATTCTATTGAAATCTAGTTCAGATTCCAGTTGTTCCGCCTGTATTAAATATTAATACATCGTTTTCCAGCTCACACGTGGTCAGTTTTTCGTCTCATTATTAGGTTTTTCCTAATTTCTTCGATTTCCGTCAGATTTTTCACATTCTTTCGCCCAAAATGTCTTTGGATTCGTTCATTCGTCTAGCTGATCGTCTCGTTGAATTTAATGCAGACATCAGCGATAACAAAGTTCCGCTATCTTCCTCTCATTTTATACGTGTTCATCAGGAGGAGTTAAAGTCCATCTGGTTAGGAATTAAGTCTTCATTCGACAAATATCTGCATGAGCGGGATAGTGAAGAAGACGATGGTGAGGAGGAGGTGGACGGGGAAGGGGGGAGAAGCTTCAGAGCTGGAAACACTTCGTGCCAAGTACAAGAGTACATACGTTACGTACTGCAGTTGTCTGGCCAAGTTGACTCAGCTTTCGGAAGACTTTACAAATAGAGTGGTACAGAAAGAGTCTCCGGCCCATCGCCCCGTCCCTGCTTCTCAGCCTGAGTCTTCTGATAGTCATTCCAGCTATTCTTTCAATCTTCCGCCGTGTGATACCGAGATTTTCAAAGGCGATTACATGTCATGGCCCACATTTAGGGATATGTTTACTGCGGTTTACATAAACAATTCTCGCCTCAGTCCAGTTGAACGCTTATTCCATTTAGCCCAGAAGACCCAGGGTGAAGCACGCGACATAGTCAAGATGAGTCCTTTGACAAATCAAGGTTTTCAGTTGGCGTGGAAAAACCTTTGCGATCGTTATGAAAATAGGAGAATCTTAGTTAATGGTCAGTTAAAGGTTCTTTTTAGTCTTAGCTCCATTTCTTCCGAATCCGGGCAAGCTATTAAGCAATTGCAGCGGGATATCAATTCGTGTATCTCAGCATTACAGTTGTACGATATTGATGTCAAAAGTTGGGATCCCCTATTTGTTTTCCTTTGTTCAAATCGACTTCCAGATTCAACTTTGACTTTGTGGGAGCAAGGCTTAGCTGACAAAACTTCAATTCCGAAGTGGTCAGACCTTGACTCCTTTCTCACAAATCGATATCGTACGTTGGAATCCGTTTCAGAAATTCGCAGCCAGTCTATGTCTATCGATCGCAAAGGAGTGTCATCTAGTCAGAATTCCAAAAATTCCAAGAAGATTAGTTCGTTTCGGAACAAAGTTTCAGGACCGAAATGTCCGTTATGTCCTAATGAGTCTCACATCATCCGAACGTGTCCTAAGTTTCTAGATATGGATATAAACGGACGGTATTCAGAAATTAAGAAGCTTGGGCTTTGTTTAAATTGTTTCTCAAAGACTCATGGCGTTAAGGGGTGTCCCAGCCATCGCTGTTTCGACTGCAACAAGCCGCACCACACTCTGCTGCATAGAGGTTCTGAAGATTCCCGTCGCAATAATTTGCCGGTGCGATCATCAAATACCAATTCTTCTCTAAATCCTAATTCCGCTCCTTTCTCTTCCAATCCAATACAGTCCACTAGTTCAGGTGCTGGAGTTATTCAGACGTGTTTTTCGACCAATTCTCGGGGTGTTCTGCTAGGGACGGCACTGGTGAATGTGTTGCACCTAGGGGTAACTTATCAGGCCCGTGCGCTTCTTGACTCAGGTTCAGAAGGAACTTTTATTTCGGAGAGATTGTTCAATGTTTTGAAGCTTCCTTTTAATCGCACGAGTGCTCGAATTTCCGGCCTGAACAATTCCGTGTCCGCAGTAGTTCAGAAAGAGTGCACGTTCGCGCTTGGCTCACGATTTGATCCGAATATTTCCTATTCAGTCGATGCGCTTGTGGTACCTCATTTGTCGGGCAATCTTCCATCGCACACCGTGTCTGCTGACTCCTTTTCAAGCCTTCCGCAAATTCAATTGGCAGACCCGCAATTCTACACTAGTTCGAAGATAGATATTCTTATCGGCGGGGACTTTCTACCATCGATAATGCTATCTGGTGTAAGACGCGAGGTTTGCGGTTCACTGATGGCCCAAGAAACAATTTTCGGATGGATTCTGACGGGTCCGATTTCACTTCGTTCCTCATCTCCACGGTCCACAGTTGTTTCGAATTTCTGCGAAATCTCTTTGGATAAAGAGATTTCTCGATTTTGGGAGGTGGAGAATCTTCCAAGGAAGAACTTTACGTCGGCTTCGGATAAATTCTGTGAGGAGTTGTTCGTTGCGACTACGAGGAGGAACGAAGATGGAAAATACATTGTTCATCTTCCCTTCAAAGAAGGATATCCTAACGATCTTCAAATAGGTCAATCCAGGATAAGTGCAATGGCGCAATTCCTTCGAAATGAAGTTCGCCTTTTGCGAAACCCTGATTTCAAGAGAGAGTATGATCAAGTTGTTCAAGAATACGTTCAGTTGAAGCATATGTCCTCAGTCCAGCCTCCGAGTTTTAGCAAAAATCCTCTTCATTATAACTTGCCACACCATGCAGTTATAAAACCGGAGAGTACGACCACTAAAGTTCGAGTGGTCTTCAACGCTTCTTCTGCAACCTCCAACGGGTTAAGTCTTAACGGCATTTTGCATACTGGCCCTGTTCTTCAAAATGACTTAACGGTTCTGATTCTGAAATGGACATCCAGAAAATGTATCGGCAAATATTGGTTCATTCCGATCATACTCCCTTTCAAAGAATTCTATTCCGCAACCGCCCAGATGAGAATGTTCAAGATTTCGAGTTGAAGACAGTGACCTTTGGGGTCAATTGTGCTCCGTACCTAGCTATTCGTACTTTGCTCCAACTAGCTGATGATGTTCAGTCCAGCCATCCAATTGCCAGTAAAATCCTGCACAACTCCATGTATGTGGACGATGCACTTGCTGGTGCACATTCAATTCCTATGGCAATTCACGCAAAAAATGAGCTAAAATCCGCTCTTGAATCAGCTGGTTTCTCATTGAGAAAATGGACAGCAAATTCAAAGGATATCCTAGCGGATCTTCCATCCGATCATTTGCTGTGTGAAGATTTCCTGAATTTCGATGACAGTAGCACAGCAAAAACGCTAGGAATTCGTTGGAATGCTCGTTCTGATTCATTTTATTTCACTACAAAGCCCTTCCCAGACTTCTGCAAAAATACAAAAAGGGAAGTTCTCTCCCAAATTTCGAAACTTTTTGATCCTGCAGGTTGGCTGTCGCCATGTATCGTCGTGGCCAAAGTTCTCATGCAGAAGATATGGTCTGAAGGCACGGGTTGGGATGAAGTCTTAAGTCCTGACACTCTTTCACAATGGAAGACATTCCAATCCGATTATTCCACTCTTGACAACGTTCAGATTCCCAGGTGGATCAACTATGTTCCAAGTTCCGATATTCAATTCCATGGTTTCTGCGATGCTTCAGAGAAAGCATACGCAGCTGCTTTATACGTACGAATAGCTATAGGTAGTTCCGTTTCCACTCATCTGGTATATTCCAAAACAAGGGTTGCACCTATAAAGACACTATCCATTCCGAGGTTGGAATTATGTGGGGCGGTTCTTTTAGCAGAGATGATAGATACCTTGCTTCCAATGTTGGATATTTCGAAATATTCTCTTTTCTGCTGGACTGATTCCACCATTGTCCTTTCCTGGCTGTCCAAACCTCCTTGCTGTTGGATGACTTTCGTAGCCAACAGAGTGTCTAGTATCGTTCAGATGATTGATCCTTCGAAGTGGCGACATGTTCCATCCGAAACTAATCCTGCAGATCTCGCTAGTCGCGGACTTCTACCTCAGGATATAGTCAGAAACGATTTCTGGTGGTTTGGGCCTTCATGGCTCCAAGAACCAGCTGATCGTTGGCCTGATTCCAGTCTTGCTACAATTTCCGAGACTGATTTGGAACGTAAGTCCATAAAATCTCATTTTTCCTACTTCCGGAACTTTGAGGACATTCTTGAACGATTTTCTTCATTTCCTAGAGCGCTTCGGGTGGTCGCTTATGTGTATCGATTTTTCTATCGTACACATCCTAGATACCGTTCCAACTTCTCTAAAGAATCCACTTTGATCACGAGTGCTGAACTTACTATGGTCAGAGATGGATTAATTTCGATGAGTCAAAAGGCCTATTTTCCTAACGAGTACAACGTATTGTCATCCAAAAGTCCGATCCCTCCATCCAGTCCCATCTCCAACTTAAATCCTTTCTTGGACTCCGATGGTCTAATTCGCTCGTGTGGTCGTCTCGAATCATCTCCAGGCCTCTCGTACAGTGAGAGGCGCCCGATAATACTGCCATATAATTGTCAGTACTCCAGGCTCTTGATTCATTTCATTCACCAAATCACAATTCACGGTGGCAACCAACTTGTTCTTCGGATGGTACGATCTCAGTACTGGATTCCGAAAGTCAAGAACCTAGTAAAGACGACAATCAATAAATGTAAGACATGTATACTATACAAGAAGCGTTGTCAGAAGCAGCTCATGGCTGCTCTTCCTCCTGAGAGAGCAGAGTTCTCGCGTCCATTCACTCGTACTGGATTGGACTTTGCGGGACCTTTTGACATCAAAAGCTATAGCGGACGAGCCTGTCGTCTAACGAAGGGTTACGTCTGCGTTTTCGTATGCTTTTCAACAAAAGCGATACACCTAGAAGCGACTTCCGACTTATCCACATCCACATTCCTGACAGCTTTCAATCGGTTCGTCTCTCGACGAGGATGCCCATTACGTTTATATTCCGATAATGGTACAACTTTCGTCGGGGCATCGAAAATTCTAGCGAGAGAGTTCCTTCAGACCTCACACGCTGCTGTAACTGCCAATTATTCACATTCCAACGTAAGCTGGCATTTCATTCCGCCAGGGGCGCCCCATATGGGTGGTCTATGGGAAGCTGGAGTAAAAAGCTTCAAAACCCATTTCCGTAAATTCGCTAGTTCCTTTAAATTCACATTCGAGGAATTTTCCACGCTCTTGACGCGAATTGAAGCTTGCCTTAATTCACGTCCTCTATCACCTATTTCTCAGGAGCCGACAGACTTTTCGGCCCTGACTCCGGGACATTTCTTAATCGGGTCTCCAATACTTACGCCAGTAGATCCTCGTGTGGAGGAAAGTCCTGCCTCCATTCTTAACAGATGGCAGAGACTTAAGGTGATTCATCAGAGTTTTTGTACCCGATGGAAAAACGAGTATCTGCGTGAGCTTCAAAAGCGTGTCAAGTGGCAAACTTCCGAAAAGAATATAGAAAAAAACACACTGGTAGTCGTGAAGGACGACAATCTTCCACCAAATTCTTGGCGTCTTGGCAGAATTACCAAGACGTATTTCGGTACCGATCACCGTGTTCGGGTTGCTGATGTGATAACTCAGAAGGGTACCATCACGCGGCCCATCACTAAACTCGTCGTTATTTCGTCCGAACACTAATTTCCTTCCAACGTTCCAACTATATTTCCTATTTCCTCATCCTCCTATAGAACACCATGCCCAAATCTTCAGCAAAGCGCCGTAACAACCGTAGTCGCCAAATCGGATTCCGGTCGCGTCCTTATGGGCCAAGCTCGTTCCAGTGCCGGGTCTGTAAAGGAAGGCACGCGCTGAAAGACTGCAAAAAGTTCATCGATATGAACATGTCCGACCGAATGGAAGCAGTCCGCCAGCACAAATATTGTGTCAATTGCTTGGCCCATGACCATTCACATGGAACCTGCTTCAGCGATGATGGATGTCACCACTGCCACAAGTTCCATCACACACTGCTCCATGTTGACCCGAAACTACGCGACCAGATTCTGCCACGGCATTCTAGGGCACGTTTCCGTTCACAGTCTCGTTCCCTCTCCCCTAGGCCTTCAACGTCAAAGGGCTCAGCATCTAGAGTCCAAAAGCCCTTGGCTACGGCACCATCAACGTCGAAGGCAACAACGCTGTCCGCCCTAATAAGACAGAACAGTGTCATACTGCTCCCCACAGCCTTGGTTAAGATTGAGGGAAAGAAGGATAAGGCTGTGGCACGTTGCCTTCTCGATTCTGGGTCGCCCTTTAGCCGTATCTCCAAGAAAATGGTCGAAAAGTTGGATTTACTAACGCTGACCCTGAAGGACGAGACCTTATGCCCACTGACCATTTGTTCCAGGTTCGACGCCAACACTAAAATCGAAGGCATCTTCCGTGTGGACAACCGCATTGCTCTGAAGACCCCTACGGAGTCCTTGCCGGAAACTTTTAAAGGCAATTTTCCACATTTATTTTACGCCGACCCGAAATTCTACGTGTCTTCACAGGTGGACATCATAGTCGGCGTCGATCTGTACCCACGCGTCATAGCCGAAGGGGTGTACACGAAGACTGGGTTACCGACGGCACAGAGCACCATCTTCGGGTGGGCTATTTACGGCTCCTGCACAACATAAATTTCTTTAAAATTATTTCTCGTTTCGTTTAATAACAGTAATGAATTAATAAATTGAATTGCTACAAAATGCACTATCGTATTCTCATTCCACAAACAAAACACAAACTTTCTTTTTCAGCTACATCCAGTTCGTTCCAAAGTTCGTTTTCATACTCCAACATACGAATTCCATAGCGAAGTTCCTTTCGTACATCCGTTGGGGTTTGAACCATACTTTTGGATCTTCATGAATTTATTTACTTTAAGTTATTAATTAATTTCATTCATTCCATTCCTAATTTCTATTATTCATTCATATTCTTTTTTGTATTCATATTGCTTCCTAATTTGTAACATACCATGTAATACAGATTCCTTTGTACGACAGGAGCAAGTATGTACGACGAGACTTTGTAGCGACTTTCATTGCAGCGGCACTGCAAGGCGGGCGGTGATGTTAATGCCAAATATTCGTGGTCCATAACCGCAGGCCACCCTAATATTTTCCCGCCGAAACTTTGTCACAGCTTGGCTGTGTAGCGTCCACACATGCGCAAGTTCTAATAGTTTTGATTGTGTTCGTTATTCTCTAGTTCTAAATATGGCTACAATCCGTCCTATGTACTCTCTCCTTTCACTTTCTTCCTACAACATTGTAAAATAAAACTTCACTTGTTATCCGAAGCTCAACACAGCCTGTTTATCTTGGTAAGACTCCTGCCAAAAATTGTTCAAATTCCAATAAAGGAAGAAAACTTTCAATTCAAAATTCTAATTCCTTGGTGTTTTTTCTTTTATTTCCTATTTTCGGTGAACAATTTTTGTGAGAAAATATTCCCACGTCCCTGGTAATATTTTCTGACTCACAGCGTAACACCTACCAATTTCTCCAGGAAACAACAAACAACAAACCTTTGGCGTTTTCACATGTGTTTTTGCTTCCACTAAAAATATGTACTTTATTTGGTAACACATTCATTCCCCTTTACAGGATTGTACAGCATTTTTATCCCTATTCGTCCCGCGCACCCCTTAGAAGTACAAATTTCGAAAAATCATACTACTGCGCTGCTATATGATCAGAGGAATTTACACACTAAATTTCACGATTCTAGCTGTAATACTAAAATTGATACCAGTTTTATCCCTTTTTGTCCCGCTTGCCACTTAAAAGTACATATTTGGAGAAATCCAATTTTACTTCGTTTCTATATGGTCATAGGAATTTACTTACCGAATTTCACGATTCTAGCTGTAATACTTTAGTTGGTACCCTCTTTGTCCCGCTCGCCCCTTAAAAGTACAAATTTCGAAAAATCCAATTTTACTTCGTTTTTATATGGTCAGAGGAATGTACATACCAAATTATACGATCCTAGCTGTAATACTTTAGTTGGTACCATTTTTATCCCTTTTTGTCCCGCTCGCCCCTTTAAAGTGCTAATTTCGAAAAATCCACTTTTACTTCGTTTCTATATGGTCAGAGGAATTTAAATACCAAATTTCACGATTTTAGCTGTAATACTTTAGTTGGTACCCTTTTTGTCCCCCTCGCCCCTTAAAAGTACAAATTTCGAAAAATCCAATTTTACTTCGTTTCTATATGGTCAGAGGAATTTACATACCAAATTTCACGTTTCTAGCTGTAATACTTTAGTTGGTACCATTTTTATCCCTTTTTGTCCCGCTCGTCCCTTAAAAGTACAAATTTTGAAAAATCCAATTTTACTTCGTTTCTATATGGTCAGAGGAATTTACATACCAAATTTCACGTTTCTAGCTGTAATACTTTAGTTGGTACCATTTTTATCCCTTTTTGTCCCGCTCGTCCTTTAAAAGTACAAATTTCGAAAAATCCAATTTTACTTCGTTTCAATATGGTCAGAGGAATTTACATACCAAATTTCACGTTTCTAGCTGTAATACTTTAGTTGGTACTATTTTTATCCCTTTTTGTCCCGCTCGTCCCTTAAAAGTACAAATTTCGAAAAATCCAATTTTACTTCGTTTCTATATGGTCAGAGGAATTTACATACCAAATTTCACGTTTCTAGCTGTAATACTTTAGTTGGTACTATTTTTATCCCTTTTTGTCCCGCTCGTCCCTTAAAAGTACAAATTTCGAAAAATCCAATTTTACTTCCTTTCTATATGGTCAGAAGAATTTACATACCAAATTTCACGTTTCTAGCTGTAATACTTTAGTTGGTACTATTTTTATCCCTTTTTGTCCCGCTCGTCCCTTAAAAGTGCAAATTTCGAAAAATCCAATGTTACTTCGTTTCTATATGGTCAGAGGAATTTACATGCCAAATTTCACGTTTCTAGCTGTAATACTTTAGTTGGTACCATTTTTATGCCATTTTGTCCCGCTCGTCCCTTAAAAGTACAAATTTCGAAAAATCCAATTTTACTTCGTTTCTATATGGTCAGAGGAATTTACATACCAAGTTTTCACGTTTCTAGCTGTAATACTTTAGTTGGTACCATTCTTATCCCTTTTTGTCTCGCTCGTCCATTAAAAGTACAAATTTCGAAAAATCCAATTTTATTTCCTTTCTATATGGTCAGAGGAATTTACATACCAAATTTCACGTTTCTAGCTGTAATACTTTAGTTGCTACCATTTTTGTCACTTTTTGTCCCACTCGTCCCTTAAAAGTACAAATTTCGAAAAATCTAATTTTACTTCGTTTGTTATGGTCAGAGGAATTTACATACCAAATTTCACCATTCTAGCTGTAATACTTTAGTTGGTACCATTTTTATCCCTTTTTGTCCCGCTCGCCCCTTAAAAGTACAAATTTCGAAAATCCCTATTGTAGCTCTTCTTCTTGGTCAGTGCAAGAAACTCACCGATGTTCATGTTTCTAACTACTGCCGTTTAGTCAGGACGAAGGTTCGATGTTTATCCCTTTTTGGGCCATTTTACCCCCTAAAAGTACGAATTTCGTAAAACCCTTTCTTAGTCGACGTCTACGTCATATTTGGGAACTACCCTGAAAAATTCATGACCCTAGCTTCAGCCGTTTGGCCGCGGGGCTGGTCAATGATAGGTCAGTCAGTCAGTAACGCAACTCTTTTATATATATAGATGTATGTATGTACGTGTCTACGTTGTTTGTTTTATTTTGAGTTTCATGACATTTATCACTTGCACGTAACAATTATAGTAACTATTGTAAGGCGATCTGCAAACTATAAAATTGCTGATTAACCATGACCCCTCAGCAACATTGCGGCGAGTGTGAGAAAAAGCTTCAAGGATCCAATTTCTTGACTTGTGGAATGTGTGACCTTCCTTATCATATGAAGTGTGCTTCTTCTAAAGTTCCTAGCCTTACTGAAGCAATGATAGACATGATAAAAAAGAGTAAAGGTGGACTGATGTTTAAGTGTTTTTCAAGTCATAATTCCCCGAAGAACAATTCTGAAGTTTGCTATGAAATTTCTTCGTCAGCTGACATTACATCTAAGCTTACGGGACTGGAAGCCAGTATAGAGAAGTTGTCCAAAATTGTTGCGGAAGACGTTATGTCGAAACTATAAGACATCAACGATGAGGTTGCTAGCTGTTCAACAGAAACAAAGGAGACTGAAAGTTATGTGAAAGCTAAAGTTCAACAGTTGGATTGAGGAGGCAGTTGAATAGGGGTGATATCTTAATCAGTGGCCTTCCTTCCAACATTTCAGTTGTCGTAATTGCTAAATGCAATTGTATTTTCAAACGTGATCTTCTCTTCAGTAAATATATGGCCGATCAAAACTTAAAGCTGAACCAAATCATCGATTGTGATATTGAATCGAGAATTTATATTAACGACAATCTTCTCTTCAGTAAATATATGGCCGATCAAAACGTGAAGCTGAACCAAATCATCGATTGCGATATTGAATCGAGAATTTATATTAACGACAACCTGACACCATTGGCAGATAAAATGAATTATATGTGCCGAAGGCTAATGCAGCATAAGAAAATCAAAAAATTTAAGCTCATTAACAAGAATGTTCCTGATGTCAATATCATTTAATGATAGAAAATATCAGACACTGAATTTTGAAAGTTACCGGCTGTTATAAAGGAATCTGATGTTGAAATTGCTGGTAAATAATTCCTTATAATATTACTTCTTTTTATATTTTATTATTCCATTAAATTCCTATTAAAAGTAAAACGGTTTTTTATACTAATTTAGAGATATATGACAAACAGAATTAACCAGTTACATATATGTTCTAGTAGAATAGAAATTCGACGAATTTATGGTTTGGTTGAGTGAGTGTGGCCCAGGTCACATCAGATATGCTGAAGAGATCGAGAGGTTTTCACTTCTGTCATACTAATATGAACTATAAAATGCAATCAAATCTGCAACACTAACCGTTTTCCTAATTTTTCTTGAACCACTATTATTGTAGACCTCATATATACATTAGGATGGGTCACGAAAATAAATTGTAGCGGTCACCCCCAGAAATGAAGATTGGATTGTTTAGTGATGATCTACAAAATATTTCGTCACTGGGTCAAGCCATCTGTGAGCTAACTGCTTCTGAAAACACCTCTAAAAATTATGTTTTTCCCGTGTATTTTTTTTTAAGATACATTTTTGCCCAAATTTTTTTTTTAATTAATAGGCCCTTGGAGCACTTTCAATAAAAATTTTTATTGTTGTCTGAGAATAACTGATTGGTAGAATTATTGGCCGTTTATATTGATTTTTTCAGGTTTCCAAGGTGACAGCTAAAAACTCATATTTCTTGGAAACATTTTTTAATACGTATAATGAAAAATAAATATGAGGTATCAATACCTTTCGAATGATGACTAAATGATGAATATCGGACGAAAAAATACGTCACTGACTCCATTTTTGTGAAATAATTTAATGCAGACGATGTTCAGCTGTTCAAACACTTTTTATTTTTATAAAATACTACCACCAAATACGAAAAATTTTCGGCCCAATATTCGACCAATAAAGTACCAGAGATACAAGCCGACCGATTTTAATTCTACAAGCCGCCGTCGCCGCATGTTTCTGCACGAGTCGCGCCGCCTACGATTTCATCGGCTCAAATCGAATTCAACCACGCCGTATTTCATCGACTTATATCGACTTCAACCACTCCGCCGAGATTTGACGGAGTTCTATCTCAGTCAAATCTTACTACCAAAATAGACAAACCACTTAAAATTACAAAAGAAAATATAACTGTAGACTTATACAACCTACTACTGTGAAATATATTGATCTTTCTTTCAATTTTGTATTCCACTATATGATGATTGTATTTTGATTTGAAAGTCGCATTTATATAAGTCAATTTCAGTACGTGTGGCCATGTGTTCCTACAAATAACAATAAACAACAGCTCCTCTATTGTGCTTTTTAGTGTGTCAAAATAGGTATAGTATTATCATTCTTTGGAAGGATTATGATATTCAAGATGTCTGGTCAAATATGCCTGACATGAAAAGCTGTAATTGAAAAAATATTTATTAAATTCATCCATATTATAAATTTTGGGAATGGATTCCCACTCCCGAAAAATAATTGTTTGGGGATAATAAGATTAAATTATGGGAACATTGGCTATTATTAACGAATATTGAACTATTTTCCAAAAATAAAAGAAATGGTGTTAAAAACCAATACAAATTATTCTCTCAATTTTACCAAAATTTTCAAATAAATAGGGGTGATGGAATGACAGAACGAGCCGGCAAATCAGCCGAAAGCCGCCGACCCATTTTGAACAGCGCCGCCGCCGCCGTTAATTATGGATCTGCTTGAAACTATGTAAAGTACTCTAAAACAAAAATCAAAATGTATATTTAAAGTGATTTCAAGGTTCTATTATTTCAGAAATAATAATGAGAAAAAAGTAAAACAAAAAATATTACAAACGAATAGCATAATTTTTAGGGGTATTTTTAGGAGCGTTTAGCTCACAGATGTCTTGATCTAGGAACGAAATGTTTTGCAAATCATCATTAAACAATCCAAACTATATTTTAGTGGGGTGACTGGAACTTGTTTTTCCATGTGTGCATTATGTCAGTTTTTTCCTTCACCTTTTTCCCTGCTGTTTTTACGACCTTTACTATAACTATACGAAATCCCATTCCCGTTTCCCAAGGGTCGTAAATGTAGCTGGAAATTGTTTAGAGAAATTTCTGGAGAAAATGCTGCCTGTACTCTTGAAATATGTCGCATTTTTATTGAATACAATTTAAAACGAAAAACCCCTTTCACAAAACAGAAAAACATCGTATGTGATGTAAACATACTTAAAAATAAAAGGAAGACATACATTTCTTAAAACTTTAATAAGGTTGGTTGCTTAAAGAACATGTTTGCACTCTCGGATAACAAAGTTTTTAGAAACCATTTTTCAAGGATGCACTTTTTAAGAAATAAAAACGAGAATGCGGTTTCCGGGCAAGTCTTATTATTTCACAACCTTTCCGTATTTTCTAATGTGAGAATTTTTTATTCATATACTCTTTTGCATTGATGACCTGTAATCTGGTTAATTCTTTGTCGAAAAATTTAAAACTTTATATTTATGATTTTATTTTACGTAATAACAGTTTTGTTATTTTTCCACTAATATTTTTATATAATTCTCACTGTTTTTGCAATAACTTTATTATGGATTGCTAAATTCTGCTTTTAAATGGAGATTTTTGAATTGAAATTACCATTCATTCTGTTGACATTCTGACCCGGCAAACGTTGTTTTGCCTTCAAATTTTATTTATTTATCGGTGCAGGTAATTCACATTTATTTGAAAAAAAAAAATGTGAATAGTTTATTAAATGATAAAAAGTATATGCATAATTAAGAGAACGTTAGTGTTACTCATTATAGTGGATCCGGAGAACTTCATCTCACAGGCGTTGTCCTACGTCATTTTAAAATTTCAGAAAATCTGTGGTCAATTGTCAATTGATTCTTTTTTTAAATATTTGCTGGATGGGTTACGGTCGTTTCGATTTTGAATTGTATTTTTCTTAATTTAATCACTCTGTGATAAACCATATTTTTTTGTTGCCAGGTGCGAGAACAATCAAAGCGGATGGGTTTCCGACACGAGAACATGCATGCTGACTGTGTGAAAAACATTCATTCTCCAGACTGAGGCCACGAACACTCAATGTGGCGAATGCGAGACGAATTGGAAATTAGATTCGCTTAAACTCGAATGGCATATCGGTTGGAATCATCGGAATTCTCGGAATGAGAACTTCCTCACCTTTGAACTATTCTTTTAGTATTCTTGCGTGAATCACATTGCTCATGAGTTTTGTGACCGTTAAACGCGTTCCCTTACATACTTTTGGTTGATTGATATTGCAAAGCATGATGACAACTGAAACAATCTTAAATTGTGCGGTGGCAATCCAGGCACATCCAATGAATTCAAAATCTCAGTTGGATAGCTGCTTGCTTCGTCTTAGTTTATTATACAGTCGATAGATTTGCAGGAATGCAGTGAACCAACGATTTGATTTTGAATTGTTCAGTTTAAGTGATCCACATCCTTGTTATTTGCCAATTGTTCGAACCCATTGGCTTAATGCGAAAGGGTCGTATGGTCGACGATCTTGCAATGGCATTCCTAACCTGACTAACAAACTGCTGCACATGAGGTAACACATGCCTTCTATCAAAACCAAAACCTGTCAATGTTGTCGCTGGTGGGTTTTGAGCACGCTGAGCAGCATTTGCTGCAGTGAAATAGACTGGTTGACCGTTTTCCGGATGCACTGCCAAATGAGTAACAATCTGATAGCGTTCGTAAATGGAAAATGAGAATATACGCCAAATTGGCGCTCCGTTTTTAGGAATCATCAAACGGTATGCGTAAAAATTCATTGCGCCGACATTCTTAGATTGAATCTGCGTTCATCAATAACACAGTGGAACATTTTTGGGGTTATTGTCTGGGGGGTGAGAAATTCCAAGTCAGGGTGATGGTACTAGGTCAGTAGATTAAAACCCTCAAAGGGTTTTGCGTTCGTATGTGCCAGTTTTTTTATGACCATTTACATTTTTTCCTTATCTTGATGTTTTTTCGCTTAGTTGTAAAATGTTGGCAAAAACGTAGTTTGACATAACTCGAGAACAACTAGTTCGATTTTGCTGAAATAAATTGAGAAAAATTAATAATTACATTTTCTTTAATCCATTAATATACTGTTTCTCTACCAAATCAACATTTGTGCAATTAGAAATAAATTTATGAAGAAAATTTTGCCAAAAATTTTTTTTTTTAAAACATATAAATCCCAAACGGAAAAACGTGTCGAGTCTTATAACTTTCACGTAAAGTCACATAACCTATAAACAAAATGCGACATAGATCATAGAAATTGATTAACGCGTTCTGCTTTTATTTACAATTAAGTAAAGGTATGAATTTCAAATATTTGCTCGAGATATGCTCAAAATTCCTTGGAAAAAAGGTTGATGACTTTTTTTATGATTCTCAGAATTAAAAAAAGAGTAATAAACAAAAGGTTATTACATTTTTATGGTTGCTGTAACAAACTAAAAAACGGTCATAAATGTGCGTGAACAATTAAAAGGAAAACGATTTTTTTTTGCAAACGATTTGGGTTTTATTAAATTCATTTCAGCCTTACACAATATAAAATATCTTAAATCTAACAGTGGTAATTTACATCCTAGCATACTATAGTATCTTTCAAGGACAATGTCATTTATACTAAAGTTATGTCGCAGCTTGCTGCTAACATGGCATTCTTTCATTTTTTTACATTAACATGTTTTCCCTTAAAAAATAGAATTATATAAAAAAGGAAGAGCTTTAACATTTTATTTCTTATACTAACACTTACACTAAATGCTTACAAACTACTTAAAAACTATTATATACAAATTATTGATTGGTATTGTATACCGTGTCGTCAATGTCCAAGCTCTTAAACCGTCTGTGGTAGAACAAGAGTTTGTCCGCCCGGTAAAGAAGTCCCTCGGAATCGAGAGTCAGTAGCCCAGCAGGTGGAAGGAACTCATTACTGAGTTGCATTTCCGGTCATCTCAACACAACCCCTAATCAGTCTGTTGTCCAGAAAATCAGCCCTTCCATAGAAGTTCAGAGCATTCCGGACAAGAAAGACATCGATTCTATTGAAATCGATAGAACCGTAAATCTTCCGGCAGGATGGTCTCCTAGGGATACCATCGGAGCCCATGACTCGCTTAAGTCCCAGACAGGAAACCAAAATCGTCCTTTCCCATCTCCTGAGTCTTTCCATTTGGCTGGAAGAGATCCAATACCAGACTGGAAAGGCATAGGAGAGTAGCGGCCTAATTATCTGTCGATATAATAATAACCTAACTTCGTCACCCAGTCCTCCCCTACATCTGAGAATTCTGTGGTACAACATGTATGTCTTCTTCACCTTACTTAACATGAGGTCAATGTGTCGATAGAACCTAAAGTTTTCATTAAAAGTCACCCCTAGATATTTAATTTTCACCGAGTTGCGCACCCGTTCCCCTCCAATCCGTATTTCAGGTTCATATGACCTGCAATTTGGATAAAGGAGGGACCTTTTCCCCTTGAATATGATACTGTCGCATTTACCAACGTTCAGTTTCAATTTCCACTTACGGAAGTATTCCGACAACTCTGAGAGATATGAGTTCAGTCTCAAGTTAACGGTACGGGACTTAGGCCCCGAAGCAGCGACAAGGATATCATCCGCATACACTAGGAGTAGATCTCTATCCGGTGGCTGCGGGATATCACTTACAAATATGTTGTAGAGTACAGGTCCAAGTAATGAGCCCTGTGGTACACCTGCTACAACATTCCTACTGTCTGACCTACTGTCCCCTACTTTCATTCTAAACGTCCGATCCCTTAAAAAATCTGCGACTATCCTACAAGTGTTGCCTCCAAAACCGTACATCAACATCTTGTGCACAATGCCGTCCTGCCACACAGTATCAAAAGCCTTAGCAAGTCCAGGCTTACCGCAATGGTAGCCTGTCTTTTGTTCAATGCCCTCGATACGTAGTCGCCGAACACAACCAGTGCATGAGATGTGGAATGTCCTCTCTTGAAGCCGAACTGATTATCTGTAAGTATATCCAGATCTTCTATCGTCCGATTTACCCGCGCTAGGATAAAGTGTTCCAGGAGTTTCCCGAAGGCCGATAACAGCTATATCGGTCGGTAGCTTCCACACAAAGTGGGGTCAGTTCCGGGTTTGTGAATTGGAATCGTTACTGATTCCTTCCACGCCCTCGGAAAATAGCCCAAGTTGAGGCAGTGATTAATTAGCACCGCTAGGAACGTCCACGTTGTCAAACCAGTCTTTCTCAGAACTATGTCCGGTACACCGTCAGGTCCATTCGACTTGCGGTTCGGTCTACTCCTAAGAGCTGCGCCTACCTCCGCAGGGCTAATCAGCCCGAGATCATGCCACCTGTCATCGTCCCCTCTGGATGAACCATCTGCGCAAATGTCAGATGAAAATTCCACCAGCGGAGTTCTGTCCACCAAGTCCATCACTCTAGCCCTAACAGCTACCTCAAAAGGAGCTGTGGTAGAGAGTTGATCAGGCAGAACACACTGTAGGCCATCCGCTAGAAGATTAGCCTTACCATCATCACCTGTTATCAGGACACCATTTGGGTCTAACAGATTAGATATCGGCTTTCTAGAACTTATGCTAGCAGCACCCTTAACCTGTTTAAAAGTCTTGTTGTTCACTTTTATCCCCCTGAGGTAGTTTGCCCAGTGCTCACGTTCAAGCTGAGCAATAGCTCCCTGTATTATTCGGTCCAGGTTCCGAATGTCAGCCCTCAGTATTTTCTGCCGTCCGTAGTCGGTCCTTTGGCAAATCCTCCTAAGTCTTTTTTTCTCGCGGATGAAGCCAAGAATATGCGGAGGAAGACGCCTGAGTCCCCTACCCCCGGGAGTAATCCTGGGAATAGAAGCCTCCATGGCCTCCCTGAAAACCGCGCTCATATTCTGTTCACTACGCAATGTAGGAAACATTTTAAGCCGTGAAGGCTCTTCAGGTCCGAGTCCCTGGATACGTGGATAAGCCATTTAGCTCCACACAGCTTCGCTACCTTTAATACATTAAGGTTGAAATTGACCCCAGCCAATCCAGCCTTTACGTCTTCTACCTCGTAGTCGTCTGACAGTCTGTCAATGACTACACTGTACGGCCCTGTGCCTTTAGGAGTGTACGTGTAGAAAGCGTACTTTTGCTCCTTTAGGGTTTCCTTCATTTTAGTAAAGTCATCTAGTTTCTCTGTGTTGAGATGCGTCACTGTCCTGTTAATTACTTTGCACATATAGTTACTGTGCCCTAACACTCTAGTCATCTTCCTTGTTAGTTCCCTAACACCTACATTATATAAAATAATTGTCGGAATGCTTAATTTAGATTTCTTACCGGAAGTTGATTCCGTCGTCTTTTTCCCTTTTTTGGTTGGTTTCTTGATGCAGCTGTCGTTCTTTTGGGTACGGCTCCTTTTGGTTCTATCTTCTTTTGCTCCAGCGGGAGCAAACATCCTTCTTTTGCTGTTGCACCGGCGCACTGTGGTCATTATTTTGAGATAGCGGCCAAAACTCCTTTTGGTTTTTGTTCTCCGATTTTAAAGTTATTAGACTTATATGAAAGTAGACAGTAGTAAACCTCGGGTGCCAAAAAATTGGAACTCTATTTTAACTATTTCACTGAGAACAGGGTGGTCCAAAATGGGCTTTTTCAGAATTTATGATATTTATGATATTTTTAGTTAATTTTTAAAGTTGAAATGATCATAACTTTTTTGTTTTTCAAGATTTTTGGACGAAATAAATTTTGTGTTGTAACTTAACTTATTTCCTATCACTGGTAGGAAAAATTGAAGCTCTACTGTTTGCAGAACAATTTAAATATTTTTTTAAAAAAGGTCTAATTCATAGAGCACAACTCCTGTGAGTCAAAACACAAATTTACTATTTTGTAGTCCTAACCCTCCCCTACATTCCTATATATACATGTCCATGCATCGGGACTGCACTTTTTGAGCTACAGCAATTTTTCTGACCCAAGGTAAGATATTCGGTACAAATGCACGTCATATTTTTTGAGAAGTTATTTGTATGTGAAAGTGGCTATTATGCATATATTTTGATGAAATTTTGTACAAGAGTTCTTATTGACCCAAAAAATAATTCTGTTGAAATTAGGAGAATTTGGCCCATATTTGGACCTAGTCCACATAGAAGGGTGTATCAAAATTTTGACAAAAATGACAATAGAATCTGACAACATTCGCTTTGCTTACAAACCAAATAGAACATTAAATTCAATTTTTACCAACATTAACGACAAAACACAACGAAGAGAACATTAGAAACGAGAATGAATCACAAAAATGAAAGAGACAACAGCACTGTCACAACTTAGTGCTATCCAGTGCACGAAAACAAACGAAACGATTGACGTACATATCATCCAAAGTCATTATTATTCATTACACAGTACAACACATGATTTGCCAACTCAATTCTGAGAACAGTATGTGAAATTTCTGCATCATTCGTTTTGTCTTCTTACCTGCCGAAATATTTTTAATATCGATTTGAAGTTAGTACTATCGTATAGGGGAATTTATCACGTTTTAGGCCCTGTTGTTTGACATAGCTCGACAGCCACTAGCCCGATTTAGTTGAAATAAATTTTAAAAAATTAAGAATTACAATTCCCTTAATCTGTTCATATATTGTTTTCCTATACAAGCAACAGTTTACAAGTTAAAAATAAGTTTCCAATAAAAAATGAAGAAAAATTTTTTTTAAATTCATAAAAAATACAAAACGGAAATAAGTTTCAAGTGTAGTTACTTTTTCGCAAAGTCACATAACCTATGAGCAAAATGAGACAAAGATCATGAAAATCGATGCACGCGTTTCGCTTTTATTCGCAATTTCAAAAAATAAAATAAAAATAAAAATTAAAAAATTATCATGCAAAAAAAAATATTTATAAAAACTTTATGAAAATAAAATAATATGCAATTAATACGCAATAATAATATGCATAAAAACCAAATTCAGAACATTTTTTTCAATTATTGGCAATATCCATGCTTGCAGAAGTTGACGCTTGTGGTTCTGATGATCTTGTTTTCTTCGTAGGTTGTTCATGAAAGAATCACTTTTGATCAATTTCCGAATATCAGGTCCGTTCAGAATACCTGTTTTAAATACATTTGCGAATAATGACGACCCCTAAATGTGCGTTGAATTTCTGTAAAAAACAGGTAGCCAACTGAAAAACCCATAGTAAGCAAAGTAACTTTTAATTATTTGGGTTTTTCACATTTAGGGGTGGTCATTATTCGGAAAATTTAAACCTCACACATGGTGAAACAGGTATATAGCGACGGTAAAAAAATATGCACCCATTTACAAGTACCTGTCAGTAAAATAGTGAACAATACACAGTATAAATAGGTGTGCATTGATCGATTTTACTCATTCAACAAGTGTCGACGAACGCGAAAAGTACAAGTCAATATTTTGAAAGTGCAGTTTTTAATAGTGAATTATATAATTATATATAATTATTGTTTAAACAATGGCTAAATTCAGTTATAGTGTTCTATCTGATATATATTTTGAACGGAAAGATGAAAACGACATTATTTTACATATAATGAATAATCCATTCTTCAAAATATCCGACAAACAAGAAATTAAAATTCATAAGTTAAAAATAAAAAACTTTTTAAATACTTTAAGAAAACGGTACAATCAATGTTCCAGAAACAAGAAATTGTTTTACTCACGCAACCAAGAATGGCTAAGAAATAAACTTATTTTTGAAAAGCCATCAGTAACTACCACGGAAACTGGAAAAGGTGGTCGACCAGCAAAGCCAATTGATAATTGTAGTGAAAGATCACGAAGACGCAAGCTTAAACATATCAATGAAGAAGTTTGTTGTAGCATCATAAAGGATTCATTTCTGCATCAAATTCAACCATCGAAAACTAAAAAGAGTAAAATTGCTATCATTGAAAAAATAGTGGAAGCAAGCCCCAGACGCACAAAAAGGATTTAAGAAAGTATGCCGACACCCACTGAAGAAAATAAATTTACTCCAGAAGAAGCACTTGCACTATTTTTGGATTTGAAAATGACTAAAAACCAATATACAGAATTGCGGAAGCGAACCAATGAAAAAAATTGTGGAATTTTTCCATCATATCGAGATTTAGTTTCTGCCAAAAAAGATTGCTTACCTTCACCAACTGCTATTAGTGTAACTTCAAGTTCAGCAGAAATAAAATTGCAGGATCTTCTTGAACACACTGCAGAACGATTATTAAAGACATTTGATGCTGACTATTTAAAGAAGTTTAAAAATTGCAGCATGACTTTAATTTCTAAATGGGGATGTGATGGGGATGAAGTTTAGGAATAATAAATAAGTATTGGTTGTAAAATACGATTGAAGAAAATAAGAAATTATAAAAAATATACCTATTTAAAATGTCAAAATATTCAACTTTTACATGGAAACTCAACAAAAAATTAAAATTCATTTTTAACTCCACATTACTTACGTTCCTATCAGTCGATTTTTACGTTTGAACACGCAAATTGAAGCTTAAAGTCCCTCCTATTGAACAAAACAATTTGCGTAAAAAAATACCAATCCGGCCAAAAGTTATAGAGTTTTGACCGCTATCTCGCGAAATTGACCACTGTGCGGCGGTGTGCTAACAGCTTGAGACGTCGTTGCGCTCAAAACCTTAATCCGTGGCATCGGCGGTGTGCTCACGGCTGCCCCAGATGTCTGTGGCTTTGCCTCTTCTGGGACATCTTCTTCCATTTCACTGTCTTCTTCATCAGAAGTCAGGCGTTCCTCGAGCTCTTCAATGCGTTTTTTTAACAACGCATTCTCCTCGATCAATTTTTTGAAGTTGGTTACATTAGTCTCGAACTCCATTTCGGTTTGGGGTTTTTCTGTTGGCTACCTGCTTGATTTTTTACACGAATTCCACCCACATTCATGAGTGGTCATGTTTTAGAACGTTGCAAGATGCGCCAATTCATAAGTACCTGTCGGTAAAATATTGAAAAATATGAAAATGAAATAGTATAAATAGGTATTCATTGTTCGTTTTTTGTCATTAAACAAGTGCCGACGAACGCGAAGAGAACAAGTATTTTCCCTCCAGTTTTTTAAAAGTGAACAAAAGTGAATAGAATATGGAACTGTGCAAGCCAGATATAAATAGCTTCTGCTACTGCTGTGGTCAATATGACTCAACACATAAAAAAAGGGGAAATTTCAGTACTGCTTTTGTTCAAATATACGAGATGTACTTCAACCGAAATGTTATACTGAACAAAAATTGGGTACCAAATGTGGTGTGTAAAAGCTGCTACAACCGTCTAATGGATTGGAAAAATAGAAGTCGTGAAACTATGCCATTCAGTATCCCAATGACTTGGACTAATCCTGGCGAAGGTCACAATCCATTGAATTGCTATGCATGTGCGAATAAAGGAGCCGCAAAAAGGATAAGAAAATAATTACGTTGGTGTTGCAAGTGCCGTTGGCTACCTGCTTGATTTTTTTTACACGAATTCCACCCACATTCATGAGTGGTCATGTTTTAGAACGTTGCAAGATGCGCTAATTCATAAGTACCTGTCGGTAAAATATTGAAAAATATGAAAATGAAATAGTATAAATAGGTGTTCATTGTTCGTTTTTTGTCATTATACAAGTGCCGACGAACGCGAAGAGAACAAGTATTTTCCCTCCAGTTTTTTAAAAGTGAACAAAAGTGAATAGAATATGGAACTGTGCAAGCCAGATATAAATAGCTTCTGCTACTGCTGTGGTCAATATGTCTCAACACATAAAAAAAGGGGAAATTTCAGTACTGCTTTTGTTCAAATATACGAGATGTACTTCAACCGAAATGTTATACTGAACAAAAATTGGGTACCAAATGTGGTGTGTAAAAGCTGCTACGACCGTCTAATGGATTGGAAAAATAGAAGTCGTGAAACTATGCCATTCAGTATCCCAATGACTTGGACTAATCCTGGCGAAGGTCACAATCCATTGAATTGCTATGCATGTGCGAATAAAGGAGCCGCAAAAAGGATAAGAAAATCGTATAATTACGTTGGTGTTGCAACACCATTGCCTCATTCGGACCACATTCCTGTGTCAAAAGCTTCTAGCCCAGATATTGTATCTTCTATGACCGCTCCGAGTTTTGAAGCAGCATACGGTTTAAGTGATGAGACCTCATATAATCCCGAACCATCTGTGTCCAACGAGCCTATTTTGGTAAATCAAAATAGCCTTGATTCAATTGTTGCCAAATTGGAACTAACACAGCATAAATCAGAAGAACTGGCTTCTTTTATGAAATCAAACAATCTTTTGTCACCCGGTGAAAGTCACAGCTTATCGAAGTCGTCAGGCAACACTCCAAACTTTATTCCTTGTGAATGATGAAAAAACTTCTGCATATTGCCCGGATGTAGGAAAATTGATGGACGCAATGGAAAATATGAAGCAGATGACTGGAGGCTATTTATTGACAGTTCAAAACTCAGCTTGAAGGCGGTTTTACTGCATAAGACCAATAAAAAACCTTCAGTTCCAATCGTCTATAGTACAGAAACGAAAGAAAAATATGATGCACTGGAAAATATTTTAAAAATGGTTAACTACGCCAAGCATATGTGGCGCATATGCTGCGATTTAAAAGTTGTAGCAATGCTTTGCGGCCTTCAAAGCGGCTATATAAAAGTGACCAATATGCATGCCACGGATGGAAACTCAGAGAGCACAGCAGGTTACAAACGGCCAATATTAGTCGTGAGCCTCTAGTGCCGAAGGAGAAGATATTGCTGCCTCCACTGCATATTAAACTTGGAATTGTTAAGAATTTCATCAAAACTGTCGCCAAAAGAGATGAAGTTTTCTTGTGTTTGAAACTAATTTACCCGAGACTCAGCGAAAGTAAAATTAAAGAAGGTAAATTATAATATCACATTCATTTTCCATGATTTTCCATCTTAACAACTTCATTTTTTCCAATCAGGCGTACTAAATAGTCCAGATATACGAAAGCTGATTAAAAGTGGCGCATTCAACAATATTTTGATTGACGCTGAATTGGACGCATGGCAGGCAATCAAAGAAGTAATAGAAGGATTGTTGGGAAAGCATCGTTCTACCAACTACGATGTTTCTGTCGCAAGGATGTTAAGATCGTTCTCGGAAATTGGTGTCCACATGTCCTTGAAAATCCATTATTTACATCATTATCTGGACTACTTCAGCAAACAATTGGCTACCGAATCTGATGAACAAGGCGAACGCTATCATCAAGTTGCTATGCCATTTGAAATGAGATATAGAGGGAAAAAGTCGCCGAGTGCAATACTTGCGGAAATTTGCTGGTGGAGTAAGCTTGTGTGCCAAGACAAGGATGATCCTGATGATAAAGAATTTTCAGGAGGTGCAGAAGGGCCAGCAGTGGAGTGACACATTGACATTATGTGTGGTTCAGAAACTGATGACAGCGATGAATGCGATGCCACTAGTCCCGAACTACCACCATCGAAAAAGTCTAGGCAATATTTATTAAAATAAATAAAAATAAATAAATAAAATAAAAATAAAAATAAAAAATTATAAAAATTTTTACTTTATTTTTTTAGTAGTTTATGGCCAGAAGTCGGGAGTTATTGGGGAAAATTTATAAAAAAGGCGATAAATGACACTTTTTTGAATAAAAACATATATCAATATTCTTGTCAAAATGGGATACCTTCACTTAATTGTAAATAAAAGCAGAACGCGTTAATCGATTTCTATGATCTATGTCGCATTTTGTTTATAGGTGATGTGACTTTACGTGAAAGTTATAAGACTCGACACGTTTTTCCCTTTGGGATTTATATGTTTAAAAAAAAATTTTTTTTGGAAAAATTTTCTTCATAAATTTATTTCCAATTGCAAAAATGTTGATTTGATAGAGAAACAGTATATTAATGGATTAAAGAAAATGTAATTATTAATTTTTCTCAATTTATTTCAGCAAAATCGAAGTAGTCGTTCTCGAGTTATGTCAAACTACGTTTTTGCCAACACTTTACAACTAAGCGAAAAAACATCAAGATAAGGAAAAAATGTAAAAGGTCATAAAAAAACTGGCACATACGAACGCAAAACCCTTTGAGGGTTTTAATATACTGACCTAGTACCATCACCCTGACTTGGAATTTCTCACCCCCCACATTGGCTGTTGTACTGTGTAATATCTGCTCCAAATGAAGTCATTTGAAAGCTGTTAAAGCCGTTATATTTCTGAGTGTTCGATATAAAATGAAGTGATTCTGGTCTTTCGCCATGAAGCAATGGTGGTAATTTAACCTTGCCACAGCACAATCCAGGCGTTTCTACAGTGAACTTCAATGCTCCCTAAACATAAACGTCATCTATCATGAAGATGGCGTCGTAAAATCACTCCATACAAATCGGTGATATTTCGGGAATTTTCTTGGGTATTCTTCTTGTTTGGCCGGCGACCAATCCGAATTGGTGCTAATCATCGAAATCGGTCCATGCGTTCTTGAGTTATAAGCGTAGTAACAATGCGATTAGGAACTTGATTTTGAATAGCGCAAACCTAAATATAGTACATTTTAACGCTCAAAGTATGGTGCCTGGCCCTGATTCTGGAAAGAATGATGAAATTTGTTCTATTTTTGGTGAGTGTTTTTTGATGTGATGGAGTATCGGAATCGTGTCTGAAATGTTGTGTATTGGACAATGTTGTTAATATAGAGGGTTACCGTCTATACAGAATGGATAGAGCAGTAGGTCGTGCTGGTGGGGTGTGTGTGTGTGTTCAAAAGTCGTTAGGATCGAAGGTAGTATGTGAAATTGATAGATTGAGGCAGAAAATAGGTATACGGTAATATTTTTAGCTGTGAGGATGCCATAGCAAGTCTTTCTTCTCAATATGAAAACACTATTTTAGTTGGGGATTTTAATATTAACCTTTTTAAGAGAAGTATGGAAATGCGAGATTTTGGTAACTGTTATGGGCTCGATATTGTACATAACGCCATTCCCAAACATGAATGACCCAAACATTCAATTGAATACTTTTAATTGGGTTGATGTTGATTGACATATAATGCAGCTGGATGCAGCCATCGTGTTAGTCAAAGCCTGACCTACTTTTCCATCAATCATTGTCAGCACTAATTGGTAGCTTACTTCAATTTGCTGGCCATCTAACTGTAATTGTAATGGCTGTAGTGTTGCAATTTGGGCCTTGATGTCACTAACTTATTTGTTAATGGCATCATGAGTTTCTTTTTTGAATTCAAATTTGATTGATTTTTCATATCCATTGTTTGCGTTGTACTAGTCGAAGGCTCTGAATCTTCCAAAATCGTTTTCAATCGCAATGGTACAAATAATACCATGAACATATCTGAGTCCGAAATATTTTCACATACAACTTGTTTGAATTGTTTTGTCCCGAAGAACCCTCACATCCCCATTTACAAAAAAGAATTAACTTTGTGTTATTGATTACATAGGGCAACAGTGATTCTGCGGTGTTTGTAAGGAAATTTTGGTGGATATGTTGATGAAGATCTAAGGCTATAATTTACTTTTTTTAAATTGACTCGAGATAAACCGTTATTTTAAAAATGAAGGAGGTTTGACCACATATTTTAGCATAACTAAGGAATAGTTTGTCCGATTTGGTTAAGTAAAAAATTAAAAATCCGCAGCTAAATTACCTTCAGGTTACACCTACAATGTTTTTTGATATAGTCAATAGTTTCGAAAATATTGAGAAACTTTTTCAAAAAAAAATTTTTTTTCATGCAAAATTGAAAACTTTTTTCTATTTGTTAAATGCATATAAAATCAAAAAAGTCACAAATGCCAATTTTTGATCTTTAATTATAAACATAGATATGTTACAAATAAAAGTAGCCATATTTCAATAAAATCGATTAACAAGTTTTGGATTAATTCACAATTTAGTGATGGTATCTCATTGTGATAAATTTTTGAAATGAACACTAATAACAGAAATATTCCATAGCTATAAAAAATACGACACATAATTATAACAACTTAAGTAGGCCGAAAAGACGATATGTGACAGACAAGTGAATAAATACGTACATATGTCAAAAAAATCTAAGACCTCGTTAATCGTTGTGTTGAAAGTGAAAAGGTGAGACTTATCCACAATAAAATTAAAAAAAATTAAGAAATAATAAAGTTTCTCAATTTATAAGGCATTGCTTATGATGAACTCTTCACGTAAATCTTGTGCTAATAACCCTGACCATTTCTGCTACATATGTGGTAAATATTGTGCAGAAAAGCAACTAAATAATATTAATGCTTTTGTAAAACAAGCTTATAAGGCTTATTTTGGACAACAACTTGGACAACAAGACAAATGTTGGGTCCCACATAAAGTTTGTAAAACTTGTGTCTCTTCGATATTGGAGCAAAGGAGAACGCAAAGGGCTTCCGTTTGGAATACCGATGACGTGGGCAGAGCCAAGAAGCCACCTTGATGATTGTTACTTTTGCGCTGTAAATGTAAAAGGCATGAACCGATATAAAAAGCGGTCTTCTTAACTCGTGTTTCTTATAATTATGGAATATTTCTGTTATTAATGTTCATTTAAAAAATTTATCACAATGAGATACCATAACTAAATTGTGAATTAATCCAAAACTTGTTAATAGATTTTATTGAAATATGGCTACTTTTATTTGTAACATATCTATGTTTATAATTAAAGATCAAAAATTGGCATTTGTAACTTTTTTGATTTTATATGCATTTAACAAATAGAAAAAAGTTTTCAATTTTCCATGAAAAAAATTTTTTGGAAGAAGATTTGAATATTTTCGAAATTATTGACTTTATCAAAAAACATTGTAGGGGTAACTTGAATGTAATTTAGTTGCGGATTTTTAAATTTTTTTCTTAACCAAATCGGAAAAACTGTTCCTGAGTTATGCTAAAATATATGGTGAAACCTCCTTCATTTTTAAAACAGCGGTTTATCTCGAGAACCAGAGTCAATTCAAAAAAAGTGAATTATAGGATAAGAATATCACTATCTCATACAACTAAATTGACTCCAAAAAGTTGAACCGCAGAAAATAATCGAAATTTTGTCACCCTGTGTTATAGCAAGCGTTCGGCTGTGTGATCAAGTACACTCAGAAAAATTGCATTCTTAAATCTTAGTAAAATCCACACCCCAATTTAGTTTAACAATTTTACTCCAGTTTAGTTAAAATTTCCTTACGCTTTCAAAGCCAGAAGAAATTTTTCGCTCACAAGAACTAAAAATACCCATAATAACCCCTAATATTTTAGAGTATTTAAGCATATATTTTCAATATGTCTGCTTGTACATAATTGATATTGGGTATGAGCATTCCCCCTATAAAAAAACGTGTACCACAAAGTGATTTTTATTCGTAGGGGGTGAAATGGGACAAAAAGGGATAAAAATGGTACCAACCAAACGCCTGCACCTAGAATAATGAAATTCGGTGTATACATTCCTCTGATTGCGTAGACACGTAAAATAAACGGATTTTTCGAAAATCGTACTTTTTGGGGTTAAAATGGAAAAAGGGGATACAAATGGTACCAACCAAATGACTGCTGCTAGAGTCATGAAATTCGCAGTATACATTCCTCTGACTGCATATACACGAAAAATAAAAATATTTTTCCAAATTCGTAATTTTACTTAGTTAGTTTATTTTGCACTGTGTACGTGAGATAATGGATTTTCAAAATTTTTACTTTTGGAATTAAAATACAACCAATTTAAGCTTTTTGAAAGTATAAATATAACAATATTTATTTTTTTAATTGACTAGAAGTATAGATATGTAAACATATTGGTAGCCATGCCTTATAATTGTGTTTTGAAATTATAAAAATATTATAATTTCATTATATAATTGCATTTATATTTGTACAACCAATTTCATCGTTAACATCTTTTGTTAATAGTTTCCGCCTCTTAGATCTATCGCTGCAGTTGTCCAATGATTTGCGTGGTCTTCCAGCCTTAAACTGTTTTGCTGCTTCTGCAGCGACAGTAAGTTGGCCTTCTAACCAGTTTGCACTTTTTATACCCTCCACCTAAGGATGGGTTACAAACGGGATGACAAAGTGAATATTGTCATTCCTTTTGTAACACCTCGAAATATTCATCGGAGACCCCATAAAGTGTATATATTATGGATCGTGGTAAAATTCTAAGACGATCTAGCCATCTACGTCTGTCTGTTGAAAGCACGATAGCGGTCGAACGAAATGAGCTAGGAGGTTCAAATTTTCCGTAATGTGTCTTATTGTTGCAGATCGGTTGGGATTGAAAGTGGGCGAAATCGGCCTAAAGGAAAAAATTTTTCCCTCACAAGAACTAAAAATACCCATTATAACCCCTAATATTTTAGAGTATTTAAGCATATATTTTCAATATGTCTGCTTGTACTTACTTGATATTGGGTATGAGCATTTCCCTTATAACAAAAACGTATTGTTTTGTCCCGAAGAACCATCACATTCCCATTTACAAAAAAGAATTAACTTTGTGTTTCCATATTTTTTTAACTCATTTCCTGTTATTGATTACATAGGGCAACAGTGATTCTGCGGTGTTTGTAAGGAAATTTTGGTGGATATGTTGATGAAGATCTAAGGCTATAATTTACTTTTTTTAAATTGACTCTGGTTCTCGAGATAAACCGTTATTTTAAAAATGAAGGAGGTTTGACCACATATTTTAGCATAACTAAGGAATAGTTTGTCCGATTTGGTTAAGTAAAAAATTAAAAATCCGCAGCTAAATTACCTTCAGGTTACACCTACAATGTTTTTTGATATAGTCAATAGTTTCGAAAATATTGAGAAACTTTTTCAAAAAAATTTTTTTTTTCATGCAAAATTGAAAACTTTTTTCTATTTGTTAAATGCATATAAAATCAAAAAAGTCACAAATGCCAATTTTTGATCTTTAATTATAAACATAGATATGTTACAAATAAAAGTAGCCATATTTCAATAAAATCGATTAACAAGTTTTGAATTAATTCACAATTTAGTGATGGTATCTCATTGTGATAAATTTTTGAAATGAACACTAATAACAGAAATATTCCATAGCTATAAAAAACACGACACATAATTATAACAACTTAAGTAGGCCGAAAAGACGATATGTGACAGACAAGTGAATAAATACGTACATATGTCAAAAAAAAAAATCTAAGACCTCGTTAATCGTTGTGTTGAAAGTGAAAAGGTGAGACTTATCCACAATAAAATTAAAAAAAAAATTAAGAAATAATAAAGTTTCTCAATTTATAAGGCATTGCTTATGATGAACTCGTCACGTAAATCTTGTACTAATAACCCTGACCATTTCTGCTACATATGTGGTAAATATTGTGCAGAAAAGCAGCTAAATAATATTAATGCTTTTGTAAAACAAGCTTATAAGGCTTATTTTGGACAACAACTTGGACAACAAGACAAATGTTGGGTCCCACATAAAGTTTGTAAAACTTGTGTCAAGTCTCTTCGATATTGGAGCAGAGGAGAACGCAAAGGGCTTCCGTTTGGAATACCGATGACGTGGGCAGAGCCAAGAAGCCACCTCGATGATTGTTACTTTTGCGCTGTAAATGTAAAAGGCATGAACCGATATAAAAAGCGGTCTTCTTAACTCGTGTTTCTTATAATTATGGAATATTTCTGTTATTAATGTTCATTTAAAAAATTTATCACAATGAGATACCATCACTAAATTGTGAATTAATCCAAAACTTGTTAATAGATTTTATTGAAATATGGCTACTTTTATTTGTAACATATCTATGTTTATAATTAAAGATCAAAAATTGGCATTTGTAACTTTTTTGATTTTATATGCATTTAACAAATAGAAAAAAGTTTTCAATTTTCCATGAAAAAATTTTTTTTTGGAAGAAGATTTGAATATTTTCGAAATTATTGACTTTATCAAAAAACATTGTAGGGGTAACTTGAATGTAATTTAGTTGCGGATTTTTAAATTTTTTTCTTAACCAAATCGGAAAAACTGTTCCTGAGTTATGCTAAAATATATGGTGAAACCTCCTTCATTTTTAAAACAGCGGTTTATCTCGAGAACCAGAGTCAATTCAAAAAAAGTGAATTATAGGATAAGAATATCACTATCTCATACAACTAAATTGACTCCAAAAAGTTGAACCGCAGAAAATAATCGAAATTTTGTCACCCTGTGTTATAGCAAGCGTTCGGCTGTGTGATCAAGTACACTCAGAAAAATTGCATTCTTAAATCTTAGTAAAATCCACACTCCAATTTAGTTTAACAATTTTACTCCAGTTTAGTTAAAATTTCCTTACGCTTTCAAAGCCAGAAGAAATTTTTCGCTCACAAGAACTAAAAATACCCATAATAACTCCTAATATTTTAGAGTATTTAAGCATATATTTTCAATATGTCTGCTTGTAGATAATTGATATTGGGTATGAGCATTCCCCCTATAACAAAAACGTGTACCACAAAGTGATTTTTATTCGTAGGGGGTGAAATGGGACAAAAAGGGATAAAAATGGTACCAACCAAACGCCTGCACCTAGAATAATGAAATTCGGTGTATACATTCCTCTGATTGCGTAGACACGTAAAATAAACGGATTTTTCGAAAATCGTACTTTTTGGGGTTAAAATGGAAAAAGGGGATACAAATGGTACCAACCAAATGACTGCTGCTAGAGTCATGAAATTCGCAGTATACATTCCTCTAACTGCATATACACGAAAAATAAAAATATTTTTCCAAATTCGTAATTTTACTTAGTTAGTTTATTTTGCACTATGTACGTGAGATAATGGATTTTCAAAATTTTTACTTTTGGAATTAAAATACAACCAATTTAAGCTTTTTGAAAGTATAAATATAACAATATTTATTTTTTTAATTGACTAGAAGTATTGATATGTAAACATATTGGTAGCCTTGCCTTATAATTGTGTTTTGAAATTATAAAAATATTATAATTTCATTATATAATTGCTCTTGTATTTCGGCGCTACACGAATTTAAGTTTAATTTTATTTTAACGTAACTAAGAACATCTTCCTGGTTTTTGTTTCTAAAATACTCTTCGGCCAGTTCTTTATAACTCCATTAGCTCTCCATATTTTTCTGAATATTTTTATTTGCGTCTGTTATGTTTTATCACTTGCGAATATACGTCCGTAAACTTAAAGGATTAACTTATTACTGAGTAATCCCTAATCGAATCCGTAATTTTATAGATTTTTAGGTACATGTTATTCACACAACAAAACTGAACTTGTTATCCAGACCTTAATATCAGGTACAACTAATTAGTATCTTGCCAATATGGGGTTGTTTTTATCTTTAGTGGTTTCATGTCGCGATTATTGACTGACTTATAAAATTGTTTATGACTTTGTTTGACCCTAAAATTTGATAACAGGTAAATTTAGAGATCATATGTTTACTGTAGAACCTCGTGTGATAATTTTATGACTTATCAAATCCATATAACCCTTTCACAGGTATTATATAGCATTTTCAAATTGAATGAAACTATTTTCACATTAAATGAAACCTTTTTCAAATTGAATGAAACTTACATTCGTTATTTGCTATAAAATACGACCCGACCTTATTGAATAGGAATATAAATATTAACTATTCAACGGTATAATGTATAATAATGCGATTTCATAGAAACATCTGAGAAGGTTAATTTTCTTAATAATGATCAAGTGTTTGTATATAAGTTAGTATTTATTTTCTACAGAATGCTAAAATCTGCCACCGTGAAACTCGCTTCTTAATTGGAAGCGACATGTCTGAATTATTAATGGATGATGTTGATTTTACTTGTAGAGTCGATATGGGATTTTGGCAATCCAATTGAGTGCAGCCTATAACTTGGCTTCTCAGTTTTAAACAGTTACTTTTGAAAAATTCTTATACTGAAAAAAGAAAATTATTCAGTGTTAAAATATAGTAGTTAAAAATAGTACTTACTTTCAGAAAATATTGTATTTAAAATTAGTAGTAACAGACTAAGCACAATTTTATTATCAAAACCCAGATTCGGATCTACAAGTAAAATCATCGGTGTTTTAACGTCACCCATTAATGTCTCAGACATTCTGTAGTACAATCAACATAATTTTCTAAAGTAAGTTTCATTCAATCTTAAAAAGGTTTCATTTTATTTGAAAAAAGTTTAATTTAATTTGGATAAGGGGTCATTTCATCTGTAAAAGGTTTTATTTTATTTGAAAAAGGTTTTATTTTATTTGAAAAAGGTTTCATTTTAATGGGAAAAAGTTTCATTTAATCTGAAAATGCTATATTTAATTATTTTAGTTTTACGTAGTCTAAAGTAAAAAACATAAACTTTTATGCAAAACAACAGTTTGGGTGAAATATATAGATGGTTGGAATTGAAACTTGTTATGGGTCAACAATAGACTGCGGCCCGAAATTAAAAAATATAAAGTTATTTATGAATCTGTCACTGATGTCACCATCATGTCAAGCTACAGGACTATCAAAAATGTGACTATCAAATTTGAGAAAGGTAGTGCATATTTTGAGTTTTATGGGAATTCAAAAGAAAAAAGAATTTCAGCCACAGTGCGACGGAACGTTCGTTTTAACGTCATCAACCTCGTACATTCCTTTAAGAAGTGTTGCTTCAATACGATAATCGTTAATTTCTCCACTTCCCAGTGTCATTGCAAAAAATAATCTGGTTTTAACTGAACACACTTCAGGACGCAAGTACAGTGTGTCTAAAAAATCGGTTGTATAGTTGTCAACATAATTTTAGCTAGAAACGGAATTCCTCCAATCCAATGTTTTTTCGTTTAACCAAAAACGATTTTGAGCACATATGGGAACACGAACTGACAGCAGTTTTTCTATAGCGAATGTCCAGCAATTGTTTTGAAAATACTCCGTTCCACAAAACGTGATTCTGTTCGTCGGATGGATATTGCAGTGGAATTAAATGTAATGTGGAATTAAAAGTAATGTGATTCCGCAGAGCTTATTGTGCGCCATAGTACACTCCTCCGGAACGATCAATACATTGGCCATCTCAGATCTTTGAAAGGTTGCACAATGTAGTTTCGTTATCCTGATCGCTTTTCGGCAGTTTTCCATGAACGTAGCTGAAATTTCTGATGAAGCAAGCATCACTTTAATTTTGCGATCGAGCTGTTGCCAAAGTTAATACGACTAAAAATGTTCCACCGGGAGCGCCCAAGAAGAAAATCCCTATAGTTCAAATGTTAATAAGCCGCTTGCGTGTTCCGTAAGCAAATTTTGTTGGCGATTCAACAACAGAGCGTTCGTTAGAACTTATTCTCGCAATGCATCGTAGTGACATTGTTTTTGTCGATTGAATGAGCTGTCGATTAAATGCATCGGATAGTTGGGCGCTGTTCATAGTTGAGCTAATCTTAATCACATGTCTTCATTCATTGCATCATTGTGAATTTTCAGAATTTCGCAAATCCATTGAATGCATTGAGACTTATATACTTGAGTTCATTAAAAAATTTTACAGAAAAAGGCACTTTCGGTTTTTTAAAAATTTTCCAATTTTCCGGTCAATTATTCAAAAGTTGTTTCATCTTAAAACCTAGTTCGCATTACTACGACACAGTTTTTAACAAAAATCAGCTAAATCGATTCAGCCGTTCTCAAGTGTTGCGATTACCAACGAACATCATTTCATTTTTATACCATCTACCTAAGGATGTCATTCCGTTTTTAACACCTTGAAACATTCAGTATGTCTCAAGTGCAATATTTGTGTGAATTTAAATCTAGAAATAAATATATTTTTAAAGTAATAAATGAATTAAATTCCTGCCTGAAATTGTCTTCAACAATACAACACATTTTCGGAATGTAGAGTAGTACGTGTAGAAACTACAACTATTTGGATGGTATCATTACTCCTTTCCCCGAATTTGTTGATATTTTTTAATATAGTTACATCAGTTTTGTCTTTATGCTAGTCAACACATTCCAAATTTCATTATTAAAGAAGAAACAGTGTAGTTGGTACCAATTGTATCTTTTTTACTCATTCTTATCGAAAAAAATTAAACTACAAAAATCGTTTATTTTGCGCGTCTGCTGAAGTAGAGTCGAATATCATGATTTGTTCAGGTACAATTTTTTCCTAATTTTTCTACATTCCCTTTTTATCACACCTCTACGTTGTAAAAGGAATTTACACCACAATTGCAAGGTTCAAGCTCCAGCCAGTCTCGCAGCAGCAAAAGTTTGCATATTGCAAAAATTAAACAAAAATCCACTTATTACAAATAGAAATACCTTAAAATTAAAATCCTCAACAAAAATAAAATGTTAATAATGTACATTCTTATATGAGAAAAACTCCACTTTGTTGGGATTGTGTACAACATCCACCAGATTTCACATACAAATTGACACCGATTCTTTCGGATTCTGTAAAATATATAGATATATCTCCGTTAAACTCTGGGACGTGGAGCTTCCAATTAAAAGAATACTGATACACAAAACTGTCTACCGGTTGTCTGTGTACAAATTTTTGTAAACAAAAAAATTGAAGTAAATTAAGTATTATGTAATTTTAGGATTTAGTCACTTCTGAATATCTTAGGTTACAATAAAATAACAAAATGATATGTCCAACGCACAAACTGTGTCTTCAGACGAAAGTGTTCTGTTCTTTAATCATTACCTTTAAAATAATTTATTTTGGAAGAGTAATTATTATTTTATATTAAATTTTACTATGAAGTTTTATTTTCTACCCTAATATCATATCTTGCGCAGAGCTTTTAAAACTGACTTTAAAATTAATGAAGAACGTTATCAGTACACCAAAGATTTCCCATCGGATCAAATTTAACATATCAGAACAAGCTATTAACAAATTCTATCCACTAAACCATAAAAAATCCTCTGACTTAACACTTTATTTTATCTGATTGATTCACGTACGAAGTGAAATAATCTTACAACACTACATAAGCGCAATGCAACCGAAGCAACACACACATTCAAACACCAATGATTGACATTAATTAACATTAATTATTATTAAGCTAAAGAAAAATTTTATACAAAAATTTAATTCTGCACTTCTTTGGGGCAAGAGCTTTCCAATGATATAGTTTGTATATATTAAGTCTATAAAACGCCAACAAATTCATGCTTGCCGTTTTAATATAACGACGGTATAAAGTTTTTATACGAACAACCTGTAATTACATATTTATGTAATTTTTAAATAGAATATTTTGTGCTTTCTTTCATTTGGCAAGGAAATGCTACTTTTTTGAATTAAAATAAATTATTTTTGATTATTTTTTTTATTTATTTTTCTATTTTGAGAAGAATGAAAGTGGTCTAAGTCAATGTATTCTCTGAAAGTAGTGTTTCCCTTTGAGTTACCAACGTTATCGATTTTTTATAAAAGTTCGATATATTAGTAGGATATTCAAAGAAAACTATTTTTCGTAGGATTTACAAATAGACAGATCCTTGAAGAAGGTGGAAGCAAGCCAGAGAAACGTTGGGTAAATAAGTGGAATAAATTAGTTTCATTTCAATAAAAAGTTGGCAAAATTAGCCCACACAACAACAAAATTGAAGTAAATGAAATCTCAAATAGTTGTTTTTTGGACAATAAATACTACTGTGGATTAGTATTGGAACTTTTGCACTAATATGTCTTCGGGTGGGAAATAAACAATATTTATTCAAACAAGTACGGAGCACCAAACGTTCAAAAGTTGTAACCTAGCAGGGTTGCCATGCAATTTTAGGCATCGATTTGTTATATAGATAAATGCTAAACAAAATAATTTGGCAAATGTTTATAGCATTAGTCCTTCTTAGGACTACCAATGGTGTTCCATATATAACTGTCACCATTCCCGTTTCCAAGTTATGCCCAATCATCCCCTCTAGAACTTCAGTGTTAAAAAATACCCAAATTTGGCCATGGAGAACTACTGGAACATCGGAATCTGGAATAGACGTTTATAGCATTCGAAAGGCCCTTCCTAGGACTACCTATGGTGTTCCATATATGGCTGCCACCACTCCTGTTTCCAAGTTATGGCCACTCTTATTCTACAGGACTCATCATGCTATATATCCTATTTTTGGTCTAACATGTGAACGAGATTCATCATAATTCTAGCTTTAGGTGCTTGATTGGTGTCAAATTTGGTGTTCCATATGTGACTGCCACCACTCCCGTTTCCAAGTTGTTGTCAATCTTCTTCTAGAGGATTCGCGTCATTTTCTTCTTAAAAGTACAAATTTAGAAAAATTCCTTTATGCGTCTACACAGTCCTATTAATGTAAACACCGAATTTCATTATTTCCACTTCAGCGGTTCGGGTGGTACCATTTTTATTCCTCTTTTCCATTTTTATCCCTTAAAAGTAGAAATTTTGAAAAAATTGGTACCATTTTTATCCCTTTTTGTCCCATTTAGCCCGCTAAAACTTTTATTTATATTTTGTTCTTTCAAGTTACAAGAGGAATTAATGCAACAAATTTCAAGTCCATATAAAGTAGAAATGTTCAAAAAATTATTAAATAATCTAAATATTGGGTTTTTTCAGTCCTTGTTAGAGATTTTTTCTCTCTGGGCCCCTTTCGCCCACTTTCAATCCCAACCGATCTACACATTTACTGAAAATTTGAACATCATAGCTCTTTTCGCACGGAAGCTAGCTTACATTTCAACAGACAGACATTCAGACATAGGGTGTCGGATAGCTGGACGGCCTACAGATGTATAGATTAGTTGCAATAGAAAGGTAGTCCCCGACTTAGAGCGGCAGAGTCCAAAGGCGTACTACAAAAAGGTGCAAGTGCCCGAAAAGTTCGAAACATGGGGAATAGATGCCTTTATGTCTTTATGACATTAAGATAAAAGATAAGATAAAAGATAAAAAACATTCATGAATTATTGATTGTCATGGCGAATGCGAGACGAATTGGAAATTGAATTCGCTTAAACTCGAATGACATATCGGTTGGAATCATTGGAATTCTCGGAATGAGAATTTCCTCAACTTTGAACTTTTCTTTTAGTATTCTTGCGTGAATCACATTGCTCATGAGTTTAAGTTTTTTTTAAGTTTCCAATCAACAGAAAAAACCAATTGTTAAATAAAAAATTTTCTACCACAAAATTCTGACAGAAGCACAAACCGAAGTTCAAACACAAAATGAACATGCGAGCGCGTCATCCGCTTCGTAGCATATGTTTACTCATCAACGTCGGCTGAATTATGATTTGTTCGAGCGTGTGTGGAGAAACGATATGCAATAAATCGCAGCAATAAATTTGCAAAACACACCAATAAATCGTTCGTCTATGGCCAGCTTAACTCTCGATTAAAAGAAGAATAAACAAAACAACAACAACATATATTTGCACACCATACGGTTCGAAGTTGCAAAAAAACATCAGCATACCCAACGGTCAGCGTATGAAAGAGTACAACGTAAGTCAATACACACACAGACATACATATATTTTCTCTTATTTATTAGTGTGGGTCGTTATCGCTGACATTGGATATTTATTAGCGTGGGTCGTTCTCGGCGATATTTGAAATTTTTTATCGATTTTTTCCGTTTCGTCTCTCGGTTAGTTTTATCGTTGGACTATCCGCATATAGTAAAAACTTTGGTTTCGTGACACCGTGTACCCTAAAGATATACAAGCCGACTAGCCTCCGCATGTTTCAGCAAGAGCCGCGCCGCCGCTGATTTTATCGGCTCACATCGACTTCACCGCCGCCGCCGATATTTTTTCTATTTTCAAAATAGACAACCACTAACCTGTATATATTTATGAAAACACACATACATACATATGTTGTAACACACATACATATTTCGGTCTCGAAAGAGTGAGTCGCGTGCGTCCATGTTCTAATGGAATACATATAGTATAACGTTTTCATCTAAATGTTTAACCCAATTTGTATTGATGAAAGTGGATTGTGTCAAAGTAGGTAGATCTTTACCATTCTTTGGAAGGATTATGGATTGTGCTATTCAAGATGTCTGGTCAAAAATGCCTCACATGCAAATCTGTAGTTGCAAAAAAAATTTTAAACTCATCTATTTTGAGAATGGACTCCCACTCTTAACAAGTAATGAAAGGCTAAAGTCGGGCGGGGCCGACAATATGATACACTCCACTTTCTATCCGAATATAATTTAATTCGGTAAAAAAGTGAAAACGGGAAGGGTTTTTTGTAAGTATCCTAATCAGAGACTGATATGATCTGACCCAACTTGTCAAATCGAGAAGAATATTTGTATCGAGGCTATATCCAAACATGGAATAAAGTGATCCACTTTCACAATAGGTGCTTCCAGTTCAAGTATAATTCTTCCATTTCTCATCTGGGGCGGAAAAAGTCAATCCGGGAGCGAAATTTGTATCTCAGCTATATGTAAATCTGAACCGAATTTCTTCAATTTAAATAGCGTTCGTCTTTATCCCGAGAAACTTCGTTGTTTAAAGTTTCATATGTTTCTGGGTACAATTGCGACCTGTACAATGATTACAAGAATAGACAGGCAGACATTGCTAAATCGATTCTAAGTCGATCGGTATAATTAACAGTAGGTATATATCACTTCCTTTTGGGTGTTACAAACAAATGCACAAAGATATAATACTCTCGTGGAGTGTATAAAAAATAATTGTATGGGATAATAATACGAAATTATGGGAACGTTGGCTAATATCGGTTAATATTAACGAATATTAATCTACTGATCAAAAAATAAAATAAAATTTATTAATAGTCAATACAAAATTGGCAAATAAATTTCGTAATGTGGGTGATCAAATGGAAGAACGAGCCGATAAATCAGCCGAAAGCCGCCGCCTCCGACCCATTTTGGGTAGCACCGCCGCCGATAATTATGGGTCTCTGGTAACTCTGGTACCCTACAGTCGGTCTCTACACTGGTATAAAAATATTTAAAAAAATTTTCGGTGTTCGGTTTATTTTTGAGTTTTTGTTTTTGCCTTTTGCTGGTACAATCGTACATTTATTGTGTACATCATACAGTCCGTGCACCCTACTCTCGGTCAAGTGAACATACTTAGAAATTTATAAAATTTTTCGACTTTTCCATTAATTTTCTTTTACAGAGAAATATTTTGGGGCATTTTCGTGCTTTTAAATAAAATGATAATGATAAATGATAATTAAATAAAATGATAATTCAATACAATGAAAAAAAATGCTGTGAGGTTTAATAATTTTTAATTAAAACTTTGGTCAAATTCTGTGATTTTGAACAGATTTTCGTGTTTTTTTCGATACATTTTGCGGAAATTTGGTTGGGTGAATATTTCGGGCTCTGCTTTGAAAATTCAGTGTTTTTTTCGAAACATTGAACTATTTTTGGTTTTCGTTTTTCATTATTGCTAGATATTTTTGATTCATTTAGCATTATCGTGTTTTTTCTAAATATTCAGTGTATTTTGCGGTACACTGTGAATTTTATTTAATTTCTTCCTGAAATATTTTTGGATAGATTTGAATTGTTTTCATTTTTTGAACTTTAGTGTTTTTTCTTGGTATTTTTAATACATTTAGCTTGGTTCAATATGCCTCTCACTCCACTCGACTTCTTTATCAGAGTAACTGATGCTTTGATAAAATTTGATGCGAACTTCAGTACCCTACGGGATTTAGACCTCGACATATATTCCCTTGAAATACAGGTATCAGAAGCGAGAATATTATGGAGTAATGTTAAGGACAGGTTCGATAAGTGTCTTAGTCATCTCCAAACTGCTCAGGATGCGGAGAAGGAGGACATAGATTCTGCTAACAACAAATATGATGTAGCATATAGGGCATTCATACGTGTTCTTGCAGCTATTAATAGGAAATTGGATGAACTTCGAGCTCCGCTGAAGTCATCCCCTCCAACTCCGCCCCGTACTTCTACGGCAACAGATTCGATAGATCGCTTGGATTCTCTTTCCGATCGATCGAAGGGAGCAGCAGGAGCAATGTGAGGGCAGCAACAGTATGGTTCATGTCCTCACATTGCCGACATTTTCAGGGCGATTTCCTCTCCTGGCCAACATTTAGGGATTTTTTTCAACGGTGTACGTTAGTAACTCCCGCTTAAATGACATTGAACGGCTATGTAATTTAATTAGGAAAACCAAATTTCCACTCACCCATCGAAGTTTTAGTCAAGCATGGAAATCCAATATTGGTTTTTTATGTATTCAGCGATTGCCCAAAAGTATTGTAACTTTATGGGAACATAGTGTGAAGTATATTTTTAGCTGTGAGGATGTCATATTAACCTTTTTAAGAGAAGTATGGAAATGCGAGATTTTGGTAACTGTTATGGGCTCGATATTGTACATAACGCCATTCCCAAATACGAATGACCCAAACATTCAATTGAATACTTTTAATTGGGTTGATGTTGATTGACATATAATGCAGCTGGATGCAGCCATCGTGTTAGTCAAAGCCTGACCTACTTTTCCATCTATCATTGTCAGCACTAATTGGTAGCTTACTTCAATTTGCTAGCCATCTAACTGTAATTGTAATGGCTGTAGTGTTGCAATTTGGGCCTTGATGTCACTAAATTATTTGTTAATGGCATCATGAGTTTCTTTTTTGAATTCAAATTTGATTGATTTTTCCACATCCATTGTTTGCGTTGTACTAGACGAAGGCTCTGAATCTTCCAAAATCGTTTTCAATCGTAATGGAACAAATGATACCATGAACATATCTGAGTCCGAAATATTTTCACATACAACTTGTTTGTATTGTTTAGTTCCGAAGAACCATCACATCTCCATTTACAAAAAAGAAAGTGTTTCCATATTTCTTTAACATTTCCTGTTAATGATTATAGCAAGCGTTCGGCTGTGTGATCAAGTACACTCAGAAAAATTGCATTCTTAAATCTATACTCCAATTTAGTTTAACAATTTTACTCCAGTTTAGTTAAAATTTCCTTACGAGAAGGAAAATTAACTAGATATGAGTACAGCTTCCTTATTTCAAAGCCAGAAGAAATTGTACATATAATCAAAATAGGGTAGTAAATTTACTTAAAAACATTTCTTTGGGTCTGGTAAAAACTTCTGTATATTCATACTTGTGCGGAAGAAAATTTACCAACTTTTAAGAAAGAAAATAATGAAGAAATGTTTTGTATGGAAAAATACCATTTAAGAAGTTTTTACTTAAAATATGTTTATTCCTTGAAATAAATTGAATGTGTGTACTTAAATGTATGTCAAGTTCTTCATACATTCAAGTATTAATGAACTTATAAAAAATACTTCAGTGTGTTTAGAAAAATACATACTAAGAAGCCATTCTCGTTCGTTTTCCAAGAGTTTCTTCTTAAGTACTTCAAACATTATTCTAAACAATCACTGCGCCTACCTATCCTCCGCAGCAGTCAACTCTTTCCGCAGATTAAGCATAAATTTACTTGATTTGAGTAAAATTTTCCTCAGATTAAGTACAAATTTACTTGGTTTGAATACAAATTTTCTTCAGTTTGAGTAAATTTTACTTGATTTGAGGATAAGTTGAACTGGAATCAAGTTCAAAGCATGTCCTATTTTCAGGGAAGTCTGTACTTGTGAGAAATGTTTGGCTTAGTGCTATACGAAGTTCAATTTTCCTCAGTTTTAGTACATATTTACTTAATCCGTGGCATACTTTTTTCTGAGTGTAGAGATTGTAGTTGTACCTCTGCCGAAATTAGTGCGATTGTAATAGTGCCCTTTGATGGCAAACAGTCCATTTTAGCAGCGGTTATGTAATTATATGTTGGATACATATTTGAGCCTTTTTCAATCGCACGCAATCTGAGCTGAATATATTGCTGTTTTTTGTTTTTAATTTCAAATCCAGAAATAATGCTAATGCCGTCTCATTTGTGAGCTGTTTTGCATCGCTCGGAGTTGGTATACTTTTAAGAATCCGTTTTGTTCTCACTGGACTAGCTTTAACAACTTTTTCAATGATGTCCACTTTTGTTGGTTCTGTGATCGTAATTGATGTAGGAAAGATTCTTTTATATTTGTACAACCAATTTCATCGTTAACATCTTTCGTTAATAGTTTCCGCCTCTTAGATCTATCGCTGCAGTTGTCCAATGATTTGCGTGGTCTTCCAGCCTTATCTTGTTTTGCTGCATCTGCAGCGACAGTAATTTGGCCTTCTAACCAGTTTGCACTTTTTATACCCTCCACCTAAGGATGGGTTACAAACGGAATGACAAAGTGAATATTGTCATTCCGTTTTTAACACCTCGAAATATTCATCGGAGACCCCATAAAGTATATATATTATGGATTGTGGTAAAATTCTAAGACTATCTAGCCATGTACGTCTGTCTGTCTGTTGAAAGCACGATAGCGGTCGAACGAATTGAGCTAGGAGGTTCAAATTTTCCCTAAATGTGTCTTATGGTTGCAGATCGGTTGGGAATGAAAGTGGGCGAAATCGGCCTAAAGGAAAAAATTTTTTCTCACAAGAACTAAAAATACCCATAATAACCCCTAATATTTTAGAGTATTTAAGCATATATTTTCAATATGTCTGCTTGTACTTACTTGATATTGGGTATGAGCATTCCCCCTATAACAAAAACGTGAACCACAAAGTGATTTTTATTCGTAGGGGGTGATATGGGGCAAAAAGGGATAAAAATGGTACCAACCAAACGACTGCACCTAGAATAATGAAATTCGGTGTATACATTCCTCTGATTGCGTAGACACGTAAAATAAACGGATTTTTCGAAAATCGTACTTTTGGGGTTAAAATGGAAAAAGGGGGCAAAAATGGTACCAACCAAATGACTGCTGCTAAAGTCATGAAATTCGCAGTATACATTCCTCTGACTGCATGTACACAAAAAATATAAACATTTTTCCAAATTCTTAATTTTACCTAGTTAGTTTATTTTGCACTATGTACGTGAGATAATGGATTTTCAAAATTTTTACTTTTGGAATTAAAATAGAATGGAAATACAACCAACTATAGCACCCAATCTTTACCATTATTTATGGTATTTAAGCTTTTTGAAAGTATAAATATAACAATATATATTTCTTTAATTGACTAGAAGTATTATATCGATATGTAAACATATTGGTAGCCTTGCATTATAATCGTGGTTTGAAATTATAAAAATATTATATTTACTTATAAAATTATTTTGTTCAATATTTGTATTTGTTTTGGTTTGGCTATATTAAAAAATTGTATGCAAACTATGGTGGAGTGTATATAACGTTCGGCCCGGCCGAACTTAACGCCTTTTTTACTTGTTATATAAAACTTGTTAACTTCTTTGTGGCGTTTTAATGCTTTGACGAAATTATATAATTGCTCTTGTATTTCGGTGCTATACGAATTTAAGTTTATTTTTATTTTAACGTAACTAAGTAAATTGTTCGGAGAACAAATAGATTACAATTAATTATTTTTGCAAGCGTAAAATTGCTTATACAAAATTTTGTAATATAATTTTTACCAGTGTAACTGATCTGTACTAAATGTCATCAAAAATGTATCATTTCTAATGTTTTTTATTTCGCTACGATTAACAGTACACAAAGCTCTCTTTTAAATCTATAAAAATTATCATTGCTTGTTACCGTTCGTTCATTTGTTTGTCGATAGTCATTTGTTTTGTAGTCTTGTAACCCACCAAATAAACGTACCAACACACAACGTATGTATGTACATACATACACGCATTAGAATTACATTTGTTTTTTGTTCTTTGCTTTCGATCAAATACGATGCAATTTGTATTTGCTCCGTCAACATTGGTGACCCCGACGTGATATTGTTCAGCAATTTGTAGCTAAATCAAATCAATTTTCGGAAATTAAGGAATACTTCGATCAATAAAAATGAGTGATACTGAAGAGCAGCAATCTATCTTAAAACGAAAGTGCATAGTGCTACGAAGCCGATTGGAGGCATTGGAAAATGAATTGAAATCTGAAAGACTCCAGCATATGGATGAAGCCGATCTTAGTGTCAGGTTGGAGCAACTGAATAAATTGCAGACAAATTTCGAAAAGTTACACAATCTACTTGAACAAGAGAACAGTAATGAAATCGAAAGTAAGGCACCCATCGAATTTGAAGCAATTTATACTTCGGCAAAAACTATTTTGACTCGCAAACTCATGTCATTTAAGACTGCCGATGAAAATGACAGACATGCGTCAAGTAGAAATTCAACTTTAAATGAAACTCATAACTCTTTTGTTATGGCACCAACGAAACCCCGTTTACCAGCATTGCAAATACCAAAGTTCTCAGGAGAGTATAAAGATTGGCCAGATTTCTATTCTATGTTTAAGACTGTTGTTGGCGATGATCACGATTTGACAAAAATAGAAAAGTTTCAGCACCTGCGTTCCTGTCTTACCGGAGCACAAAGGAACAGATCGCTGATTGTATATTAATACACCTTGTGTGCCGGAAACTTGATACTGCTACTCAAGAGTCAGCTCCAATCAATGAAATACCTAAATGGGATCAAATGGCAGCTTTCCTGCAACAAAGATGTCAAATGTTGGAAAATGTTGAAAACTCTTTGGTAATAAAAACACCAAGCAAAAAGGTGGGGAATAAAAATAATTATTTTACTAACCATCGTAAGAGAAGTTTTGTAATTACTAATGAGAATGTGAAAGTGTGTACTAACTGTCAATCTGACCAACACACAATATATAATTGTCTCAAATTTCTATCACAAACTCCTGGTCAACGATTCAAACTAGTGAAGAAACTAAATTTGTGCTTAAATTGTCTGAGAAAGGGTCATGTTTTAAAGGTGTGCAAATCTGGTAATTGTCGACACTGTCCCTGTTTAATTACAAATGTTCTCCTTCTCAGTTTCCACCTTTTCTTGGTGTGCGGCCTATGGTCAAATGGTATTCCTTTTTTTTTATTCCCCTACGTTAGATTTTGTCTACTACTTTCTTCATACGACTTTGTGATATTACGCACAAAAAGAGTAGTAACACCTTCTAACGAGTAGCGAATGCACTGAGAGCCGCCTTTCTCCATCTAAGCTTTGCTTTAATTTTACTCGTTATTGTAAATCTCTTGTTCTTTGGATTTCGTCCAGACAACACCCTCACAAACTTTTGTACAAAAGGTAATATTGTTTACGACAATAAATTGAATTGAGTTTTATTTGAAAATATTAAATTTTCGTATTTTTATTTATTTTCATCCTTGCTACGCAAACATTGGTCCACACGAGCCGGATACTTGCTTCCAGCAATTAATTGGTTTTTTATTTTTTCTTCGAAGGCAAACCTGACTCCGTCAGCAACAACAACACCCACATAATTCAGCCATCTTCTTTCACCCATCTTCATCATATATATTATTAACAAAAGGTGCGTATTGTCAGTTTTATTTAAAAGTGAGCATATCGCGTTTTGTTTGTTTATAAAGAAATATATTTCCAAACAAATAATAATAAAACGGTCGTTTTACAACATCGGTACCGCGTCGGTTTGTGTCTTTGTGTGATTCTCATACATCCAGGCGGACGGACATACATCCGTACATTAGAATATATTTTCGTTACGCGAAAATAAAGATAAATATTAAAATATTGCCGTCGCATATTCAAAATATTTATCAGTGAGTGAAATAAGAGAAAAGTGTGCTGTTAATAATTATTGAAACAGATAAATAAAGTGCTGTGTTTTCAACGTTGATCGGTGGTGGTTTTTTGCAACAACAAAACATATGTATTCAAACGAGTAATTGCGTTACTCTCGGTTAAAAGAAGAATAAACAAAACAACATCATCATACCCAACGGTCAGCGTATGAAAAAGTACATACGTACGTCAATACACACACAGCCATACATATATTTTCTCTTATTTATTAGCGCGGGTCGTTCTCGGTGAGATTCGAAATTTATTAGTGTGGGTCGCTCTTGGTAACATTTGAAATTCTTTATCGATTTTTTTTTCGTTTCGTATCTCGGGTAGTATTATTGTTGGACTATCCGGATATAGTAAAAATTTTGGTTTCGCGACTTTCTTTTACAGAGAAATATTTTGTGGCATTTTCATGCTTCGAAATAAAATTTCGTGTATTTTTCAATACACTGGGAAAAAAATCTGTGAGGTTTAATAATTTTTAATTAAAATTTTTGTTAAATTTAATAGCAATTTGGCCAAAGTTCGTGACTGAACTAATTTTCGTGTATTTTTCGATACATTTTGCGGAAATTTGGTTGGGCGTATTCGAATTAACTCATTTTTTAGTATTTTTAACTGATTTGGGAAGATTTCGAGCTCAGTTTGAAAATTCAGTGTATTTTTCGATACATTGGACTATTTTTGGGGTTTCGTTCTACCTTATTGCTGGACATTTTTCATTCATTTAGCATTTTCGTGCTTTTTCAAAATATTCAGGGTATTTTTCGGAACACTGTGAATGTTTTTGGATTTCTTTCTGAAATATTTTTTTGATAACTTTGAATAGTTTTCATTCATTTGGCACTTACGTGTATTTTCCTGGTATTTTTTAATACATTTAGCAAAGTTTTTACTTTTTTTTTGGTTTTTACTTAATTCTCGCTTGGTTCAATATGCCTCTCACTCCACTCGACTTCTTTATCAGAGCAACTGATGCTTTGGTAAAATTTGATGCGAACTTCAGTACCCTACGGGAGGAAGACCTCGACATATATTCCCTTGAAATACTGGGTTCAGAAGCGAGAACATTATGGAGTAATGTTAAGGACAGGTACGATAAGTTTCTCAGTCATCTCCAAACTGCTCAGGATGCGGAGAAGGAGGACATAGATTCTGCTGACAGCAAATATGATGTAGCGTATAGGGCATTTGTACGTGTCCTCGCTGCTATTAATAGGAAATTGGATGAACTTCGAGCTCCGCTGAAGCCATCCCCTCCGACTCCGCCCCGTACTTCTACGGACACATATTCGATAGATCATTTGGATTCTCCTTCTGATCGATCAGAATCTATAAGGGAGCAGCAGGAACAATGTGGGGGCAGCAACAGTATGGCTCACGGCCTTTCGTTGCCGCCATGCGATACTGACGTTTTCCATGGCGATTTCCTCTCATGGCCTACATTTAGGGATCTTTTTTCAGCGGTATACATTAATAACTCCCGCTTAAGTGACATTTAACGGCTATGTCATTTGATTAGGAAAACAAGTGGTGAGGCTCGCGAAATTGTATCCAAATTTCCACTCACCCATCGCAGTTTTATTCTAGCTTGGAAAGCCTTGAAAGATGTGTATGATAACACTCGCATCTTGGTGAACAACCAGCTCAAGATGCTTTTTGATCTTCCGATCCGATCATCCTTGAAAGCGAAAGTAGCTTAGGTTTGAAAAATTTGCAACGCGGAATAAATGGATGTCTTTCTGCAATGTCCATTTATGACGTAGCCACGGATAGTTGGGATCCTATATTAGTTTTTTTGTGTATTCAGCGATTGCCCAAAAGTAGTGTTACGTTATGGGAACAGAGTGTGAAGAATAAGTCGGCTTTGTCTTCGTGGAAAGATTTGGATCTCTTTCTTACGGAAAGAATACAAACTCTGACATGTCTTCGTGACATAAAGGGTATCGATTCCACGAAAAAGTCAGACGGTAGGAAGGTGGGTGCGCATTTTACAAATGCAGGCTCATCAGGATCTTCTCGATCTCATCAGAACAAACTGTGTATTCTCTGTCCCAGACAATTTCATCAACTTCGTGATTGTCCACGATTTGGGGGCCTTTCGGTCTCCGACCGGTTTGACACCGTCAAACGTCATCACTGCTGTGTAAATTTCTTGATGCGTGGACACGAAGCTAGGAAGTGTGGAAGTATTCACAAATGTGGAAAATGCGAGAAGAGACATCATACTCTTTTGCATCGCGATACGTCGAATTCTTGGCGTTCGGCTGTTGTAGCGAATCCTGCTGGGAGTTTGGTTCCGATCACCCAGCATACTAATCCTCCATTTGTGAATCCTTCGCCGTCAACTTCTGCTGGAAGTTCATCTGGTGCTATAAATAGACAGGTATATCATGCTTCGCAGGATAGAACTGTGTTATTAGGGACAGCGATGGTAAATATCGTACACCAAGGTACTTCGTACCCAGCTCGGGCTCTTATCGACCCGGCGTCAGAGGCTTCGTTCATTACGGAACGATTGCAAAATCGCCTCAACATTCCGGCTAGCTCCACTCAGGCTAGAATATCGGGTGTAAATCAGTCATTCTCGGCTACTTCTCGCAAAATATGTTCGTTGTGTATAGGGTCTATTTTGGATACGGCGCTGTTGATGGAAACTAATGCCTTAGTTCTTCCGCATATTTCGGGCAACCTGCCATCTTTTTCAACGAAATCAGATGTGACTTCTCGTTTGGCCGATACGCATCTTTTTGATTGTCGACCTGTGGACCTTTTACTGGGAGCAGATCTTTATCCGAGAATTCTCTTGGAAGGAACTCTTCAAAACGTATTAGGTTCATTTATCGCGCAAACACGGTCTTTGGCTGCATCATTACTGGTCCCGTTTCCTCTTCTTACATTCGAGTTTTTTCTACCTCCATTGAGTTCGCCGAAGAGGATAATCTTAAGAAGAATCTTCTTCGATTTTGGGAACTTGAGTAGACCCCGAAAAGGTCTATGTTTTCTCCTTCGGACAAATTTTGTGAAGACAATTATAAACTGACGACCCGTAGATATTCGGAGGGGAGATATATTGTTACACTTCCCATTAAATCTGAATTCTGCGAACAACTGGACTTAGGACAATCAAGGGGAAATTGTTTACGACAATTTCTGCGCAACGAGGCCTCTCTCCTGAGAAAACCACATATCAAGACAGTTTATGACGGGGTGGTAAGGGAATATTTGGACTTGAACCATATGAGGCCAGTTTCAGCCCCTTCTTCGGCAACCCCCACAGTATGTTACTTGCCTCATCATCCGGTAATTAACCCGGATAAAAAGACTACCAAACTTCGAGTGGGTTTTAACGCCTCAAATAAAACATCAAATGGGAAGAGTCTTAACGATATTCTTCATATAGGTCCGACCTTACAATTAGATCTAGTTCTCCTCATTCTGAGGTGGAGACTATTTAGATTCGTTTTCAACTGCGATATTACTCAGATGTACCGCCAGATTAGAGTCGATTCGGCCCATACTCCTCTGCAGAGAATACTCTTTAGGGATTCTCCTCAAAAGATTGTTCAAGATTATGAGCTGCAGACGGTGACCTTTGGAGTTAACTGTGCTCCATATCTAGCCGTACGGACGTTATTACAACTGGCCGATGACTCTGAAGACGAATTTATCCATGCTGCACACATTCTTCGAAAGTGCATGTACGTTGACGACGTTTTAACGGGTTACCATGATCTGGAGACTGCATTGACCTCTCGTGATCAATTAATTTCAGCTTTGTCTTCTGCGAAATTCGAATTGAGGAAATGGACGTCGAATGACCGGACTATTTTAGAATGTTTTCCTTCGGAACATTTAGTCGATGCGAAGCTTCTCACTTTCGTGGAAGCTAGTAGTTCTAAGCCATTGGGTATTCGTTGGAATGCTCAGTTAGATTTATTCTATTTTAATATGACTCTAACGGAGTCGGCTATAGAAGATGCGACATTACACATTGTGAATCGATACAGAAAATTTAAGGCTTTAAATCAGCAATTCTGCCTACGGTGGAAAGACGAGTATCTGAAGAGCTTATATAAAAGATATAAATGGAAATTTCCGCATCGCGATGTTCAAATAGGCGATTTAGTTGTTATTCGAGACGAACAACTGCCTCCCACTTCGTGGAAATTAGGTCGGGTAAATAACGTCCATCCGGGTATCGACGTCGCGTTAGAGCCGCGGATATTCGAACGGGAAACGGTGTTGTAAGACGACCTATAGTAAAGCTGGTCACTTTGACCCAGTAATTTAAAGTTTTTTTTGTGTAATACTATCGCGCCATTTCTATTTTCGTAGTACAATGGAAAGCATAGTGAAGGTAGTAGTAGGACCACATCAAGGCTGGCCTTACGGGTCGACGTCTATGGTGTGGCCAGCAGTATTTATGGTCTCTACGAGCTGTGGTACTGCGAATCTGGGCTCTACGAGCTATATAGGGTTTTTGTTAAATAGTATGTAAGAAAAATTAAATCGAAAATAAATGCTCATAAAACTGACAACTACCCCTTTTATTTGCCTTATCAATAAGTGAATATACATATTTATATTACATTAGGGTTTGATTGAAATTGTTTAACTTTACTTTACAACATAGCGGGATGTTGCAAGGCTGGCGGCAATGTTTAATTACAAATGTTCTCCTTCTCAGTTTCCACCTTTTCTTGGTGTGCGGCCTACGGTCAAATGGTATTCCTTTATTTATTCCCCTACGTTAGATTTTGTCTACTACTTTCTTCATACGACTTTGTGATATTACGCACAAAAAGAGTAGTAACACCTTCTAACGAGTAGCGAATGCACTGAGAGCCGCCTTTCTCCATCTAAGCTTTGCTTTAGTTTTACTCGTTATTGTAAATCTCTTGTTCTTTGGATTTCGTCCAGACAACACCCTCACAAACTTTTGTACAAAAGGTAATATTGTTTACGACAATAAATTGAATTGAGTTTTATTTGAAAATATTAAATTTTCGTATTTTTATTTATTTTCATCCTTGCTACGCAAACAGTCCCCATAAGCACCACACACTTCTTCATATGGAAAGTGTTACTCCATTTCAAACAAACCCCAACCGATCCGATGACATCGCATCAACTTCACGTTCTTCTGCCACGATAACTCCATCGTCTAATGAATTTGCCACGTCTGCTTCAGATCATATACCGCATTCAGTTTTGGTTGCCTCATCCTCAGAAGTACCTGAAACAAACATTTTTCAAAACAATTTGTTGGCGACGGCCATCGTATTCGTTCGGAATAGAGCGGGATCACTCGTCCCTTGTAGAGCATTATTAGATTCTGCATCTCAAGTTAACTTTATAACTTCATATTGCTTAAACAAACTGCAATTAAAATCGGAGTTTTCGACAACTTTAGTTACTGGCATCGGCCAAACAGATTTTTCAACAAACAAAACCGCTCATCTTTTTATTCAATCACACTTTTATTAACACCTCAGCATGGATTTTTGCAGCAGTCGTTTCTACTATAGTAGACAGACAACCATCCTTCAACATCGACACTTCGTCATGGAATATACCGTTCAATGTAAAATTAGCTGATCCAAGATTTTATGAATCTAGTCGCATCGATTTATTGATTGGCAGTGAGCTATTTTTTGAATCACTTCGCTATGGAAGAATTTCTTTAGGCCCGAGATTACCAGTTCTACTGAAATCTACATTTGGATGGATTATTGGTGGAGGTGGTAATAATTTTTTAAATCCGCAATTGTGTTTTCTGGGCGCAAAGGGCTCATTAGAATATTCTTACGAATCAAAACTTCACGATTTAATTCGCACATTTTGGAAAATCGAGAATAATCTTGATATAATTAAAAAGATCTCAAAAGAGGATATCGAATGCGAAAAACATTTTATTAAAAACTACATTCGACTAAATTCAGGAGAATATTGTGTCCATCTCCCATTTAAAACCAGCCCAGCGTCTCTTGGAGAATCAAACGGTTTCAGCAAAATGCCGACTTAAAGAATCTTTTATAAAGGAATACTGTGACTTGAACCACATGTCAATAGTAACAAATGTTCCAAAGGGGGTTGTTACTTATTTCTTACCACATCATTGTGTATTGAAGGCTGAAAGTACCAGCACGAAATTGCGGGTAGTTTTCGATGGATCATCTCAGACCTCTTCAGGTCTATCGTTGAATGATATTTTGATGTGCGGCCCGAACATTCAACCACTTCTCTTTGACATATTAATACGATTTCGATCCTTTAATATTGCGCTTACTGGAGATATTTGCAAAATGTATCGCTGTGTAAGAATGTCACACCCAGACAACTACCTCCAATGCATATTGTGGAGGGAAAATCCGAATGAACCAATACAAGTCTATAAGCTTGATACTGTAACATATGGAACAAAATCTGCTTCTATTCTAGCTATCAGATCAATGCAACAACTTGCATCTGATGAAAGCAAAATCTTCCCGCTTGCTTCAAAAATTGTCTTTCGTGACTTCTACGTTGACGATCTAATATCAGGAGGTAACACTACCCAAGAGGTGAATGAAATACGGGTACAAATAACTAGTCTTCTCGAAAGGGGTAATTTTTTCATTAGAAAATGGTGTTCTAATGATTCCCGGATAATGAATGATATTCCTGATACCAACAAAGAAAAACTTTTGAGTTTTGATGATGGAAGTAATGTCACAAAGACCCTCGGTCTAGTGTGGAATCCAGCAAATGACAATTTCTTATTCTCGTACTCACCATTCCAAAATAAACAAATTACGAAGAGATCCGTTATGTCAACAATAGCAAGAATTTATGACCCGCTTGGACTTATTGGTCTAGTAGTTGTGAAGACAAAACAATTTTTACAATTGCTATGGAAAGAAAAAATAGATTGGGACGAATCTCTTTCAGAAGGCTTGAAGACGGAGTGGTTTCAGATAAATGATGAACTACAACACATAAATAATTGCATCTTCCCAAGGCGTGTTCTGACTCCAAATTCTAAAATGGAAATACATGGGTTTTGCGATGCGAGCTTGATAGCTTATGGAGCCTGTATATACATTCGAAGTGAATACAATGGAGCTGTAGACATTCATTTACTTTGTTCGAAATCTAAAGTTTCTCCCACAAAGGTTTTGACAATACCAAAATTAGAGTTAGCCGCAGCATCTTTGTTAGCCGAACTCATCCAGTCGATTTCAAAACTAAATATTTTAGTTTTTTCGTTTGTATTTTTTTGATCTGTAATCAATATTTGATTTGAACTGGGATATTGTCCTGGCTCAAGACCATTTTGCATCTATATTTGTAAATAAATTTGCATTCTATTAAATATAGATGCAAAATGGTCTTGAGCCAGGACAATATCCCAGTTCAAATCAAATATTGATTACAGACCAAAAAATACAAACGAAAAAACTTAAACAAATGAGCGTTGGCACGGCAGAAGTATTGCTGGGTAACTATACCTGCATATACACATACTTACATATGCAACTCAATGAGATGCTTGTAAGATGGCATGTGTACTTTATTACTTGGTGCGATTTTTTAAACGCAAATTCGGCAAGTGAGTTGTGATTCTCGTGCGTTTGTGTGAATTATCTCCTTATAGAGGCCGGGTTTGATTTTGAAAAGTCGCTGCGAAGCCACTTGAAAAGACTTTTGACATGGTCGAAATCATGATCGTGGTAGTCTGCAGCCAAGTAATAAATGTCACCATGCCATTTGTAAATAAATTTGCATTCTATTAAATATAGATGCAAAATGGTCTTGAGCCAGGACAATATCCCAGTTCAAAACTAAATATTTTCGTTGGAGATTATTATTGCTGGTCAGACTCAAGTATAGTTTTATCCTGGATAAGGGAAGAGTCATCAGATTATCACATATTCGTTTCGAATCGCATATCTCGTATACAAAGCTTAACATCATCAATGAATTGGAGGTACGTTCCAACAAATGAAAATCCTGCAGACACCCTATCGCGCGGTGCATTTCCATTCGAAATTTGCAAATCAAAATTGTGGTTATTCGGACCAGAATTCTTAAAACATAATAGGGCAATTTGGCCTGTTTTACCCACTCGTGTTATCGAATTACCAGAAAAACGTAAATATGTTATGATCTCAACAACAAAGGTATTTGATACTTCAACAGAATGCAAATTCATTAATTCATTTGGTAAAATGTGTCGTGTTTATGCTTATGTATATAAGTTTGGAGCAAGAGACGTTGCTAATCGTCGAGGACCGCTAACTGTAAAAGATATTCAAAGGGGAACGTGGCTACTTCTCCGAATGGCTCAACAGACTTGTTTTTGGAAAGAATACCAACAACTAACACAAAAACGGGAACTTGAAAATTCAAGTTCTCTTATATCGTTAAATCCATTTTTGGACTCTTTGGGAGTTGTAAGAGTAGGAGGCCGACTGCAAAACTCGAACCTTGATTACAGTGCTAAACACCCAATCATTTTACCGAAACATCATCTCTTGTCCGCTTCAATCATCAATTATTTCCATCAAAAATATATGGTCCAGCATCTTTACTTGCGAACATAAGACTTCAGTATTGGCCAATAGGAGGAAGAAAGGAAGTCAGCCGTATTATCAGCAAATGCGTTCGGTATTATCGTGTAAGGCCCCATGTTGTACGACACATTATGGGAAACCTTCCTAGTGAAAGAGTACAACAAAATAGAGCTTTTTTAATCACTGGAGTTGACTATTGTGGTCCACTTTTTTATCGTTCGGATATACGGTCTCGGCCACCGATTAAATGTTACATAAGCCTGTTTATATGTTTCGCCACCAAGGCAGTCCACTTGTAATTAGTCAAGGATTTATCCACACAAGCATTCCTGGCGGCATTAAAGCGATTTATTAGCACTCGTGGAAAACCTTCAGTTATTTGGTCGGACAATGCTACTAATTTTGTGGGTTCGAAAAATGAACTCAAGGATCTCAAACGTTTGTTCCTAAGTCAAGATCACAAGGTTGCTATTCATCAAGACTGTTTGCAGAATGATATTGACTGGAAATTTATACCCCCAAGATCCCCTCATTTTGGAGGACTTTGGGAGGCCTCCGTTAAAATTGCTAAAACCCACATAATGAAAACCATAGGCTTATCTGTTTTGGACTTCGATGTCCTCAGAACTCTTATTTGTCAGATATCTTCTATCATGAATTCACGCCCTCTTTGTCCAATTTCAGAAAATCCAAACGACTTAGAAGTTCTTACACCTGCACATTTTTTAGTTGGTTCATCCCTCTTATCCATCATTGAACCAGATTTGACTACGCTCAATATTCACCATCTCAGTCGCTGGCAAAGAGTATGCTACATGCAGCAACATTTCTGGAAGAAGTGGAGCACAGAGTATTTGACTCTTCTACAACAACGCAGCAAATGGCGCAGTTCATCTCAGAACCTTCGAGTAAATGACATGGTATTGCTCAAAGATGAAAATTTACCACCGCTCAAATGGCCGCTTGGAAAAATTGTTGAAGTTGTAACAGGTGCCGATGGAGCTGTAAGAGTAGCTGCGATTAGAACAATAAGTGGGATCACAAGAAAGACTAGACCTTTCAATGGGGGTAGAATGTTCGGAGAACAAATAGATTACAATTAATTATATTTGCAAGCGTAAAATTGCTTATACAAAATTTTGTAATATCATTTTTACCAGTGTAACTGATCTGTACTAAATGTCATCAAAAATGTATCATTTCTAATGTTTTTTATTTCGCTACGATTAACAGTACACAAAGCTCTCTTTTAAATCTATAAAAATGATCATTGCTTGTTACCGTTCGTTCATTTGTTTGTCGATAGTCATTTGGTTTGTAGTCTTGTAACCCACCAAATAAACGTACCAACACACAACGTATGTACATACATACATGCATTAGAATTGCACTAGTTTTTTGTTATTTGCTTTCGATCAAATACGGTGCAATTTGTATTTGCTCCGTCAACAAACATATTCCTGGTTTTTGTTGCTAAAATACTCTTCGGCCAGTTCTTTATAACTTCTGAATATTTTTATTTGCGTCTGTTATGTTTTATCACTTGCGAATATACGTCCGTAAACTTAAAGGATTAACTTATTACTGAGTAATCCCTAATCGAATCCGTAATTTTCTAGATTTTAGGTAAATGTGCTGCACATGTCTGCAGTTGTTTTCCAGACCTTGATATCAGGTAAAACTAATTAGTATCTTGCCAATATGGGGTTGTTTTTATCTTTAGTTTAGTTTCAGTGTCGCGATTATTGACAGACAGATTTGATAACAGGTAAATTTAGAGATCATATGTTTACTGTAGAACCTCGTGTGATAATTTTATGACTTATTTTTTGCTGATCAAATCAAATCCATAAAACCATTTCACAGGTATTATATAGCATTTTCAAATTGAATGAAACTATTTTCACATTAAATGAAACCTTTTAAAAATAAAATGAAACCTTTTCCTAATTCAATGAAACTTTTTTCAAATAAAATGAAAACTTTTTCAAATTGAATGAAACTTACATTCGTTACTTTCTATAAAATAAGACCCGACCTTATTGAATAGGAATATAAATATTAAGTATTCAGCAGTATAATGTATAATAATGCGATTTCATAGAAACATCTGAGAAGGTGTATTTTCTTAATAATGTCCAAGTGTTTGTATATAAGTTAGTATTTATGTTCTACAGAATGCTAAAATCTGCCATCTTGAAACTCGCTTCTTAATTGGAAGCGACATGTCTGATTATTAATGGATGATGTTGATTTTACTTGTAGAGTCGATAGGGGGTTTTGGCAATCCAATTGAGTGCAGCCTATAACTTGGCTTCTCCTTCTCAGTTTTTAACAGTTACTTTTGAAAAATTCCTATACTGAAAAAAAAAAATATATTTAGTGTTAAAATATAGTAGTTAAAAATAGTACTTACTTTCAGAAAATATTGTATTTAAAATTAGTAGTAACAGACTAAGCACAATTTGATTATCAAAACCCCGATTCGGATCTACAAGTAAAATCATCGGTGTTTTAACGTCACCCATTAATGTCTCAGACATGTCGCTTCAAATTTAAATCGTGTGCTGTCACATTTATCATTCTGTAGTACAACCAACATAATTTTCTAAAGTAAGTTTCATTCAATCTGAAAAAGGTTTCATTTTATTTGAAAAAAGTTTAATTTAATTTGGATAAGGTTTCATTTCATCTGTAAAAGGTTTTATTTTATTTGAAAAAGGTTTCATTTTATTTGAAAAAGTATTCATTTTAATGGGAAAAGGTTTCATTTAATGTGCAAATGTTTCATTTAATCTGAAAATGCTATATTTAATTATTTTAGTTTTACGTAGTCTAAAGTAAAAAATATAAACTTTTATGCAAAATTGGAGAAATAACAACAGTTTGGGTGAAATATATAGATGTTTGAAATTGAAACTTGTTATGGGTCAACAATAGACTGCGGCCCGAAGTTAAGAAATATAAAGTTATTTATGAATCTGTCACTGATGTCACACCATCATTTCAAGTTGCAAGACTATAAAATTTGAGAAAGGTAGTGTACATTTTGAGTTTTATGGGGATTCAAAAGAAAATTTTGGGGCACCCTTCTGTGGGGACTTGGTCCAAACATGGACCGTTTTCGTTAAACTTAGCACACCCATTTATGGATTCAGAAAAGGTTTATAAAAAAATTCAGCCACAGTGCGGGGGGACGTTCGTTATAACGTCATCAACCTCGTACATTCCTTTAAGAAGTGTTGCTTCAATACAATATTCGTTAATTTCTCCACTTCCCAGTGTCATTGCAAAAAATAATCAGGTTTTAACTGAACACACTTCAGTACGCAAGTACATTGGGTCTAAAAAATCGGTTGCATAGTTGTCAACATAATTTTAGCTAGAAACGGAATTTCACCAATCCAATGTTTTTTTCAACCAACATAGCATGTTCGTTTAACCAAAAACGATTTTGAGCACGTATGGGAACACAAACTGACAGCAGTTTTTCTATAGCAAATGTCCAGCAATTGTTTTGAAAATACTCCGTTCCACAAAACATGATTGGCCGTTCCACAAAACATGATTCTGTTCGTCGGATGGATATTGCAGTGGAATTACCAGTAATGTGATACCGCAGAGCTTATTGTGCACCATAGTACACTCCTCCGGAACGATCAATACATTGGCCATCTCAGATCAGGTTACACAATGTAGTTTCGATATCCTGATTGCTTTTCGGCAGTTTTCCACGAACGTAGCTGAAATTTCTGATGAAGAAAGCATCACTTTAATTTTGCGATCGAGCTTTTGCCAAAGTTAATGCGACTAAAAATGTTCCACCGGGCGCGTCCAAGAAGAAAATCAAATGTTAATAAGCCGTTTGCGTGTTCCGTAAGCGTTCGTTAGAACTTATTCTCGCAATGCATCGTAGTGACATTGCTTTTGTATTGCAACTGTCGATTGAATGCGCTGTCGATTAAATGCATCGGATAGTTGGGCGCTGTTCATAGTTGAGCTAATCTTAATCACATGTCTTCATTCATTGCCTCACAGTTTTTAACAAAAATCAGCTAAATCGATGCAGCCTTTCTCAAGTGATGCGATTACCAACGAACATCATTTCATTTTTGTACCATCTACCTAAGGATGTCATTCCGTTTGTAACACCTTGAAATATTCTTCGGAGTATATAAGGCATACGTATGTCTCATAGGAATTATAAACAAATATTGTGATGTGCATAAAAAATATAATTTTTTTTAATGTATTAGTACACTTCTATGTAAAGTTGACAGCCTCTAATCTACCGGTAATACTGTGGAATGCACTCCGTGGTGGAGGGTATATAAGATTCGGCCCGGCCGAACTTAACGCTGTTTTACTTGTTATTGCATAGAAGTTGTCCACTTTAAGTGATTCAGATAATTTGAATAGCAACAATATGAAATTTTTTGAAAAGTAAATAATAATTTCAACTAGCAGAATCCAGCACTCGATACTCAAGTGCAATATTTGTGTGAATTTAAATCTAGAAATAAATATATTTTTTAAAGTAATAAATGAATTAAATTCCTGTCTGAAATTGTCTTCAACAATACAACACATTTTCGGAATGTAGAGTAGTACGTGTAAAAACTACAACTATTTGGATGGTATCATTTGTATTCCTTTCCCCGAATTTGTTGATATTTTTTAATATAGTTACAGCAGTTTTGTCTTTATGCTAGTCAACACATTCCAAATTTCATTATTAAAGATGAAACAGTGTAGTTGGTACCAATTGTATCTTTTTTACTCACTCTTATCGAAAAAATCTAAACTACAAAAATCGTTTATTTTTACTTCAGAAGAGAGTAACTCACATGTCGAATATCATGATTTGTTCAGGTACAATTTTTTCCTAATTTTTCTACATTCCCTTTTTATCACACCTCTACGCTGTAAAAGGAATTTACACCACAATTGTAAGGTTCAAGCTCCAGCCAGTCACGCACCAGCAAAAGTTTGCGTATTGGAAAAATTAAACAAAAATCCACTTATTACAAATAGAAATACCTTAAAATTAAAATTCTCAACAAAAATAAAATGTTAATAATGTACATTCTTATATGAGAAAAACTCCACTTTGTTGGGATTGTGTACAACATCCACCAGATTTCACATACAAATTGACACCGATTCTTTCGGATTCTGTAAAATATATAGATACATCTCCGTGAAACTCTGGGACGTGGAGCTTCATATTAAAAGAATAATGATGTAAAGCATCAATGAATAATCAATTTGCATATACTGAGACACAAAACTGTCTACCGGTTGTCTGTGTACAAATTTTTGTAAACAAAAAAATGGAAGTAAATTAAGTATTATGTAATTTTACGATTTAGTCACTTCTGAATATCTTCGGTTACAATAAAATAACAAAATGATATGTCCAACGCACAAACTGTGTCTTCAGACGGAAGTGTTCTGTTCTTTAATCATTACCTTTAAAATAATTTATTTTGGAATTGTAATTATTATTTTATAATAAATTTTACTATGAAGTTTTATTTTCTACCCTAATATCATATCTTGTGCAGAGAAGGCATTTTAGAAGGCCTTCTAAGGGGAGGCCTTCCAACTTTTCCCGCTGGGACTTTATTGTATCTGATTGATTCACGTACGAAGTGAAATAACCTTACAACACTACATAAGCACAATGCAACCGAACCCAGCGGGAAAAGTTGGAAGGCCTCCCCTTAGAAGGCCTTCTAAAATGCCTTCTCTTCGGATCTGAAACACATTCCTGTATGCCTTCTGAAAATAGGCATTCCAGAAGGCCTTCTTCGCGCATGAAAAAAGATTCGGGGCACATTCTCACCTCGCTTCTGTAAGAAGGCCTACCAGAAGGCCTAATCATTAGCATTTAGAAATCCCAAACTCATTCTTGACTGCCTTCTTTGAGAAGGCATTTAGAAAGGCCTTCTCATTTCCTATTAGATAGATCCAATGGACATTCTTCATTGCCTTCCTTTAGAAGGCCTGGTAGCATGATAGGAGAATGAAGGCAGTACGGAGGGTGACAATTTTGTTATTTTTACGAGTTTTATGGAAGATTTTTCACAATTCTCCTGATTTGAAGTCAATTAAAATAAATTTATAATATTAATTAATGGAAATTATTTATATAATATTATTTTTTAAATGCTTTGTTTGTTTAATGATAAAAAGATTTGTTGCTGTTGTCTTTGTGCATTTGATCGACATAGAGCCACTTGCTGAGTCGATTTGAAATGTCTGTCTGTGCATCTATTCTTGTAATCAAACTGCAGGTCACAATTCCTCACCGATTCAAATGAAGCGCTATTTAATATTAAGCAAATCGGTTCAAATGTAGATATAGCCTTTATACAAATGTCATTTCCGGTGTGTCTCCATATTTTAGCCATTTGGGTTCCAACTTGGCATTATATTTCATCCGTCCATGTTTTCATATAGACCCCATACAAATACCCAATATGATTTATTTACGCTCTAGAAGACAGATATATGTGATAATTTCCCGGTGTTACAAAGTGTATAATTAATTATAAACAGTAGAAGTAGGGAACACCTTTATTATTTAGACGTTTACCAACATCCACGACCCTATATTTATCGGTTACTCCTATCATTGTACTATGTACAAATCCAATACTTATAGGAGATGGAGCAAAAAAATATTTAACTTCTCTTACTTTTTACGAAAATATTTATCATATCCTTCATAATTTTTTAATATTTCATAATTTTACACGTCCGACACCCATTCCTGAAGGCCTTCTACGAAAAGGCATTTTAGAAGGCCTTCCCTTTAAATGCTACACGATCCATAACTCATGCTTGCTTGCCTTCTTCGGATAGACATGCTAGAAGGCCTTGCGAGAGAAGGCAGCGCGGAAGGTGTTATATTTATAGATAGATATTTTGTATACACTTTTTGTTGTAAACACATAACTAAATTTTTTGGCTCATTCAAACTTCCCTTTATTCGCGAGACATGCTAGGCCTGCCAAAAGAAGGCAGTGGCGAAGGTGTTCGCGTACTCGAATGGTCGTGTGTTTCTATAAGCTTTTTGTCGTAAATAGACAATAAAGTTCTGTGGTTTAGAAGGTAGCACGTCCGATTAGCAATGCGAAGATCATGAGTTCAAATTCCAGCCGAGGCAAATAAAAATGTTCAAAGAATTTAATTGAAAATAATATACTGTCAATAACAAGGCCAGAAATATTGAAAAAATGCTGGTCCATTGGTTCGTCATATATTTTTTAATTTTGCGCCTTATTTTGTACCTTCTAGAAGGCCTTCTGGAAGCGCTTTGGTTGCAGGCCTTCCAGAAGGTCTTTGGTAGGATGCCTTCTAGATGGCCTTTTGTCAGAGCCCTTCTAGAAGGCCTGCGAATAGAAGCGAGAGGGGAAGGCCTTGCTCTCCAATCTCACCCTGTGTTAATTTTAAATGAGTGTAGAATGCAGCAAGCATGCCTTGCGCCTCCCTAAGAAGGCCTGTGAGAAGGCCTTGTGTACGCCTTCTTTTTCCCGCTGGGTCTTTGTGAATAACTCTTTCTGTCGGAGAGTGAGAGAGAGATAAAAGAAAACAAAACCAAAAACATAAACACACACACAAAGGGTTTTCGTTAAGTGAGCTCTCTTAAATATAATCGAATACAACAATAAAATGCATACGAAAAAACATTAATTATTATTAAGCTAATTTTTATACAAAAATTTAATTCTACACATGAAGTCATAAGTTGTATATGTATATATCTACGTTATATGAAAATTACACCTGCGTATTATATGTATACACCCGAAAACCTCACCGCAAAGCATTTTGAAGAGCATTATTCTACCTAAAACCTTTTCTCATTACTATTTTGCTGTAGGCTGATGTATTTTCAACACGATACAGCTTTTTCCCCACGAACTTATTAGACAACCACCCACAACAACAATGAGTGGTGAAAATTCTTTGGAGATGATTTTGTTGAAGTTGTTACATCCCTTTTCATCTCATGTGTCCTTATATTCGTCATCATGTTATGATCACGCCGTGGTGCGAAGCACAGCATGTCCGCCCAACGAACGTACAACCCAGGTTCGAAACCCGGTCGAGCCAAAGACAACAAGTGTCGAAGAAGATGAATTTTTGTTTCAACATTAGGGCGTGCTGTCCCAATTTTAATTATTTGAGGTGAGGTTTTAGGGTGTATACATATAATACGCAGGTGTGATTTTCATATAACGTAGATATATATACAACTTATGACTTCATGTTAACGCAAGCACTCCATACAGAAGGATCACTGATGAGTTGTCTCTACACAGAACAACGAAATACGTATATGGTCAAATGTGTGTATGGTTGAGTGTGGTTCTCCTCCTTTCCATTGCCAAAAACAAAGATTTCCTTCTTAAGAAGAAATTACTCGATCGAATTAGCTGAAATTCGAATGTATTACATTCAAAACTCAAAATTTAAAAAAAAAAAAAATTTGGCAAAATTAGCCCACACAACAACAAAATTGAAGTAAATGAAATCTCAAATAGTTGTTTTTTGGACAAGAAATATTTTAACAAATATAATAACACAAGTAAACTAAAAAAAACTAACAAAACTTACACTTATCTGTGGATTAGTATTGGATCTGTTGCACTAATATGTCTTCGGGTGGGAAATAAATAATATTTATTCAAACAAGTACGGAGCACCAAACGTTCAAAAGTTGTAACCTAGCAGGGTTGCCATGAAATGTTAGGCATCGATTTGTTATATAGATAAATGCTAAACAAAATAATTTGGCAAATGTTTATAGCATTAGTCCTTCTTAGGACTACCAATGGTGTTCCTTATATAACTGCCACCATTCCCGATTCCAAGTCATATTTGGCTGCCACCACTCCTGTTTCCAAGTGGCCTTCTTCTACAGGACACATCATGCTATATATCCTATTTTTGCTCTAACATGTGAACAAGATTCATCATAATTCTAGCTTTAGATGCTTGATTGGTGTTCCATATATGACTGCCACCACTCCCGTGGCAACCACGACTTCAACCACGCCGCAGATTTCATTGGCTCATATCGACTTCAACCACGCCGCCAATAATTTCTTTAGATCTGACGGAGTTATAACACCGTCTACCAAAATAGACAACCCACTTAAAATTACAAAAGAAAAAATAACTTTTGACTTAGATAACCTTTGAATTTAGCATCCCACTATATGATGACGTCTATAGTAAGTTGAAAACAATAGACAACAACTACTCTAAGCACTTATGCTTCTTTTCATGGTTATATTTAAACTAAATATGTTTCTCTTTGGGCCCTCTTGAGTAGGACACAAAGCCACAAATCTCGCAACGATGATCTTTGTCGGCACACACATGTATATTTATATTTGAAGTAGCACTGTCCTCCGACTACAATACCATTTGCACTGTTCGGACACTTTTGGAGCATGAACCTTATTATTGTGGTTCTTTAATGTGTCAAATTAGGTAGAATTTTACCATCCTTTGGAAAGATTATGATATTCAAGATGTCTGGTCAAATACGCCTCACATGAAAAGCTGTAATTAAACAAAATATTAAATTCATCCATATTGCAAAAGTTGTGGGAATAGATTCCCACTCCCAATAAATAATTGTGTTGGATAATACAGTACGACAGTGGTTGGTACACATGAGAAATGTTAACAGAATATGAAAATAGGCTTAAAATAAAGAAATACGTGTCTCGGCGATTTGCTGTAGCACGTCAGAATTTTGAGAAAATCGATTTTAAAGATTCGAAGGATCGTGGAGGTTCACTTGTAACGTAGTACTATTATAATAGTACGACAAAATCAATTTTTTTTTGAGTACACATGAGAAATGTTAACAGAATATGAAAATAGGCTTAAAATAATGAAATACGTGTCTCGGCGTTTTGCTGTAGCACGTCAGAATTTTGAGAAAATCGATTTTAAAGATTCGAAGGACCGTGGAGGTTCACTTGTAACGTAGTACTATTATAAAAAGTTCTATAAAAACAGAATGGGTGAACCGATTTAAGTGCTTGAGCCAGTTTTGAAAAGGGAATTAAATTTGGATTTGTTTTTATTAAAAAAACATTTTTTTCCGCTAGATGGCGCTTTAATTTTCATGTAAAATTAAAAAATATCCATATTTTTAGTTATTAATATTTTTAGTTTGATCTGGCTCGGAGCCCCGAATCGCTGAATCAAGCAATTCCCGGCCAGCGAAAAAGATTCTACTTTAGTTATTGGATTTCAAATCAACAACATTGTATTTTTAATGAATTTCGTACATTTTTTGGATATTTTTTAATTTTACATGAAAATTAAAGCGCCATCTAGCGGAAAAAATGTTTTTTTTGTATGGCATAATAATATGAAATTATGGGAGCATTGGGTAATATTAACGAATATGGAACTACTTGCCAAAAATAAAAGAAAAGGTATTGTTTAATTACAAATGTTGCCCTTCTCAGTTTCCATTTCTTAGTGTGCGGCCTACGGTCAAATGACATTCCTTTATTTATTTCCCTATACGACTTTGTGATATTACGCACAAAAATAGTAGTAACACCTTTCTCCATCTAAGCTCTGCTATAGTTTACTCGTTATTTAGTAAATTACTCGTAAATTGGATTTCGTCCACACAACATCACCACAAACTTTTGTACAAAAGGTAATATTGTTTACGGCAGAGTTTTATTTGAAAATATTAAATTTTCGTATTTTTATTTATTTTTATTCTTGCTCCGCAAACATTGGTCCACACGAGCCGGATTTTTGCTTCCAGCAATTAATTATTTCCCTTTACTTTTTTTCAAAAGGCAAACCTGACTCCATCAGCAACAACACCCACATAAATCAGCCATCTTCCTTCGCCAATCTTCATCATACATATTATTAACAAAAGGTGCGTATTCTCAGTCGTATTTAAAAGTGAGCATACCGCGGTTTTTTATTTAACTAACTAGCTGACCCGGTAAACGTTATTTTGCCTTCAAATTTTATTTATTTATCGGTGCAGGTAATTCACAATTATTTAAAAAAAAAAATAATAATAATAATAAAAATGTGAATAGTTTATGAACTATTAAATGATAAAAACTATATGCATAATTAAGAGAACGTTAGTGTTATTCATTATAGTGGACCCGGAGAACTTCATCTTACAGGCGCTGTCCTACGTCATTTCAAATTGCAGAAAATCTGAGGTCAATTGTACATTGCAATTGATTCTTTTTTTTAATATTTGCTGGATGGGTTACGGTTGTGTCGATCGAATCACTCTGTGATAACCAATATATTTTTTGTTGCCAGGTGCGAAAACTATCAAAGCGGGTGGTTTTTCGGCACGGGAACATGCGTCATACAGTTGACCGTGTAAAAAACATTCATTCTCCAGACTGAGGCCACAAACATTAAATGTGATTTATTGATTGTCATGGATGCGAGACGAATTGGAAATTGAATTCGCTTAAACTCGAATGGCATATCGGTTGGAATCATTGGAATTCTCGGAATGAGAATTTCCTCACCTTTGAACTTTTCTTTTAGTATTCTTGCGTGAATCACATTGCTCATGAGTTTTGTGACCGTTAAACGCGTTCCCTTGCATAATTTTGGTTGATTGATATTGCAAAGCATGATGGCAACTGAAACAACCTTAAATTGTAAATTGTGCGGTTGCAATCCAGGCACATCCAATGAATTCAAAATTTCAGTTGGATAGTTGCTTGCTTCGTTTGTTACACAGTCGATAGATTTGAAGGAATGCAGTAAACCAACGATTTGATTTTGAATTGTTCAGTTTAAGTGATCGCATCCTTGTTCTTCGCCAATTATTCGAATCAAATGGCTTAATGCGTTTGTGTCGTATTCACGTTCACGCTGCAATTCTGGTTCGAAAGGGTCGTATGGTCGACGATCTGGCAATGACATTCCTAACCTTACTAACAAACTGCTGCACATGAGGTAACACATGCCTTCTATCAAAACCAAAGCATCTCTTTATTCATCTTAATATGGGTATTCTCTGAATGGGCACCAACTCGATGCAAAATGTCTTCTGACATATCATCCTTGTACTTGTCCCACAATTCATGTGGATTTGATGGAAAACATGTGGCAATAATGATCGCAATTAATATGCGTATGCAGAAACAGTTGCTTCAGCAATTGTCGTATCCCAATGCGTATAGTTTGCAAGCAAATTGAGCTCCTGACACGCAGCACGAAATGTTGGCAACACTACACTACGGCCAAGAGCTTCAGTAGAACGCAAATTCGAAAGACCAGGAACTACATCGCCTTGCTTTCGACGTTGAAATTTTCGAGAAGAAACTGGAAAATGTTGTCGTTTGTGGGTTTTGAGCCCGTTGATCAGCATTTGCTGCAGTGAAATAAACTCGTTGACCGTTCTCCAGATGCACTGCCAAATGAGTAACAGATAGCGTTCGTAAATGGGAAATGAGAATATGCGCCATATTACCGCTCCGTTTTTCGGAATCATCAAATGGTACGCGTAAAAATTCATTGCGTCGACCTTCTTGCGTTCATCAATAATATCTGGTCCAAATAAAGTCATCAAGTCAAGCATCCGTTATATTTCTGAGTGTTCGATAGAAAATGAAGTGATTCTGGTCTTTCGCCATGGAGAAATGGTGGTAATTTAACCTTGCCACTGAGACAGCACAATCCAGGCGTTTCTACAGTGAACTTCAATGCTCCGTAAACATAAACGTCATCTATCATGAAGATGACATCGTAAAATCACTTCATAAAAATCGGGGATATTTCGGGAATTTTTTTCGGTATTCTTCTTGTTTGGCCGGGGACCAATTCGAATAGGTGCGAATCATCGCAATCGGTCCATGCGTTCTTGATTTATAAGCGTAGTAACTAACGCCACTCTCTTTTACATATAGAAGAAGAAAATATATATTGCCGAAAAAATAATCACCCTTATTCCAGTAGTCGTCGGTGTTGTCGTTGTCATTTTAAAGTCGTCGTCACCTTCTGTCGCCGTCACCGTCACGTCGTCACTAATTCGGTATTCTGTAACAGACTTGTGACGATGACGCCTGTTTATCGATAATTCTGAAAAAATAAAAAAACACATCACTGATATTTGTGTCAGCTGATTTATTTTATTTCTATTTTTTTATTGGAAAACAAAATGTTTTTTTCTGATTCAAGTTCTGATTCAAGTGATGAAGAAAAGAAAGCAAATCTTGTATTACAAAGAAGACTACTTCGACAAGAATCTAATATATTTAATTTGCCGGATGAGAAGTAAGTGATAAAACTCCTAAGCCGTATTGTTTCACCACATTTTTTTTTTATTTTCAACAGGTTTGCAAGCTACTTTCGGCTTAATAAAGAAGCGTTTAAATATGTTCTTGAAACAATAGAACCTCACTTGAAAAGCGGTATTAGATCAACTTTCGTTTCGAAAACAATCAAACTGGCCGCGACGCTGAGATTTTTAGCCCAGGGATCGTACCAGCTTAGTGTCGGAAACGACTTTGTATTGGGACTTTCACAACCAGTTGTTTCCAGAATTCTATCCGAAACTCTGGAAGCCCTAGAAAGGGTGATTTGCCCCAGGTGGATAAAATTTGAAATGACACATGATGATATAAATGAAGCTAAAGTACATTTTTTTGAAAAGACCGAATTTCCTGGTGTTATTGGATGTGTGGATGGAACCCACATTAAAATTTTGCCTCCCAAAAAGGAAGATCAACATCTTTACTTCAACCGAAAAGGCTTTTTTAGCTTAAATGCTATGATTGTAGGTATGTGTTTTTTATTTCATTGTATTATTGTACATGTATTCCCCCATTGTAGATTTGTGATCACAAAATGCGGATAAGATTTTTGGACGCCCGATACGCAGGATCTTCTCATGACTCATTAATCTGGAATGTCAGCCTTGCAAAAACAATGCTACAAGAACGATATAATGCTGGTGAACGTAATTCATGGCTCTTAGGTAAAACATAGGTTTAGCTTTAAATATCATCACGTACTAACATAACTTTTTCATCAGGTGACGCCGGGTATCCTCTCGAGCCATTTCTTATGGTGCCATATCGCTCTGCTGTAGAAGGAAGTCCAGAGGCTACCTTTAATACAAAACATGCTAAAGCGAGAAATATAGTCGAAAGAACTATTGGTGTATTAAAAAATCGCTTTCGATGTCTTCTTGGCGCCCGTCAACTTCACTACAAACCTGCCAAAGCGATTAAAATAGTAAATGTATGCGCTGCCCTTCATAATATATGTATAGAATATGGCATGGAAGATACGTTTCCTGATCCCATCAATTTAGAAAACCAACAAACCGATTTTGAAGTGCACGACGCAGAAAACATGGGATCTCCAGAGGCCATTGAAATAAGGGAGCAAATAAAACGAAGCTTTTTTTAGTTCAAAAACGTTATAATTCATTTAAAAAAAAAATACTAAAAATAAAAACAAATTAAACACAAAACAATTCAGTCTAAGAAAAAAATAGTACTTATTTATATAAAAAGCGAATAAAATAAAAAGTAAATAAGAAAAAAATCAATAAAATATAGTAAAAAGTTATTATTCATTCTTTTTAAGCAGTTGCAGTTCTTTTTCTTTTATCATAATTTTTATTTTTTTTATTTTCATCTCATTCTCGTGCATTTCTTTTTCTCTTTCATCTTTTTCTTCTAATAATTTAATTTTTTTTTTCTCAACTTCTAATAGTTTTTTTTTGATATTTGGAAACATCTCTCATGGAGTGTTTCACCGATGACAGAGTATTCGATATGTCCGCCAGTAGTTTCCCCTGATTAGCACTGTGCTTCTCAAGCAGCTCTTGACGTTCCATGAAATTAGACGTTGATTTCTTGGGAACGGCTTTTTTTTCTTTTTGTAGAGTTGGAACTCTCTGTCGGTATGGAATCTCTTTCGACCATTACCTGTTGCTCCAGGGGGCTGAGTGCACATTGCTTAAAAATTCCACCACCTGTAGCATTGCACTCAGCTTTGTTTTTTGACATTTTCTTTTTTACCTTATATTTAAGGTCTCGCCAAACCTGCACATAAATATGATGCTTTTATTACCTACTATTTAACATCCAATGTTTTCTTACCTTCTGCCAAGCTTCCCCTTGTCTTCTTGGTGGGCCAAAAGCATTTAGGACTTTTCCTATGCCATCCCATTGCTCCTTAAAATTGCACGGAACAGTGCCCCTTCGAAACCCTTTTGCCAGCGTAGGATTTTTTTCCAACAGTTCTAGCAATTTTTCGAACTGATTTGCGTTTGTTACTTTAATTTTTTCTTTATTTTCCATTTTCAACTTTTTTATTACTTTTCTGCGCGTTTAAATACCAAAATACCTTCAAGTCGTTATCAAAAATGAAGACGACAAAATCAGAGTCGCTTCGACACAATACCGACGTCAAATTTACTTACAGAATACCAAATATGTGTCAAAAGTTATCGATAAATACCGATGACGACAATGAGAATACCGAATTACAACGAACGACGCCAGGCGGCGTCGTTATGTGTCCACGACGACAACCGGAATAAGGGTGAATAATAGAACGGTCGTTTTACAACATCGGTACCGCGTCGGTTAGTGTCTTTGTGTGATTCTCATACATCCAGACGGACGGACATACATCCGTACATTAGAACATATTTTCGGTACGCGAAAATAAAATATTAAAATATTGCCGGCACATATTCAAAATATTTATCAGTGAGTGAAATAAGAGAAAAGTGTGTTGTTAATAACACTACTCAACAAAATGAAAAAATTTCATGTACTCCGGATGCGATAATTTTTTCTGTGTAGATAACCTTGACATGAGCTCGAAAAACGCAATAAAAAATTTTTTTTTCGTTTGGTTTTTTTTTTATTTTATTTTTTTTAAATTTTAAAAATTTTTTTTTGGTTAATTTGTTTCGTCCAGCATAACTCGGGAACCACTAGCCCGATTTAATTGAATTAAATTTTAAAAAATTTAAAATTACAATTCCCTTAATCTGTTCATATATTGTTTTCCTATACAAGCAACAGTTTCCAAGTTAAAAATGAATATATGAAGGAAAAAACTTATTTTTTGCCTAAAGATTTAAATTTTTTTTTTAAAATCCATAAAAAATCCAAAATGAAAAAAAATGTCAAATCTTATTACTTTTACGTAAAGTCACATAACCTATGAGCAAAATGAGACAAAGATCATGAAAATCGATGCACGCGTTTCGCTTTTATTCGCAATTGAGTAAAGGTATGAATTTCAAAAATTTGCTCGACATATGCACAACTTTGTCTATGGTAAGGTTTTTTCTTTTTTTTTTGATTCTCAGAATTAACAAAACAGAATAAACAAAGGGTTATTTAATTTTTATGATTGCGTAAGCAAAGTAATAAACGCTAATAAATGTGCGTGAACAATTAAAAGGAAAAAAGGAAGGGGGACTTTTTTAATTATTTGGGTTTTCCGTTGGCTACCTGTATGATTTTTTTTACAGAAATGCAACCCACATTTAACCCTTTCGGTACTTCTTTTTTATTTTTGACATAAAAAATCATTTTTATCCAATTTGTTATTGTTTAGGCCATCGTTATGAATATTTAAAAGTACTTTTTTAAAATTTTGCTTCCAAAAGTGGTTTTTGGGCATCATGCCATATGGCATAGAATGTACTTAAGGGATTAAAACTACCCCAAACATTTTTTCATGAATAGTATATAGATAATTTTAATTTTTAAATAAGTATATTTATTTTAAACTTAAAAATTCAAAAAATTCATTTAAAACATAAAAAATAAATCATTACTTATTATATAAAACATAAAATATATAAAAAAAAGAATTCATTGCCAATTTTATTTCCATCATTAGGTCTGCTTCGGTATCTGCCCTGAAAAAAAAGGAATAAGAAAACCAATTTATATATAAAAATTTATCTATTGCTTACCTTATTTTTCATGATATACTCTAAAACAATTTCTTGTGCCATTTGGAATGCATAGATGGACGTTGCATTTTGAACAAGTGTATCTAGAATATCCTCTGCATCCTTGTATTTTACATATACGTTTTACAGCTGTATACTCTGGCCAATGTTCAATGCCATCGAAACGAATCGAAACTGAAGGAGCCCTTTCATATGTCAGCCTTGGTTTCGAAGTTGATGGAGTGTCGGAAAGATCTAAGTCTTCAGTTAGTCGTGGTCTTCCTCGTTTTCGAGACAGGTTTTGAACTGATGACAATGCTAGCAATCCATCAGCTACATCATTCCGGAATGCTAATAAATCCATTTGATCTTTTTTTCTTATAGTATTATTATCACTGTCATTGCGATATTCCAACCAAGAGTTACATACTGCTAAGTCGGTGAAATGGTCAAATATTTTCAGGGTCCACTTTCTTGTCCGAATGGAAATTCTGTATAACGACAGCAAAAAGTCCATCTTGTCGACTCCTCCCATATTTTTATTATATACACCTACAACGTTAGGTTGTGGGACAACGATTTTCTTTTTTTGTTCAGCACTAAATCTGATTACCTCTTTTGTATCTTTATCACCATAAATAGCAGAAGCTAATAGAACACAGCCACCATCTAGCCATTTTAAAAGAAAAATATTTTGGTTCCTTTCAATACAATAGTCATAACTTCCTCTTCCTTGCTTTTTCAAATCCTTTTCTGTTGCAAGCGGAGCTTTTCCGGTTCTGTTTCCTCGCATGGTTCCTGTTGCCCATATTCCTTTTTCGCGCAAATATATTAATAAATTAATTGTTGTGAAATAGTTATCAAAAAATAGTTTGTGGTTTCTATTTTCTGGAATCGTTTTAGAGAGGTGAATGATATCCGAGCAAAAACCTAATTTTGATTCCCCAACAACTGTATTTTTTCCTTGGTATATTTCGAGATCATATACAATTCCATTTGAGCTACATAGACAAAAAACTTTTATTCCCCATTTGATAGGTTTTTTGGGCATATACTGTTTCAACCCGGTTTTTGATTTGCATGGAATCATCATTTCATCACAGCAACAGTTTTCATCTTTTGGAATGTCATAGGATCTTTTCAAGAACGTATTTATGAGTGGACGAACTTTATAAAGTTTGTCGTTCAAGTTCTCCTCTACACTGAACTTAAGATTAGTGCGTATTGTATGAAATCTATTTTTTGTCATGTGTTTACGAAATGCTGGTATTTCAGTAGCACTATTCCAGTACATCGCTAATCGAGGATATCCTATTGTTCCTATAATAATTTCTAAGCCCATTAATGTTAGAATCTCTTCTCTTGTAACATTAATTGCAGTTCCTGTTTTCATAAGTGAGGCTTGGTTCGTTGCCTGAACAATTGTGTCAATAAATTCAAATGGAAAATACTTTAAAAAATATGAAACAGGAGTTTTAACATCTTGCTTCGGGTAATTTTCAGAAAAATCTGAGCTTGGAGCGCTCCAAGCTGTCTTTGCCCATCGAAAGTTAAGAATTTTTTTAAATGATGGATCAGTAACTTCATCCAACTCCAGTGAATCATCTTCCGCATCTAAATTGTTCTCAAATAAATTGATATTCCCATCTGGATTAGTTAGCTCCTCGATTAAAAAGGAATTGTTTTTATTGTCATTAAGAGTTTCCAATAACGTTTCCAAAACATCATTTTCTTCTTCTTCATCATCGCCAAAGTCAGATAAATCTGAGTCATCAAAATTAACCAAAATATTTTCTATTTGTTCGTTTTTTAATTTATTAGACATCGTTATTACAGCCAACCACTGCGACTCTATTCAATCAAATAAAAAAATGTATTTCCGATGGGTAAAATCTATGCCATATGGCATAGAACGAAATAAAAAAATTCGTACAGCCTTATTGAAATACTTTAGGGATCTAACATTTTTTACACTTACAGAAGCGATAATTATCTACTAAATAACATAGACAAAGTTATAAAATAAAGTAATTTTTGTAATAGAATATATAAAAGTATGATGAGCTCTTTTTTTCAAAAATACGAAACTCGATAGGCACGCTCGCTTTCTGAACCTTTACGATTTACTTGATCCTTTAACCAAAAATTTTTTATATTAATTTGTACAAAAAACATCAAAGAAAAATATAAAAATACAAAAATAATAGTAATCATAAGTTTTTAACTTAAAACAGCCTCTGAAAAGCGACTATGCCATATGGCATAGAATAACCGAAAGGGTTAAGGGTGGTCATTATTCGGAAAATTTAAGACTCACACATGGTGAAACAGGTATGTAGCCACCGTAAAAAAATATACACCCATTTATAAGTACCTGTCAGTAAAATACTAAACAATACACAGTATAAATAGGTCTTCATTGATCGATTTTACTCATTCAACAAGTGTCGACGAACGCGATAGTTAAAATGAGCAAACGTTCGCGAGGATTTGAATGCAATACCAATCCAAGTAATTTTTGTTACATGTGCGCCATGCTCGTCACTCACATCGCCCAGGTTGTCCGGAAAGAAGTCCAAATGCGAGTGTAGAAAATGTATCTTAAGCGACATATTTGCTCTAATTTTTTTATAATTTTGGAGTAGTTGTTCGACGATCTCTCTGTAATTTGAGCTTTTGTTGTTTCCAAGAAATCCGGAAACAATTTGCCGAAATGAGTTCCAAGCTGCAGCTTCATTTGGTGATAAAATGTGCTCAAACTGTTGGTCTTGCAACAACTTTTTAATTTGCGGACCGTCGAAAACGCCTTCCTTAATCTTTGCCGATGAAAGGTGAGGAAAAATGGTTTTTAAATAGGCGAACGCTTCGCCATCTTTGTTGATAGCTTTCACGAAGTTTTTTATGAGTCCGAGCTTTATGTGAAGAGGTGGGAGAAAAACATTTTCCTTTTTTATGAGTGGTGTATATTTCACGTTGTCGCTGCCGGGGATGAAGTTAACTCTTTCTGTCCAACTCCTCCTGGTGTAATGATGTTGACGATCGCGGCTGTCCCAAAGGCAGAGAAAACAACAGTACTTTGTGAATCCACCTTGTAATCCACAAAGGATACCGATAACCTTAAGGTCGGCACAAACTTTCCAATCGTGCCTCTCATAGTTAAGGCACTTTAGTAGATTGTCCATGACTTCGTATGTTTCCTTGGTGTCAACGGCATGAGCAATTGGAATCGAAGGTTTCTCGTTGCCGTTGTGCAGTAAAATTGCTTTAAGGCTCTGCTTGTTGCTGTCGATGAAAAGACGCCACTCTCCTGGATAGTAAGAGTACCCGAGTTCACCAAATAATCCGGGAATGTCCTTACAAAAACAGATGTTGTCTTTTTTTGTGTAGTACCTTGCGTATGGTTCATGACGCTTCCTGTAGATTGTTGTCACCACACCAGGAGCCAAGAAACCGAACTGTTGCATGCGCGATGCATGCAACTCTGCATCTTCCTTGGAGAGTTTCAATTCTCTAACCCAATCGTTCAGTTCTGCTTGGGAACATAAGCGTTGACCTCCATGCAATGTATATGTTGACTCGCATTCTGATGTGGTTTCTACTGTCTCCGGATCTGATGTTGGATGTATCGCCTCATTATTAGATGCCCATCTTGAAACGGACGGTTGCGGGTCCACTGGTTCTTCGGAAAATGGCACTGGAAAATTCACTGTTGAAACAGCAGCGTAAGTCCATCGTATATTTTTTCCCACGCCTGTTTTTTTGCTAAGACAGAAGTAGCAATCTGTTACATGGCAAAGCGGAGCTCTCCAAAGCATTGGCATGATGATTCTCGGCTGTCGTCTGAAAGAATTTCAATAATAAGTTATATATGTTCTTGAATTTCGTAATCTACACTTACCTTGAGTCAGCTAGCTGTACGTAGCACCTTGGACATAGAGCACTTGGTGTCCACCGCTCATCTATGTTTGAGACCTTTAAATTGAAGCTCTCTTCAAATGAATCTCTCAATTTAGGTGAAAAACAAAGCTTGTTTTTTTCAGAAACGTATTCTCCGCACATGTAACAAAAATTACTTGGATTGGTATTGCATTCAAATCCTCGCGAACGTTTGCTCATTTTAACTATCGCGTTCGTCGACACTTGTTGAATGAGTAAAATCGATCAATGAAGACCTATTTATACTGTGTATTGTTTAGTATTTTACTGACAGGTACTTATAAATGGGTGTATATTTTTTTACGGTGGCTACATACCTGTTTCACCATGTGTGAGTCTTAAATTTTCCGAATAATGACCACCCTTAAATGTGGGTTGCATTTCTGTAAAAAAATCATACAGGTAGCCAACGGAAAACCCAAATAATTAAAAAAGTCCCCTTTCCTTTTTTCCTTTTAATTGTTCACGCACATTTATTAGCGTTTATTACTTTGCTTACGCAATCATAAAAATTAAATAACCCTTTGTTTATTCCGTTTTGATAATTCTGAGAATCAAAAAAAAAAGAAAAAACCTTACCATAGACAAAGTTGTGCATATGTCGAGCAAATTTTTGAAATTCATACTTTTACTTAATTGCGAATAAAAGCGAAACGCGTGCATCGATTTTCATGATCTTTGTCTCATTTTGCTCATAGGTTATGTGACTTTACGTAAAAGTAATAAGATTTGACATTTTTTTCATTTTGGATTTTTTATGGATTTAAAAAAAAAAAATTTAAATCTTTAGGCAAAAAATAAGTTTTTTCCTTTATATATTCATTTTTAACTTGGAAACTGTTGCTTGTATAGGAAAACAATATATGAACAGATTAAGGGAATTGTAATTTTAAATTTTTTAAAATTTAATTCAATTAAATCGGGCTAGTGGTTCCCGAGTTATGCCGGACGAAACAAATTAACCAAAAAAAAAATTTAAATTTAAAAAAAAAAATAATAAAAAAAAACCAAACGAAAAAAAAATTTTTTATTGCGTTTTTCGAGCTCATGTCAAGGTTATCTACACAGAAAAAATTATCGCATCCCGAGTACATTTTGACTGTTGACTAGTGTAATCATTAAAAAAGATAAATAAAGTTCTGTGTTTTCAACGTTGATCGGTGGTGGTTTTTTGCAACAACAAAACATATATATTCCAACGAGTAATTGCATTACTCTCGGTTAAAAGAAGACTAAACAAAACAACAACAACATATATTTGCACACCATACGGTTCGAAGTTGCAGAACAACATCACCATACCCAACGGTCAGCGTATGAAAGAGTACTACGTACGTCAATACACACACAGACATACATATATTTCTCTTATTTATTAGCGTGGGTCATTATCGGTGACATTGGATATTTATTAGCGTGGGTCGTTCTCGGCGATATTTGAAATTTTTTATCGAATTTTTCCCGTTTCGACTCTCCGTTAGTATTATCGTTGTAAAAACTTTAGTTTCGTGACACCGTGTACCCTACAGATATACAAGCCGACTAGCCGCCGCCGCCGCAAGTTTCAGCAAGAGCCGCACCGCCGCTGATTTTATCGGCTCACATCGACTTTAACCACGCCGCCGATATTTTTTTCTACTATCAAAATAGACAACCACCAACCTGTATATATTTATGAAAACACACACACATATTGTGTAACACACATACATATTCGGTCTCGAAAGAGTGAGTCGCGCGCGTCCACGTTCTTATGGAATACATATAGTATAACGTTTTCATCTAAATATTTAACCCAATTTGTATTGATGAAAGTGGATTGTGTCAAAGTAGGTAGATCTTTACCATTCGTTGGAAGGATTATGGATTGTGATATTCAAGATGTCTGGTCAAAAATGCCTCACATGCAAATCTGTAGTTGCAAAAAAAAATTTTAAACTCATCTATTTTGAGAATGGACTCCCACTCTTAACAAGTAATGAAAGGCTAAAGTCGGGCGGGGCCGACAATATGATACACTCCACTTTCTATCCGCATATAATTCAATTCGGTAAAAAAGTGAAAACGGGAAGAATTTTTATAAGTATCCTAATCAGAGACTGATATGATCTGACCCAATTTGATCTGATCCACTTTCACAATAGGTGCTTCCAGTTCAAGTATAATTCTCCCATTTCTCATCTGGGGCGGAAAAAGTCAATCCGGGAGCGAAATTTTTATGTGAGCTATATGTAAATCTGAACCGATCTGACCCATTTTCACATTGGGTGTTTCTAGTTGAAATATAAGATATTTTGCAGGATTTGATGAAGATCTGTTAAAATATCTGGTTTATAGAGTGGAAAAAGTGAAATCGGGAGTGAAATTAGTGAGGTAGCTATACATAAATCTGAACCGATCTGGCCTATATTCACCATAGGTGTTACTAGTGGAAATATAAGATATTTTGCCAAATTTTAAGAAGATCTGATTAAATATTTGTATTCAAGAGCAGAAAAAGTCATATCGGGGCAGAAATTTGAATGGGAACAATATATAAATCTGTACCGATCTAACGATTCTAGTTGAAATATATTTTGTTTTGCCAATTTTGAAGAAAATCTGTTAAAATATGTGGTGAAAAGTGTCAAATCGGGAGTGAAATTCGTATGGGGGCTATGTCTAAATCTGAACCGAATTTCTTCAAATTAAAAAGCGTTCGTCTTTATCCCGAGAAACTTCGTTGTTTAAAGTTTCATATGTTTCTGGGTACAATTGCGACCTGTACAATGATTACAAGAATAGACAGACGGACATTGCTAAATCGATTCTAAGTCGATCGGTATAATTAACAATGGGTATATATGGCTTCCTTTTGGGTGTTACAAACAAATGCACAAAGATATAATACTCTCGTGGAGTGTATAAAAAATAATTGTATGGGATAATAATACGAAATTATGGGAACGTTGGCTAATATCGGTTAATATTAACGAATATTAATCTACTGATCAAAAAATAAAAGAAAAATTATTAATAGTCAATACAAATTGTTCCTTTCCTTTTCCAAAATTGGCAAATAAATTTCGTAATGTGGGTGATCAAATGGAAGAACGAGCCGATAAATCAGCCGAAAGCCGCCGCCGCCGACCCATTTTGGGTAGCACCGCCGCCGATAATTATGGGTCGGCTTGTAACTCTGGTACCCTACAGTCGGTCTCTACACTGGTTTAAAAATATTTAAAAACATTTTCGGTGTTCGGTTTATTTTTGAGCTTTTGTTTTTGCGTTTTGCTGGTACAATCGTACATTTATTGTGTGCATCATACAGTCCGTGCACCCTACTCTCGGTCAAGTGAACATACTTAGAAATTTATAAAATTTTTCGATTTTTCCATTGATTTTGTTTTACAGAGAAATATCTTGGGGCATTTTCGTGCTTTTAAATAAAATTTCGTGTATTTTTCGATACAATGAAACCGATTTTTTTTAACCGATTTTTGTGAATATTGGGAAGATTTCGGGCTCTGCTTTGAAAATTCAGTGTATTTCTCGATACATTGAATTATTTTTTGGGTTTCGTATTTCATTATTGCTAGATATTTTTGATTCATTTAGCATTTTCGTGCTTTTTCTAAATATTCAGTGTATTTTTCGGTACACTGTGAATTTTTTTAAATTTCTTTCTGAAATATTTTTGGATAGATTTGTTAAATTTTTTTGCACTTTCGTGTTTTTTCTTGGTATTTTTTAATACATTTAGATCGTTTCAATATGCCTCTCACTCCACTCGACTTCTTTATCAGAGCAACTGATGCTTTGGTAAAATTTGATGCGAACTTCAGTACCCTACGGGACGAAGACCTCGACATATATTCCCCTGGTATCAGAAGCGAGAATATTATGGAGTAATGTTAAGGACAGGTTTGATAAGTGTCTTAGTCATCTCCAAACTGCTCAGGATGCGGAGAAGGAGGACATAGATTCTGACAACAAATATGATGTAGCATATAGGGCATTCGTACGTGTTCTAGCAGCTATTAATAGGAAATTGGATGAACTTCGAGCTCCGCTGAAGTCATCCCCTCCAACTCCGCCCCGTACTTCTACGGCTACAGATTCGATAGATCGCTTGGTTTCTCCTTCCGATCGATCGAAGTACATTAGGGAGCAGCAGGAGCAATGTGAGGGCAGCAACAGTATGGTTCACGACCTCACATTGCAGACATTTCCAGGGCGATTTCCACTCCTGGCCAACATTTAGGGATCTTCTTTCAACGGTGTACATTAATAATTCCCGCTTAAATGACATTGAATGAATTAGGAAAACTAGCGGGAAGCTTGCGAAATTGTATCCATATTTCCACTCACCCATCGAAGTTTTAGTCTAGCCTGGAAATGCAATATTAGTTTTTTTATGTATTCAGTGTGAAGTATAAGTCGGATTTGTCTTCGTGGAAAGATTTTGATCTTTTTCTTACGGAAATGATACAAACTCTGACATGTCTTCGTGCCATAAAGGGTATCGATTCGACGAAAAAGTCCGACGGTAAGAAGGTGGGTGCGCATTTTACAAATGCTGGTCCATCTGGATCTTCTCGTTCTCATCAGAACAAACTATGTATTCTTTGTCCCAGACAATCTGACCAATTTCGTTCTATTTTGGATACGGCGTTGTTAATGGAAACGAATGCCTTAGTTCTTCCGCACATTTCGGGCAACTTGCCATCATTTTCAACGAAATCTGAATTCCATTAATCATTTCTTTGGACTTAGGACAATCAAGGGGAAATTGTTTTCGACAATTTCTGCGCAACGAGGTTTTGCTCCTGAGAAAACCACATATAAAGACGGTGTACGACGGGGTGGTAAGGGAATATTTGGACTTGAACCATATGAGGCCAGTTTCAGCCCCTTCTTCGGCAACCCCCATAGTATGTTACTTGCCCCATCATCCGGTAATTAACCCAGATAAACAGACTACCAAACTTCGAGTGGTTTTCAACGCTTCAAATAAGACATCAAATGGGAAGAGTCACTTTCCGCAGACGAATATGATTCTTTGTTGCAGAAGATACCATTAGATAGTAAGAGTTCGCTCTTACCGCTAAATCCATTCCTGGATGAAGCGGGGGTAATGCGGCTACACGGGATGTTGGTTAGATCACCCAGTCTATCATATTCCGAGCAGCATCCAATTATTTTTATTTATGCAAGTAAATTTACTTGACAGACGGCGATCGTGCACTCAGATTATGGCCGCTCTTCCTCCGGAGAGAACTGTTATCACATGGCCCTCTGTCACTACTGGCGTATATTTTGCAGGTCCTCTCGAAGTTAAATCTTTTACTGGTAGGACATGTAGAATAACAAAAGGTTACTTTTGCGTCTTCGTTTGCTTGTCTACGAAAGCAATACACCTCAAGGCTACCTCAGATTTGTCAACAGGTTGTCGGTTTTAGCAGCATTTCGTAGGTTTATTTCTCGTCGTGGTTGTCCAAAATCGATATTTTCAGACAACGTAATACGACCTATAGTAAAGTTGGTCGTTATACTATCGCGCCATTTCTATTTTCGTAGAACGATAGAAAGTATTAGCGCACTGTTCGTGACCCTCCCTGACTACGAGGATGACTTCCCCATGTCTGACGAGGAAAGAGGCCCCGCCGAAGTAAAGTTAGACGTCGTAACGGTTCCAAATGAGCCGGTTCCAGCTGTCGAGCAGGCCCCTGTCGTCGGGATGACCCCAGTCGTCGCGCCATTTCAGGGTGTCTTACCGGCGCCCACGGTTGTCCCGCCGCCGGCGGTTGATTCAGCTCCTGCTGATGTGGCTACGACTTCTGACTTATCGGGCGAAAAGTCGGCGTCCTAAACCGTCGTGTGTGGTGTGCAAGGAGAATCACCATTTGCGTAATTGCGAGCAGTTTAGGGAAATGAAGCTGGAGAGGAAGCTGCGTATGGTGGTACTGCACAGGGTTTTGCTCCAATTGTCTTGGCGCTTCCCATGAGCGTGGAGCCTGCAGAACCGTCGGGAGGTGCAAGAAGTGTGATGCGGACCCTGTTACACTCCTCTCCAGCCACTGATGGCTCAAACGGACTACGTCCACCTAAGCAAAAATCGAGCGCCCCTAAACCTAAACCTGGCTCTTCTCGTCCGTCTGCCCATTGCCACCTCTCGCAAAATCGGCTTACGGCCGTCGGATGCTTCGCGTCCAACCGCTGTTGCTGCGTCAGCACCAATAATGGCCATTCAGCCCATAGTTACGCTAAGGCCCACGATGGTCATTTAGTAGAAGATGCCGAATCGGTTAATTCCGGTCAGGGCTGTCCTGGATCCCTGTGCGGGACATAGTATGGTGTGTGGGACTTTGGTCCGGAAACACCAGCTAAGCTCTGCGGACCAGCAGGCAAGGGTGACAGATTTGACAAGGGTGGTGAATCCGTCGGAGTCTGCAACGAAGAGTGTTCGGGAACACTTTGTGGGACTCCAGCTAACCGATCCCCAGTTCTTCCGAGCTGGACATATCGGCCTAGTCCTGGGTCCCGAGGTGTATCCCAGAGTTATGCGCACCCAAATTTATTTTCTATGGGCGCAACTCACAATGGCTGGGTCCTATCAGGTCCATGTCCGGCATAGTGAGGGTGTAGTAGGACCACATCAAGGCTGGCCTTGCGGGCGTCGACGTCTATGGTGTGGTCAACAGAACTTCTGGGCTCTACGAGCTGTAGTACTGTGAATATGGGCTGTTAAAACACGGGACACACTACAAGTGATGTCCGACAATCAAGGGTTAATTCCGCAAATTTCAGCTCGAATGACGGCTTTAAGGAAGAGAATGATCCAAAGTAGTACTATAAACTTAAGTACTGATACAATAAACAAGCTTTGGGGGCAAATCCAAGATTTATATGATGAGGTTTGTGTCAAATTTGAAGAACCGTCAAGGTCTGGTTTCAGCCTCGATGAATATTATATATCAGATTATCCGTCATGACGGATAGTCTTCAGAGCGTTGAAGAAACACATTCAATAGCGTGAACATCGGTACGAGGTTCATTGCCATTGCCAAAGGTAACGATACCACCATTTAATGGAGATTACCTGATATGGCGTCAGTTTGACGATTTGTTCTCCGAGATGGTTGACAAATTGAGCATTCCAGCAATACCAAAAATGTGGTATCTGACAACGAATGTATCTGGGGAAGCTGAACATTTAATCAGCCAGTTCACTGCTTGGAAAACGCTACAAGATCGTACAACAAACGAGTTCTTGTAGTAAATTTAGTTGATAAAATACTAAATCAACCCACAGCAACATCATCTGCTTCGTCTTTGATAAAATCTACATGATACCACAAAGTAATTCTTATTGGCGCTAAACAAAATTGACATTGAAACATCATCATGGGATGCAATTTTGCTCCAATTATTAATCAAGAAACGGGATAGAAATATACATATCAGGCTAGTGCAGTCATTGAAGGAACCCAAGGAAGTACCAAAAATTACAGAATTTTTATCATTTTTCGGTCAGAAGGACAGACCTATGAATAAAGCTGTGTCATCAGTAGCAGCTTCTAAGTGGTGTGCCAATCACCCACAACTGCTTAAAAATATTCCACTCGGCGATCATGAAGTCAACTTAGACTTCAACAACAGCAACACTAACACAATCAAAACTCTAGGTTTATTCTGGAGACCTGAAACGGACCACTTATGTGTCAAGGCAAAGCTAATTCCGACACAAGTGGTTTCAAAGCGTTCAGCCACTTTCGATCTCGCAAGGTTATTCGATCCTCTCGGGTTATTAGCTCCTGTGGTTGTCAAGGTTGTCATTATTCAACACTTATGGCAGCAAAAAATAGACTGGGATGAACCACTTCCAGAGGATCTTCACTCAATCTGGTTCAACTTCAGAAACGACTTGGACTACTTAAACAGCATGAAAATTCCTCGGCACATGTTTCAAAGGAAAATTCAGCAAAAACTCAGTTGCACATATTTGCAGATGCTTCCGAGTGCTGTGGTATACATCCGTGCAGTTCTGACAAACAAAAGAGTTATTGTACAATTACTTTGTGCAAAGACGCGAGTTGCTCCATTGAAAAACCAAACACTACCTCGCTTGGAGTTATGTGGTGCAGTCTTATCCGCTGAACTTTCCGACAGAATCAAATCTGATCTTCAAATTAAAAATCAGCCAATATTCTTATGGACCGATTCAGAAATCGTATTATCCTGGATAAATGCACAATCTGCATTATACTATACCTTTGTTGCGAATCGAGGATCCAGCCAAAGGACAATCCCGCAGATATATTGTCCAGAGGTCTACCAGCAACTGTCGTCGTGTAGTTTATGGATCCACGGACCACTATTTCTCCACGGAAAAATTCAAAACGACATTGAAAAGAAAAAACGTGACACCACTCGCAGCAGTTACAGTATTCAGTAGATTCATTAAAAACTTAAGAAAAATCAAGAAGCTTATGCCAACACACATGACTTTGACTCCAGTTTAATTAGATGAGGCACTGGTAGTAATTATTAAGACTGTCCAGAAAGCAATCAACTTCATAAAGGTGCCGAAATCGACAAAGTTCGATATCTAGTTTATTCCCATTTCTCGATGAACATGACATCTTGCGAGTAGGAGGCCGATTGGAGTTCTCAACGTTACAATACGACGCGAAACACCCGATGCTCATCCCATATAATGATCCGCTTATAAATCTATTTTTCGAAACAGTTCACAAGGAAAACAAACATTGTGGGCCGCAGGCTTTGTTGAACACAATGGCCTATCAAAGGAAAAATAACAGCACGGTCAATAGTACAAAAATGCATTAGATGTGCTCGAGCAAGACCTCAACTATGTCAACAAGTTGTGGGAAACCTCCCACAAACTCGGGTTACTCCAGCGAGACCATTTATCAACGCTGGTGTGGACTACTGTGGGCCAATCTGGATACACTACAAGGTCCGAGGTAAAAGACCAACAAAGGCATACCTAGCCGTCTTTTGCTGTTTCGCCACAAAGGCAGTTCATCTGGAGGTGGTGACAGATTTGACGACAGAAGCATTCATAGGCGCTTTGAAACGATTCATCGGACACCCATGTCAAATGATCAAACCAATATGGAGGCATTAACTCCTGGTCAATTTATCATCGGTGAACCATTAACATTGGCTGTAGACAGCAGAGCACAACCAATTAAGGTTTCGGGAACAGATCATTGGACTCATATAAAACAAGAATTTCGGAAACGATGGTCCACAGAGTATCTAAATGAACTACAGCAACGTCACAAGTGGAAACAACCAGTAATTAACATAAAAACTGGAGACATGGTAATAATAAAGGAAGATAATTTACCCGCACTTCAATGGCCACTCAGAAGAGTTATGAATGTCTACAAAGGAACCGATAATGCAGTTAGAATGGTCGATGTTAAAACAGCCAAAGGATTGTTCAAACGCCCCATACATCGTCTAGCTCCACTACCTGTAGAGTTCGAGTCATCTACCTCCAATACTATGGCAACTGAACCCAGAGAATCCACCAACCCCAACAATGTTACATCTGACATGACATCATCAAAAAAATTACGTCACTATAGATGAAGTTCCATCAAAACGGCGATGTACATCTGGCCTAAACTTAACTACAGCGTTTTTAGTTATTATGTTCATGATGCCACCAGCATGGGCATCTGAAGTCGCGAACACCAAAAAAACATCATAAACCAATTGGAACCTCATAGTATATTATGATCTAAAACCGTATTGGCAGGAATTGGAAATGTCTTCAAATGGCACATCAACAATACGACATTTATGTAAGGAATTAAAACAAGCAAGCACATGCAAAATTGTCATCACTGCTTTAAATCATGTGGAAGAAGAATTCCGACTAGACAACAGTCTTGTGTCAAACAAAAGAAGTAGAAGAGGAGCATTAAACGTAGGTGGAAATTTCGCCAATTCATTGTTTGGCGTATTAGATTCCGAATATGCGTTGCAAATGACTAACACAATTTAAGCAGTCAAACAAAGCGAAAATCATCTTCTACGTCTTTTCAAAAATCAAACGTCTATACTTGATGCTACGATAAACATTTGTGATGATCCTGTATAAATGAAGTAGGAAACCAAAAATGGAACTCTAAGATCCGCGCTAAAAGTTTCCGCTACTTAAAGTCCTGATTGGTTTTCCGGCGCTTTGATTTATTTGGAGTACATGTTCTTTATTAGCCCTTGCCAAAAACCCCTCCTTGACCTCTGAATCGACATCGAGCGTATTTATACATAATAACTAACTTACAATCTAACTTATAATGTAACTTATTTCTACTAAACTCATTCTTATCCATTCACACACTTCAGTGGTACAACGCTCGGATTGGCTGAGCAATCCTCAAACCACACCTCTTCATATCTCACACTCTCTCCCTTCATTATTCTTCAGCTGACTCCTTCCCTACACTTTCCCAACTTACTGATTGCCTGGTACACTATAATAGTCCAATGTATTAAAGGTGTCGGCGCGCAGTAAAGACAACGAAAATGTCACAGTGTTATGCATTATGATCGAATATCCAAACATATAGCCATGACAATGGAATGATCGTGTTACACATATTCCACTTGTGTATTGAGTGCAGTCGTCAATGGGCACCAAATGACTCGTTGCTCATGTGTAAATGGATATAGGGCACTTGGTTATTTGTTCGTTCAACTTGAAATTTGACATGTACTGTATGCCCAACAATTGTGTACCGTAATGTACAAAAGTGTGCACTCACTACACCCTCACCCTTATGAGAAATCTTATAATAAAATTTTTTTGGTTTGTAATTCGATTTCAAAGTGGTCAAATTTTGTAAGTGAATGTAATATAATAACAATTAGTTTCATTCAAAAAAACGTATCTAGCTAAATTAGATGTTTAAAATTAAAATAATAATATAATAGATTTCATATATTATAATATTTATATTAATGAGTGTTTAAAACTTATAATGTAATAACAATTAGTTTTAATAAAAAATATCTAGCTAACTTAGATGTTAAAATTAAAATAGGTATATTGACACATAGGTTGTATATATAAATATTTAAATATAAATCTAGATTTCATGTATTTAAAACTAGCTGACCCGGCAAACGTTGTTTTGCCTTCAAATTTTATTTATTGAAAGGTGCAGGTAATTCACATTTATTTGAAAAAAAAAATAATAAAAATAAATGTGAATAGCTTATGAACTATTAAATGATAAAAAGTATATGCACAATTAAGAGAACGTTAGTGTTATTCATTATAGTGAACCCGGAGAACTTCATCTCACAGGCGTTGTCCTACGAAATTTCAAATTGCAGAAAATCTGTGGTCAATTGTCAATTGCAATTGATTTTTTTAATATTTGCTGGTTGGGTTACGGTCGTGTCGATTTTGAATTGTATTATCCCTCATTGGATCGATCTGTGATAAACACTATTTTTTTTTGTTGCCAGGTGCGAAAACGATCAAAGTGGATGATGACCGTGTGAAAAACATTCATTCTCCAGACTCCAGACTGAGGCCACAAACACTCAATGTGATTTATTGATTGTCATGGCGAATGCGAGACGAATTGGAAATTCGATTCGCCTTAACTCGGATGGCATATCGGTTAGAATCATTGCAATTCTCGGAATGAGAACTTCCTCACCTTTGAACTTTTCTTTTAGTATTCTGGCGTGAATCTCATTGGTCATGAGTTTTGGGAACGCTAAACGCGTTTCGTTGCATAATTTTGGTTTATTGATATTGCAAAGCATTATGACAACTGAAACAACCTTAAATAGTAAATTGTGCGGTGGCAATCCAGGAACATCCAATGCATTTAAAATTTCAGTTGGATATTTGCTTGCATTGTCTTCGTTTGCTACGCAGTCGATAGATTTGAAGGAATACAGTGAACCAACGATTTGATTTTGAATTGTTCAGCTTAAGTGACCCACATCCTTGTTCTTTGTCAATTGGTCGAACCAATTGGCTTAATGCGTTTGTGTCGCATTCACGCTGCAATTCTAGTTTGAAATCTGGCAATGACATTCCTAGCCTGACTAACAAACTGCAGCACATGAGGTAGCACATGCCTTCTATCAAAACCAAAGCCTGGTTGTACATCTCTTCATTCACCTCAATATGGGGATTCAAAATGTCTTCTGACATAATCCTTGTACTTGTCCCACAATTCACGTGGATTTGATGGAAAATATGTGGCAATAATGATCGCAAATAATATGCATATTTTACTTGGGAATGCAGAAACAGTTTCAGTTTTCAAACAAATTGAGCTCCAGACACGTAGCACGAAATGTTGGCAACACTACACCATGGGTATTTCGACGTGACTCAAATGATGAGTCGCAAGTAAAAGCATTCATCATTCTTTGGATGAACTGTATAATTACGGCCAAGAGCTTCAGTAGAACGCAAATCCGAATGACCAGGAAGTACATCGCCTTGCTTTCGACGTTGAAATTTTCGAAAAGAAACTGGTCAATGTTGTCGCTGGTGGGTTTTGAGCACATTGAGCAGCATTTGCTGCAGTGACATAAACTGGTTGACCGTTCTCCAGATGCACTGCCAAATGAGTAACAGTCGGATAGCGTTCGAAAATGGGAAATGAGAATATACTCCAAATTGGCGCTCCGTTTCTCGGAATCATCAAACGGCACGCGTAAAATATCATTGTGCTGACCTTCTTGGTGATTTCATTGCGCCGACCTTCTTGGATTGAATCTGCGTTCATCAATAATGTCTGCTCCAAATGAAGTCATTTGAAAGGATCCGTTATATTTCTGAGTGTTCTATAGTGAAATGAAGTGATTCTGGTGGTAATTTAACCTTGCCACTGTGACAGCACAATCCAGGCGTTTCTACAGTGAACTTCAATGCACCGTAAACATAAACGTCATTTATCATGAAGATGGCTTCGTAAAATCACTACATACAAATCGGGGATTCGGCAATTTCTTGGGGTTTCTTCTTGTTTGGCCGACGACCAATTCGAATTGGTGCGAATCATCGAAATCGGTCAATGCGTTCTTGAGTTATAAGCGTAGTAACTAACGCTACTCTCTTTTATATATATAGATTATTAGAGATGATGTTTCTGCACATTACAATAATTATATATGGTAGTATTGGACACTATAATAATTAGTCGCTAGAGTCTATTTTTATTGTTGCAGTCAGATCTTCAACTGATATTATTTCTTACGATCTATGTTATGGTGCTAAATTTTTCCTTTCCATTCCATATTTGAGATTGTTTTCTATACGGAAATGTCCTCCGTACGGCGTATTGTGTGTGGTATGACGTGTTATTTTTATTCTCTTCTTCGAAAATTCGGTGAGGTTTTTATACAGCAATATCTTAATACTGGTATCTTTAAATTTCTTGTATTCATTTTTGAATATCTCTATGGGCATATATTTTAAAATTTTTTATCACTGTGTCTAGGACAGTGTGCAATTTGTAGTCTTAGATAAAACAAAATTTTAGCCTCTTTAAAAAATCACCGGAGTGATATGAATTTTCACTAAAGTGTGTATTGTATCCAATTCTAAAGTTTAGCTTCTTCAAAGAGATCACCGGAGTGATATGAATTTTCACTAAAACTTATCGCATGTGTTCGGTTTCATTGTGTTCGATTTCGAACATCTTATTTTGCCCTTATCTCAATATAAATCTCAATTCACGAGATTGTTTTATACTATTCATCTATGTGAAATCACACATGTCGATAATTATCATTTAGATAATTGGTAACCTCTGTTCCTTCAAGAAATTTAGTTTTACGTCTAATAACGATCTATTATTTCTTAGCCTTTAAATTATTATTGGGAGGTATTACGTTTTCGATATCCTAGAATCAATATGCATGTATATACGTATAAAAACTTTTATCTTGCAATCATAATTAAAAAAATCCATATTGTCATAAAATAAAATATTGTAACAAATTTTAAATAAAGTTATTTCATTTAAAAGCAGTTCGAATTTCTTCTATGTTGGTATTTGTTTTAAATTCATCATTTTGTTAGGTATATTAAACATTTATTTTTCATATTGTTTTTTTACCATTCTCTTTCATTGCTGTTGTCTTTTCTTTGTTCAATAAATATTGATAAATTTTCTGTCTTCTATTTTCTTGTTTGGCAGTATTTTTTTTTAATTAAATATTACTTCCATGTTTAATTTTCCCACTTTCATAGAAATCAACCAAGTTAAATATATACTTAAATAAGAGGAGCATTAAACATTTTCTAGGAATGGTCGTAGGGGTTGACATTCTTACATTAATATTATAAAATTGAAGTCATAATTTATTAAGACAGCATAAAAATTGTGCTAATATGCGATTGAATTTTGTCTTAGCCTTTTTTCTTCCAATCCATGTTTAATTAACATCAACACGAGCATCAAATCGCAACAGGACACCAAGCTGTCGCAATCCATAGAGTCGACCGTGGAAAGTTTCATGTCCTTAAAGCGTTCTATGAAATTTTTCATGTTGATTTTGAAGAAATCGATGAGATCGAGGTTGCTTTCTTCCATTATGGTCAAGTTATTCTTCGTGTAGTCCTTCAGATACATAGTGTAAACATTCCTGTCAAAGACAAAGCATATTTTCAATCGATTTTTCATGACAAAATCAATACAATTTTCCATATTATCCTCGGGTGAATCTAAACCTTCAATTTTGATACCGCTCTTGGTACGGGAGACAAACTTTTCATAAACGTCATAAATTATGGCATACCACTTTAATTTTGTAGGTGAACACTAATATCCTCGTAGACTTTCATAGTTCAATATCGGTTTTATAGATTTGTAAATAATAAAAATTCGTTCACAGGATGTGTCGTCAATTTGGTTTCGATGGTTTCTTCAATGGCAATATTCATACATCAATCAGTACCGCAGTTGAAGGCAGGACAAGATGGTTCGAATTATGCATCAGTGGGACTTGGAGGTGTATTCCATTTGTATGATTTTCAAAGTGATGACAGGATCGAATATGATAAAATTGATGGCAGGATCAAATATGATAAAATTGATGGCAGGAATGAACATGACAGGATTTAAGATGGCAGGATCAAAGATCGGAACGGAGATGGCAGGAACGAAGATGGCAGACGCGAAGTTCGCAGGGACGAAGATCGCATGGTCGAAGATGGCAGGATCGCCATGTGATGTGAAAATAAAATAAATAAAAATAAATGAAATAAGAAACCAAAAAGGGAACTCTAAAGGGAAGAATCGTGTTACACATATTCCACTTGTGTATTGAGTGCAGTCGTCAATGGACACCAAATGACTCGTTGCTCTGGAATGTGTGGATATAGGTCACTTGGTCATTTATTCGTTCAACTTGAAATTTGACATGTACTATATGCACAACATTTATGTACCGTAATGTACAAAAGTGTGCACACACTACACATTCTTAAACAAGATTAAACATCCATCAGTAAGATTTTCAAGGATCTTGACAAGCAGAGTACCGAGATAATGTCTAGAATACATAACATCGAAGACACAGGCTACCAATCACGGCTGCTTCAATTATTCATATCATTGGCCATGCAAGTAACAATTGCAGCAGCAAACTTAGAACGAATAAAATCATCAAATATGGACGTGCTAACTGACACACACCATGACAAAATTAGTCCCAACTTATTATCCCCAAGGCAGCTTAAAGAAGAAATAATGAATAACCGAAATTATTTACCATCATCCGCACAAAATCCAGTCAACAGTGACAAGCATTTTAAGCTCTACAAGTTGATGACCGTAGAAGGTGGATTAACTGAAAGCCACGTTATATTTAAGGTTTCGATACCTTTATGCGACCAAGAGTCTTTTGAGCTCTGCAGACTATATCCTGTACCTATAGTGGTAAACAACAGTCTTGTTGCGATTCATCTTTGCAATGAAATTCTCACTATGAACGCACATCGTGATCAATATTTTCCCATGGATAGACGTATGTTACATTCATGCATTCTCACGGAAGCAGATACGTATTTATGCTCTAATATTCAGTCGAAATTCAACAAGGGTTCTGAAGAATGTGCATGCGAGATTCAACTATTGAACAATGATACACATTCAAATTGCCATCTAGAATGCCTGAACACGAACACAACTGACAAACAATAACAAATTGATGTATGCATTCAATTCACCTAATGCTGTATGCGAGAGACAGGGACAATAACTCATACTGGAAGGCTCTGGATTATTGACATTGCAACCAGACTACATCATCAAAGGTGACTCTATCACTATCCAAGGACACCAATAAATTTCAAGTAACCGTCATGAATCGTACACCAGCGTAATCAGCCTGGATAATATCACCAAGCCCAAACATTCATATCCATTTCTACATGAAACGTATCACTTCAATGCTCAGTCAGACCATCTGAACAAATTTCAGAAAATGCTTGAACAACAAGATGCTTTTGACATGCCGACACAAATTCAGAACATCAACCTCCATCATTCGATAGTAGGATATACTGGACTCATTTTCTCAATTGTTCTGACCACCTGCACCATACAAGGCAATACAAACTTCAATCAACAACACCGGAAAATCCACAGCCGATTCCACACGAAAGAACAATTTCATCTGATTTTGTAGTTTCAGTAACTTCACTAATTTAATTTATAAGACTATTATTAAAACATCCTCTCCCAGCATTCACATTCAAATAACATAAAATTATATTAATTTTTTATATTTAATTTATAATAAAAATTAATTATATTCATTCTACAAATTTTGAACTGCGGGGCAGAATGTTAAAACACACATAAATAAATTTATTAATAATAATCAACAATACACATATAAGTGAATACCGTTTGTTTGCGTAGCAAGGTTGAAAATAAATAAAAATACGAAAATTTAATATTTTCAAATAAAACTCAATTCAATTTATTGTCGTAAACAATATCACCTTTTGTACAAAAGTTTGTGAGGGTGTTGTATGGACGAAATCCAATGAACAAGAGATTTACAATATAACGAGTAAAACTAAAGCATAGCTTAGATGGAGAAAGGCGGCTCTCAGTGCGTTCGCTACTCGTTAGAAGGTGTTACTACTCTTTTTGTGCGTAATATCAAATCGTATGAATAAAGTAGTAGACAAAATCTAACGTAGGGGAATAAATAAAGGAATGTCATTCGACCGTAGGCCGCACACCAAGAAAAGGTGGAAGTTGAGAATGACAAGATTTGTAATTAAACATTGCCGCCCGCCTTGCAACACCCCGCTATGTTGTAAAGTAAAGTTAAACAATTTCAATCAAAATTTCATGTAATATAAACATGTATATACACTTATTGCTAAGGGAAATAAGAGGGGCATTTGTCAGTTATTTCGATTTCATTTTTCTTACATACTAATTATCCAATACCCTATATAGCTCGTAGAGCCCAGATTCGCAGTACCACAGCTCGTAGAGACCATAAGTACTGCTGACCACACCATAGACGTCGACGACCCGTAAGGCCAGCCTTGATGTGGTCCTACTACTACCTTCACTATGCTTTCCATTGTACTACGAAAATAGAAATGGAGCGATAGTATTACACAAAAAAACTTTAAATTACTGGGTCAAAGTGACCAGCTTTACTATAGGTCGTCTTACAACACCGTTTCCCGTTCGAATATCCGCGACTCTAACGCGACCGTCGATACCCGGATGGACGTTATTTACCCGACCTAATTTCCACGAAGTGGGAGGCAGTTGTTCGTCTCGAATAACAACTAAATCGTCTATTTGAACATCGCGCTGCGGAAATTTCCATTTATATCTTTTATATAAGCTCTTCAGATACTCGTCTTTCCACCGTAGGCAGAATTGCTGATTTAAAGCCTTAAATTTTCTGTATCGATTCACAATGTGTAATGTCGCATCTTCTATAGCCGACTCCGGTAGAGTCATATTGAAATAGAATAACAAGCTTCCACGAAAGTGAGAAGCTTCGCATCGACTAAATGTTCCGTAGGAAAACATTCTAAAATAATCCGATCATTCGACGTCCATTTCCTCAATTCGAATTTCGCAGAAGACAAAGCTGAAATTAATTGATCACTAGAGGTCAATGCAGTCTCCAGATCATGGTAACCCGTTACAACGTCTTCAACGTACATGCACTTTCGTAGAATGTGTGCAGCATGGGGAAGTTCGTCTTCAGAGTCATCGGCCAGTAGCACAGTTAACTCCAAAGGTCACCGTCTGCAGCTCATAATCTTGAACAATCTTTTGAGGAGAATCCGTAAAGAGTATTCTCTGCAGATGAGTATGGGCCGAATTGACTCTAATCTGGCGGTACATCTGAGTAATATCGCAGTTGAAAACGAATCTAAATAGTCTCCACCTCAGAATGAGGAGAGCTAGATCTAATTGCAAGGTCGGACCTATATGAAGAATATCGTTAAGACTCTTCCCATTTGATGTTTTATTTGAAGCGTTAAAAACCACTCGAAGTTTGGTGTTCTTTTTATCCGGGTTAATTACCGGATGATGAGGCAAGTAACATACTGTGGGGGTTGCCGAAGAAGGGGCTGAAACTGGCCTCATATGGTTCAAGACCAAATATTCCCTTACCACCCCGTCATAAACTGTCTTGATATGTGGTTTTCTCAGGAGAGAGGCCTCGTTGCGCAGAAATTATCGTAAACAATTTCCCCTTGATTGTCCTAAGTCCAGTTGTCCGCAGAATTCAGATATAATGGGAAATGTAACAATATATCTCCCCTCCGAATCTCTACGGGTCGTCAGTTTATAATTGTCTTCACAAAATTTGTCCAAAGGAGAAATCATAGACCTTTTCGGGGTCTCCTCAAGTTCCCAAAATCGAAGAAGATTCTTGTTAAGATTATCCTCTTCGGCGAACTCAATGGAGGTAGAAAAAACTCGAATGTAAGAAGAGGAAACGGGACCAGTAATGATCCAGCCAAAGACCGTGTTTTGCGCGATCAATGAACCTAATACGTTTTGAAGAGTTCCTTCCAAGAGAATTCTCGGATAAAGATCTGCTCTCAGTAAAAGGTCCACAGGTCGACAATCAAAAAGATGCGTATCGGCCAAACGAATATTTGGCAAACGAGAAGTCACATCTGATTTCGTTGAAAAAGATGGCAAGTTTCCCGAAATATGCGGAAGAACTAAGGCATTAGTTTCCATCAACAGCGCCGTATCCAAAATGGACCCTATACACAAAGAACATATTTTGCGAGAAGTAGCCGAGAATGACTGATCTACACCCGATATTCTAGCCTGAGTGCAACTGGCCGGAATGTTGAGGCGATTTTGCAATTGTTCCGTAATGAACGAAGCCTCTGACGCCGGGTCGATAAGAGCCCGAGCTGGGTACGAAGTACCTTGGTGTACGATATTTACCATCGCTGTCCCTAATAACACAGTTCTATCCTGCGAAGCATGATATACCTGTCTATTTATAGCACCAGATGAACCTCCAGAAGAAGTTGACGGCAGCGAAGGATTCACAAATGGAGGATTAGTATGCTGTGTGATCGGAACCAAACTCCCCGCAGGATTCGCTACAACAGCCGAACCCTCAGAATTCGATGTATCACGATGCAAAAGAGTATGATGTCCACATTTGTGAATACTTCCACACTTCCTAGCTTCGTGTCCACGCATCAAGCAATTTACACAGCAGTGATGACGTTTGACGGTGTTAAACCGGTCGGAGACCGAAAGGCCCCCAAATCGTGGACAATCACGAAGTTGATTAAATTGTCTGTGACAGAGAATACACAGTTTGTTCTGATGAGAACGAGAAGATCCAGATGAGCCTGCATTTGTAAAATGCGCTCCCACCTTCCTACCGTCGGACTTCTTCGTGGAATCGATACCCTTTATGTCACGAAGACATGTCAGAGTTTGTATTCTTTCCGTAAGAAAGAGATCCAAATCTTTTCACGAAGACAAAGCCGACTTATTATTCACACTCTGTTCCCATAACGTTCCACTACTTTTGGGCAATCGCTGAATACACAAAAAAACTAATATAGGATCCCAACTATCCGTGGCTACGTCATAAATGGACATTACAGAAAGACATCCATTTATTCCGCGTTGCAAATTTTTCAAACCTATGCTACTTTCGCTATCAAGGATCGGAAGATCAAAAAGCATCTTGAGCTGGTTGTTCACCAAGATGCGAGTGTTATCATACACATCTTTCAAGGCTTTCCAGGCTAGAATAAAACTGCGATGGGTGAGTGGAAATTTGGATACAATTTCGCGAGCCTCACCGCTCGTTTTCCTAATCAGATGATATAGCCGTTCAATGTCACTTAAGCGGGAGTAAGTAATGTATACCGCTGAAAAAAGATCCATAAATGTAGGCCATGAGAGGAAATCGCCATGGAAAACGTCAGTATCGCATGGCGGCAACGAAAGGCCGTGAGCCATACTGTTGCTGCCCCCACATTGCTCCTGCTGCTCCCTTATCGATTTCGATCGATCAGAAGGAGAATCCAAGTGATCTATCGAATATGTATCCGTAGAAGTACCGGGCGGGGTTGGAGGGGATGACTTCAGCGGAACTCGAAGTTCATCCAGTTTCCTATTAATAGCAGCGAGGACACGTACAAATGCCCTATACGCTACATCATATTTGCTGTCAGCCGAATCTATGTCCTCCTTCTCCGCATCCTGAGCAGTTTGGAGATGATTATCGTACCTGTCCTTAACATTACTCCATAATGTTCTCGCTTCTGAACTCTGTATTTCAAGGGAATATATGTCGAGGTCATCATCCCGTAGGGTATTGAAATTCGCATCAAATTTTACCAAAGCATCAGTTGCTCTGATAAAGAAGTCGAGTGGAGCGAAAATTAAGTAAAACCCAAAAAAAGTAAAAACTTTGCTAAATGTATTAAAGAATACCAGGAAGATACACTTAAGTGCCAAATGAATGAAAACTATTCAAAGCTCTCCAAAAAATATTTCAGAAAGATATGCAAAAACATTCACAGAGTACCGAAAATTATCCTGATTATTTTGTAAAAGCACGAAAATGCTAAATGAATGAAAAATGTCCAGCAATAAGGTAGAACGAAACCCCAAAAATAGTCCAATGTATCGAAAAATACACTGAATTTTCAAAGCTGAGCTCGAAATCTTCCCCAATCAGTTAAAAATACTAAAAAATGAGTTAATTCGAACACGCCCAACCAAATTTCCGCAAAATGTGAATACGCGAAAATTAGTTCAGTCACGAACTTTGGCCAAATTGCTATTAAATTTAACAAAAATTTTAATTAAAAATTATTAAACCTCACAGATTTTTTCCCAGTGTATCGAAAAATACACGAAATTTTATTTAGAAGCACGAAAATGCCCCAAAATATTTCTCTGTAAAAGAAAGTCAATGGAAAAATAATTAAAAATTATTAAACCTCACAGATTTTTTCCCAGTGTATCGAAAAATACACGAAATTTTATTTAGAAGCACGAAAATGCCCCAAAATATTTCTCTGTAAAAGAAAGTCAATGGAAAAATCGGAAAAAAATATAAATTCCTATGTATGTTCACTTGACCGAGAGTAGGGTGCACGGACTGTATGATGCACGCAATAAATGTACGCTCGTATCAAGCAAAAAATCAAAAATAAACCGAAAATTTTTTAAAATATTTTTCTGACAGTGTAGAAGACCGACTGTAGGGTACACGGTGTCGCGAAACCAAAATTTTTTACTATATCCGGATAGTCCAACAATAATACTACCCGAGATACGAAACGAAAAAAAAATCGATAAAGAATTTCAAATGTTACCAAGAACGACCCACACTAATAAATTTCGAATCTCACCGAGAACGACCCGCGCTAATAAATAAGAGAAAATATATGTATGGCTGTGTGTGTATTGACGTACGTATGTACTCTTTCATACGCTGACCGTTTGATATGATGATGTTGTTTTGCAACTTCGAACCGTATGGTAAGCAAATGTATGTTGTTGTTGTTTTGTTTTTTCTTCTTTTAACCGAGAGTAATGCAATTACTCGTTTGAATACATATGTTTTGTTGTTGCAAAAAACCACCACCGATCAACTTTGAAAACCCAGCACTTTATTTATCTGTTTCAATAATTATTAACAGCACACTTTTCTCTTATTTCACTCACTGATAAATATTTTGAATATGCGACGGCAATATTTTAATATTTATCTTTATTTTCGCGTAACCAAAATATGTTCTAATGTACGGATGTATGTCCGTCCGTCTGGAGGTATGAGAATCACACAAAGACACAAACCGACGCGGTACCGATGTTGTAAAACGACCGTTTTATTATTATTATTTCGGAAATATATCTCTTTATAAATAAACAAAACGCGATATGCTCACTTTTAAATAAAACTGACAATACGCACCTTTTGTTAATAATATATATTATGAAGATGGGCGAAAGAAGATGGCTGATTTATTTGGGTGTTGTTGTTGCTGACGGAGTCAAGTTTGCCTTTTGAAGAAAAATATAAAAAACCAATTAATTGCTGGAAGCAAGTATCCGGTTCGAAGGACCAATGTTTGCGTAGCAAGGTTGAAAATAAATAAAAATACGAAATATTATTAATATTTTCAAATAAAACTCAATTCAATTTATTGTCGTAAACAATAGTACATTTTGTACAAAAGTTTGTGAGTTGTATGTTGTATGGACGAAATCCAATGAACAAGAGATTTACAATATAACGAGTAAAACTAAAGCATAGCTAAGATGGAGAAAGGCGGCTCTCAGTGCATTCGCTACTCGTTAGAAGGTGTTACTACTCTTTTTGTGCGTAATATCACAAAGTCGTATGAAGAAAGTAGTAGACAAAATCTTACGTAGGGGAATAAATAAAGGAATGCCATTTGACCGTAGGCCGCACACCAAGAAAAGGTGGAAGTTGAGAATGACAACATTTGTAATTAAACACCGTTAATGTTATTTATATTGGCCTACTAAAGGTAACAACATAAAATTACACATGAAATGTAAACGTTCTTTTATGTATTTATGTATGGTCAGCATTATTTATGGTAAAAACATGAGCAATCAATATCAGAAAGTAAAAATCGTTTTATAATTCTGTTCAACAGTCAAGTTACAAGTGCTTGAAGGTATTCCAAAACAAAAACAAAAATAGTACAGTCCAAATTCATGCGTTTGGGTTGAGTTATACTATTAACGTTTCTCATAAACATGAGCTTTATAGGTTTTTTTGTTAATTAGTATGTAAGATAACTGAAGTCGAAAATAAATGCTCATATACACTGGCAAATACCCCTTTTATTTCCCTTAGAATAAGTGGATATAAATATTTATATTACATGATCGAAATTGTTTAATTTTACGTTACAACATAGCGGAATGTTGCAACTGTCCTTCTCAGTTTCCACCATTTCTTAGTGTGTGGCCTACAGTCAAGTTGCATTCCTTTATTTATTTCCCTACGTTAGATTTTGTCTACTATTTTCTCCATACGACTTTGTGGTATTACGCACAAAAATAGTAGTAACACCTTCTAGCGATTGCACTGAGAGCCGCCTTTCTCCATCTAAGCTTTACTATAGTTTACTCATTATTTAGTAAATTTCTCGTTAATTTGATTTCGTCCACACAACATCACCACAAACTTTTGTACATTGTTTACGACAATAAATTTGATATTTGAAAATATAAAATTTTGGTATTTTTATTCTTGCTCCGCAAATCGGTATTAAAAGCCAATAACAAATATTTCCTTCCCTTTTCCCAAAATTGACAAATAAATTTCGTAATAGGGGTAATCGAATAACAGAACGAGCCGGCAAATCAGCCGAAAGCCACCGCCGCCGGCAAATTTTAGGTGGCGCCGCCGCCGCCGATAATTCTGGATTCGCTTGTATCTCTGCTGACGACTGCGGTACTCTAGAGATTGAGTATGTTGGAGTGAAAACTGACAGAAATGACTTCGTGGCTAATATCGCAGCTGCCTCCGTACCGTTAAAACCTGTCAAGCCTCAAGATACGCTCCAAGTTTCGTCGCCATTAAGTTTGTGATGCAGGTTCAGTTGACTGAATCCTGATTAGTACGGGTCCGGCTCTGAGCCTAGATTCTGCATGCATAAATAACCATGGGACCAAAACGTAAGTGCACATATGAACGTAGATAAGCGGTAGGAGACGATGACAGATATCTCGCCCGATTAAAAATTGAGGAAGAGTAATCCTTGGAAAAAAGATAAGTGCTATGAATTCCATCGTTAGTGATGCTAGAACATACACATATGGTCGTTTCGGAAAATGGCAATGAATTACTTCATAACATACTCATTCAATTTATGTTTCACCTACTGAATTCGAGAACGACAGGCTTAACAGAGACAAAAAAATAACATCGACGTTGTTATTAGAGAGTGTTTAATAGATTTTGACATATTTGCTGTTAAAGACACTAAATTGTTTTATACATTAATGTATTAACAAAGTCGTTAAAATAAGGAGACAAATGTCTTCAGAAATTTCCTAGGCCAAAACCCTAACTCGATCGCGTCTCTCTCTCAAAGGCAAAAAGACATTAACCCTATAAAAAACAATATTGCGGGATTTCATTTTTGGAAATTATTGTCCATTCTCTTCTGCTCCCATTCAAATCCAGATTTGGTTAACGTCCTCGGCAATATATTTATTTTTTTTCTTTTTGACTATCGACCGAGAAACATCATAATTGTATACGTTTGAACAAAAGTGTCAATTCAATATATATAAATGATCGGTAGTGAAGTAGGCCAAAAATACTTTAAGTCTTTTTCAATTAATTGGTGATAAAGTGCATGTTCTCTTTAAAATCGAAGGAAATATTTGTGAAACCGGCAGGAATGCAGTAAATATGTTAGCTTTGTGCTTGAAATCCATCACTCCACTACCAACGTGGTAGAGGTGACCTCAAATATATGGGTTTGGCCTTATGTTCCTGCGATTGAAAGTATTTCATGGTGGCAAGATAACTACGTTAACGGAAAGACAAACTTTAGCTATTGTCCAATGTAAATATAATGAATTTGTAAAAAAAAACAGGAAATCGCATTATAATAAATCATTCTTTTTTGTCTTATATGAAAATACACCTATTGTATAATTTGGCATAACACCATAAAATGTTATCTTTTCTTACACTGGTGATTCTTACAAATTGATTTTTTCCTTAAAATTGAATTATTTTTGAAAGGTTTTAATTTAATTGTATTCCACATAGGAAGTTATATTTTATTATACGTTATTTCAATACTCTTAACTGAGTCGATTTAGCAATCCACACAACAACGCATCGAGTAAGAAAAGGGCCCTCTTCGAACAGTAAGTTGGTGAGTGTTATGTTAAATAATATACATATATACATACAGATGACAGAAGGTTGCAATGCGTTTAATTTTGATACGTAATATTTCAGTTAACATTGCATGTTATTTTGATTCTGCATTGTATATGTTATCGTATGCAATGCTTATCATAAACATGTGCTACATTTTTCACAGGACTTTCCACCTTACCAACAGGTTAATAAAAACCACGGTATCCCACAGGTTATAAAGAACCGCATCCCATAGGCTTCTGGCGTAGAGGATCAGTGAAGACGTCGTTGACGAAACCCGCAAATTGATTCCGTTTGCCTGGCTGCCTAGTACTAGTAGAAAAGGATAACGCCGACAACGGAAATTTGTGATAATCATCAATACCTTGTTGTAAGCATTAAGTGATTATAACCCCCACAGCGAACCCTACGGGACCCTACAGTGGTCATAAGATAAAAGTTACATTAAAAGTGAGAAATAAAATTAGTTGAGTAAAATTAGATTAAGAGAAAGTGATTAGAAAACCACAACGAATTCTAAGGGACCCTCCAGTGATAATAAGTGTATTAAAAATTTTTAAGTGTTAAGAAAATATTTTTGTGATATTCTAAGAAATGAATAACTTAATCATACCACCGATTCTTAACGTTGCCAATCCAATTCCTAATACTGTTCCAAACCCCGTTCCTAATCCAAATCCTAATGTAGGAAGTGTTGAAATTGAAGCATTGGTGTCTAGATATTGCGCACAATAGTGCTGGCAAATAGTGAATCAAATTATTAACCCAGGCTCGGGTATTAATGGCGCAGATCAGGCGACAGTTGATCGATTTAGGAATGATTTATCAGATCTGTACAAAGTTCCCGTTATAGTGAAATGCTTGAGGGACTTTTCGGGTGATCCTTCAGAATTCGGCGCATGGAAAAAAGTGTTCACCGAGTGCTGAATTTATACGCGTCTTCTCAGGGTACTCCCAAGTATTATGCTATTATAAATGTCATCAGGAACAAAATTATTGGATCTGCATCTGCGGCATAAGAATCTCACAATGCCCCTTTAAATTGGCATTGCATTTCTAAATATTTGACCTTGCATTACGCGGATAAACGTGACTTGACGACACTCGAATGTCAAATGTCGATATTGTCACAGGGAAATAAATCTATTGAGGAGTATTATCAAACCGTTTGCTCACAACTGTCTCTTATTACGAACAAACTTTCCTGTTTGGATATTGGTCAAGAGGCCAAAGATGTTCTTACTCAGAAGTATAGGGACAAAGATTTATATGATTTTGTTCAAGGACTAGGTGGAGGATTCTCAGAACTTCTTGGTGCAGGAGAACCAACTTATCTTCCACAGGCGTTACATTTACTTTTAAAATTGGAAAACCAACGTTTCAGAGCGGATTATGCTCGCTCTTTCAACTATTCAGGCAGGGCTGTTAGACCGAATTCGAGACTGCCACCTCCAGATCCACAGAGAAAATCTTTCCAACAGCCTAATTATCCACAATCGGCTTATCTGCCACAAAATTGGCATATTTCTTTGTCACCTCAATACTTTTATGATTCCATCCTTAGATAGCAACCTCAACATATGCCACAAGTGCAATTGGCTATGAGGAATCAACCGGTTAAGTTTGTGATGCAGGTTCAGTTGACTTAATCCTGATTAGTACGGGTCCGGCTCTGAGCGTAGTTTCAGCATGCATAAATAACCATGGGACCAAAACGTAAGTGCACATATGAACTTAGATAAGCGGTAGGAGACGATGACAGATATCTCGCCCGCTTAAAAATCGAGGAAGAGTAATCCTTGGAAGAAAGATAAGTGCTATGAATTCCATCGTTAGTGATGCTAGAACATACACATATGGTCGTTTCGGAAAATGACAATGAATTACTTCATAACATACTCATTCAATTTCATGCGACTTTATGTTTCACCTACTGAATTCGAGTACGACAGGCTTAACAGAGACAAAAAATAACATCGACGTTGTTATTAGAGAGTGTTTAATAGATTTTGACATATTTGCTGTTAAAGACACTAAATTGTTTTATACATTAATGTATTAACAAAGTCGTTAAAATAAGGAGACAAAAGTCTACAGAAATATCCTAGACCAAAACCCTAACTCGATCGCGTCTCTCTCAAAGGTAAAAAGACATTAACCCTATAAAAAACAATATTGCGGGATTCCATTTTTGGAAATTATTGTCCATTCTCTTCTGCTCTAATACAAATCCAGCTTTAGTTAACGTCCTCGGCAAAATATTTATTTTTTTTTCTTTTTGACTATCGACCGAGAAACATCATAATTGTATACGTTTGAACAAAAGTGTTTCAATATCAATTCAATATATATAAATGATCGGTAGTGAAGTAGACCAAAAATACTTTAAGTCTTTTTCAATTAATTGGTGATAAAGTGCATGTTCTCTTTAAAATCGAAGGAAATATTTGTGAAAGCGGCAGGAATGCAGTAAATATGTTAGCTTTGTACTTGAAATCCATCACTCCACTACCAACGTGGTAGAGGTGACCTCAAATTTATGGGTTTGGCCTTATGTTCCTGCGATTGAAAGTATTTCATGGTGGCAAGATAACTACGTTAACGGAAAGACAAACTTTAGCTATTGTCCAATGTAAATATAATGAATTTGTAAAAAATCACCAGGAAATCGCATTATAATAAATCATTCTTTTTTGTCTTATATGAAAATACACCTATTGTATAATTTGGCATAACACCATAAAATGTTATCTTTTCTTACACTGGTGATTCTTACAAATTGATTTTTTCCTTAAAATTGAATTATTTTTGAAAGTTTTTAATTTAATTGTATTCCACATAGGAAGTTATATTTTATTATGCGGTATTTCAATACTCTTAACTGAGTCGATTTAGCAATCCACACAACAACGCATCGAGTAAGAAAAGGGCCCTCTTCGAACAGTAAGTTGGTGAGTGTTATGTTAAATAATATACATATATACATACAGATGACAGAAGGTTGCAATGCGTTTAATTTTGATACGTAATATTTCAGTTAACATTGCATGTTATTTTGATTCTGCATTGTATATGTTATCGTATGCAATGTTTATCATAAACATGTGCTACATTTTCCCTACCAGTCTATATCATACGATTGGTTATACGACGCCGTGTAATATGAATGTCATTGCGACTGCTATGTAATTTTTATTATAATTAATATGATCTTAGCTAATAAGTTATTTAGTAGGTATAAACTATTGGTTACATTTGATATTGTGCAGTTCAAGTTTGCACCCCTGATTAATAAAGTCTATTTAAAAAGAACTATTTTAACACGTAAAAATATTTAACTGGCGCCCAAATAAAAGTCACTATAAGTACCACACAGGCTACCCAGGACTTTCCACCTAACCAACAGGTTAATAAAAACCACGTATCCCACAGGTTATAAAGAACCGCATCCCATAGGCTTCTGGCGTAGAGGATCAGTGAAGACGTCGTTGACGAAACCCGCAAATTGATTCCGTTTGCCTGGCTCCCTAGTACTAGTAGAAAAGGATAACGCCGACAACGGAAATTTGTGATAATCATCTATACCTTGTTGTAAGCATTAAGTGATTATAACCCCCACAGCGAACCCTAAGGGACCCTACTGTGGTCATAAGATAAAAGTTACATTAAAAGTGAGAAATAAAATTAGTTGAGTAAAATTAGATTAAGAGAAAGTGATTAGAAAACCACAACGAATTCTAAGGGACCCTCCAGTGATAATAAGTGTATTAAAAATTTTTAAGTGTTAAGAAAATATTTTTGTGATATTCTAAGAAATGAATAACTTAATCAGACCACCGATTCTTAACGTTGCCAATCCAATTCCTAATCCTGTTCCAAACCCCGTTCCTAATCCAAATCCTAATGTAGGAAGCAGGGCCGTGCGCAGGGGGGGGGGGTTTGGGGGTTCAAACCCCCCCAGAGAGGTTTCGAACATATACTTTTTAAAACCTTCTAGACTTTCTGAAGCAATAAAATATAGAATTTTTAAGGTCTTTTTAAAATAACTCGTCTGAAATGGTAAAAAATAATGAAAACAAGAAAATTACATAAAAAATCGTGGACACTTTCTTGAATTTCGGACAAAGGTTATGAAAAATACAAACAAACTAAACGAATTAAGCCAATTTAAAGATTGTGTAGTGCTAATTTCGCTAATGGACACCAAATTGTTCGGAAAATTTTCATTTTTATTAACCGATACCACTTCTTGACATTCGACTAGAGCTATATCTTATGAACTTTTAATTGTGTAATAATTTGCTTGATGCTTGTAGAGCGCTAAGCTGTAACATTTGCGATTGGACATTTTTATGGAGCTGTATCTAAATCTGAACCGATGTGTCTTATTTTCATCACAGATGCAACAACAACGGTTTCTGTTACTTCCAATGTTTTGGGAGTGTGCAATTATAATACAAATCCATTTCGACAAACGAAGAAAACTGTTTGATATACATAAACTTATTTCTCTTTGTTAATTTACAATAACTGATGACATGTTTACCGCAAACAAACTAATTTTTCCCACAAAAGAAACTCAAAAACGATGTTAACGTGTTTAAAATTTCGTTTCTACGAAATGCATTTTTTCTCTGCGTGTAGGTCTCTATTTTTAAATATACTTTAAAGTTGCGAAACAATAAGAAATGAGTTTTAACTTACTAAAATGTTTGTTATATTTATCACTTATGTCAAATATTTTTCAGAGTTAGTATTTTTTTGTATATATGTAACAAGTATTATTCAAAAGAGATACAACAAATTCAGCAACTTGGATCTACGTAGGAAAACGAAACTCTAAAATACCAATTATTTGGTTTTTTTTGGAATTAAAATTTATAGTTGTTTCTTCTTGCATTTCATCGAATACAAAAAACTGTATTTGTCATTCGAATTTATACATATTGAGGGTTATAAAAATGAAGAAACATTTCCAATTTTTTTTTTATTTTATCGGAATATGCGTATAAAGATTTAGAGTAAACATCCTGTTACTCATGTCCTATATAAATTAAAAACCCCAAAACTCTTTAGACATCCTATTTCGACCCATACTTTGTCAAAAAGCATATGGAAATTTCATTTATCACAGAAAAGTGCGGGACAGAAGGGTTTACCGCCGAGGAATTTGACCGTTTCTTGTGTAATATTTCTTCAAAATATATATCGAGGACTTATATTCAAAAGTTGCTATGAACCATTTTCTTGAAAATGAGTTTTTGATGCCAAACTATTCTCAGATTCGGATGTCATCTGTCATATAAATTTGGAAAAGATTTTTTTCTAAAGCCATATTTTTTAATTTTCCTGATTTGTCTATCCCCTCGAACGTAAGTTTGTGACTGCATAAGTGGCTATGAACATAAAAATAATAGAAATAAAATAGTTCAACAATGGAGCAGCATAAGACCAAAACGATTTTGTTTAAAACTTTTTTCTTGATTTAGAGCATATTGTACTATCAAATTCCATAATTTCGCGTTAATAGCATTTTGATTCCCCAGTTATCAGGCTAAAATAGGAAACATGGTGGCTGTAAAGTCAAAAATTGTGAAAAGTATCTTTACAAAAACCCGCGTAACTTTTGATCATATTGAGAATACCAAAATATTTATTTGGCATGTGTTTGCTGACTTCATGAGGAATATTTGTGTATGAAAAGTTTCAGAATTATGAATGAAGAAAGTTAAAATATAAGAAATTGCAACTGCGAATTTTGGATTTTTCATCAATTGCAGCGATTGGCTACATATATGTTACAAACGACCAATCTGACGGATGAAGCTGGAATCATTAATTCGCTGTGTACATCACACGTTTCTATCACGTTTTCTATACAACACTGCCAAGATTTCATGAAAAAAGTTATGGAGTTTACAATAAATCGTATTCTTATTGCAACATTCATAAAACTTTTTAATCGTAGCAATTAGTAATCCTTTTTAGATTAAACTGTAGAAGAATGATTAATAATTTCTCTTCAAATTAAGGAGCAAATCAGTTTTTTCGCTCTCCTGAAAAGTTATGTTTTTGTTCGTAGCCACTTATGAATATAAGCCCTCGATATGTATGTATGTAATTCCAAGCAACTATTTAAAAAAATTCTACACTTAGAGAACAAGTCTGTTAATAAAAGCAGCTGCCTATCAGCAGACACTTTTCTGCTTTACAGCTGTTTTTTTTTTGGCATAACAGCTGTTTTCTGCAATCTTACATCACCATCCACACTGCTAAAGACTTTGCTAAAATTGGCTGTTGTTAATTAAAATATAAAAATAGATAAGCGTTCATAAGCGAGTTTAGCTCGAATTTATATTAGCTTGGGACAATATGCGTATCACATATATTGCTAAAAACAGCAAACAGCTGTTTACCAATACAAAATCTGCTGTCTCTTTTTTAACAGCAGAAAATGTGCTCTTTCAATAGACTTTCTGCTTTCTTTTTCTGGCGTATACCTTTGAGTGTGCTGATAGATGGATTACTGAAATGCAATTTGAGTAAAATTTTCTTCTTTCAAAGCCATAGTAAATAGTTCATTTACTAGAAAAAGGGTAGTAGATTTACTTAAGAACATTTCTTTGGATCTAAAAAAAAATTCTTACAATTGAGTAAATTCAAACTTATGTGGCAGAATATTTTCAAGGTTTTAAGTGAGAAAAAAATTTGAAATTATTTGTATGGAAAAATTCCATTTAGGAAATTTTAACTTTAACTGTTTTTTTTAACTAAAATGAAGTTAAAATGTTTACTGAAATTTATGCCGAGTTCTTCATACATTTAAGTATTTATGAGCTTATAAAAAACATTTGAAATTGTTTAAAAAATTCTTGAATATTAATCTAAGATGCAATTCTCGTTCGTTTGCAGAGACTTATTTCTTAAATACTTTATGAATTATTTTAAACGCCTATCTTGCCTTCGCAACAATCATGGACTAATAACTCAACTCTTTATGGCAGAGGTATCATGAAACTTTTGATAAATATTTCATGTTGTCATTTTTTGTATCAGTTTTGCATACTCTGAAGCAAAACTATTTGTTTGATTTTTTAGTTAAATTGAAATTATTTAAATTTCACCTTTTTTCCTTGTATAAAATAATATTTTCTTCAGTTTAAGTACAAATTTACTCGTTTTGAAGAAAAAAATCAGCAAAATTGTCCTCAATTTGAGTAAATGTTTACTTGATTTGAGTAAACATTTACTTAGTTTTAAGAAATTTTCAGCAAAATTTTACTAAGATTTAGTAAAAATGTACTTAGTTTTAGGAACATTTTGCTTAAATTTAGTAAAAAATTACTTGGTTTTAGGAAAAATTTACTTAGATTTAGGAAAATTTCAGCAAAATTCTACTTATATTTAGTAAAAATGTACTTGGTTTCCTAAATTTTAGTTAATGTTAACACATTATAGAGTTAACTTTTTTATGAGTGTAGATGAAACCCCCCCCCAGGGGAAAATCCTGCGCACGGGCCTGGTAGGAAGTGTTGAAATTGAAGCTTTGGTGTCTAGATATTGCGCACAATAGTGCAGGCAAATAGTGAATCAAATTATTAACACAGGCTCGGGTATTAATGGCGCAGATCAGGCGACAGTTGATCGATTTAGGAATGATTTATCAGATCTGTACAAAGTTCCCGTTATAGTGAAATGCTTGAGGGACTTTTCGGGTGATCCTTCAAAATTCGGCGCATGGAAAAAAGGGTTCACCGAGTGCTGAATTTATACGCGTCTTCTCAGGGTACTCCCAAGTATTATGCTATTATAAATGTCATCAGGAACAAAATTATTGGATCTGCATCTGCGGCATAAGAATCTCACAATGCCCCTTTAAATTGGCATTGCATTTCTAAATATTTGACCTTGCATTACGCGGATAAACGTGACTTGACGACACTCGAATGTCAAATGTCGATATTGTCACAGGGAAATAAATCTATTGAGGAGTATTATCAAACCGTTTGCTCACAACTGTCTCTTATTACGAACAAACTTTCCTGTTTGGATATTGGTCAAGAGGCCAAAGATTTTACTCAGAAGTATAGGGACAAAGATTTATATGATTTTGTTTAAGGACTAGGTGGAGGATTCTCAGAACTTCTTGGTGCAAGAGAACCAACTTATCTTCCACAGGCGTTACATTTACGTTTAAAGTTGGAAAACCAACGTTTCAGAGCGGATTATGCTCGCTCTTTCAACAATTCAGGCAGGACTGTTAGACCGAATTCGAGACTGCCACCTCCAGATCCACAGAGAAAATCTTTCCAACAGCCTAATTATCCACAATCGGCTTATCTGCCACAAAATTGGCATATTGCTTTGTCACCTCAATACTTTTATGATTCCATCCTTAGGTAGCAACCTCAACATATGCCACAAGTGCAATTGGCTATGAGGAATCAACCGGTTAAGTTTGTGATGCAGGTTCAGTTGACTTAATCCTTAATCAGTTGACTTAATCCTGATCAGCCGGACCCGTCTCTGAGCGTAGATTCTGCATGCATAAATAACCATGGGACCAAAACGTAAGTGCACATATGAACTTAGATAAGCGGTAGGAGACGATGACAGATATCTCGCCCGCTTAAAAATCGAGGAAGAGTAATCCTTGGAAGAAAGATAAGTGCTATGAATTCCATCGTTAGTGATGCTAGAACATACACATATGGTCGTTTCGGAAAATGACAATGAATTACTTCATAACATACTCATTCAATTTCATGCGACTTTATGTTTCACCTACTGAATTCGAGAACGTCAGGCTTAACAGAGACAAAAAAATAACATCGACGTTGTTATTAGAGAGTGTTTAATAGATTTTGACATATTTGCTGTTAAAGACACTAAATTGTTTTATACATTAATGTATTAACAAAGTCGTTAAAATAAGGAGACAAAAGTCTACAGAAATATCCTAGACCAAAACCCTAAGTCGATCGCGTCTCTCTCAAAGGTAAAAAGACATTAACCCTATAAAAAACAATATTGCGGGATTTCATTTTTGGAAATTATTGTCCATTATCTTCTGCTCTAATTCAAATCCAGCTTTGGTTAACGTCCTCGGCAACATATATATTTTTTTTTTTCTTTTTGACTATCGACCGAGAAACATCATAATTGTATACGTTTGAACAAAAGTGTTACAATATCAATTCAATATATATAAATGATCGGTAGTGAAGTAGGCCAAAAATACTTTAAGTCTTTTTCAATTAATTGGCGATAAAGTGCATGTTCTCTTTAAAATCGAAGGAAATATTTGTGAAACCGGCAGGAATGCAGTAAATATGTTAGCTTTGTACTTGAAATCCATCACTCCACTACCAACGTGGTAGAGGTGACCTCAAATTTATGGGTTTGGCCTTATGTTCCTGTGATTGAAAGTATTTCATGGTGGCAAGATAACTACGTTAACGGAAAGACAAACTTTAGCTATTGTCCAATGTAAATATAATGAATTTGTAAAAAATCACCAGGAAATCGCATTATAATAAATCATTCTTTTTTGTCTTATATGAAAATACACCTATTGTATAATTTGGCATAACACCATAAAATGTTATCTTTTCTTACACTGGTGATTCTTACAAATTGATTTTTTCCTTAAAATTGAATTATTTTTGAAAGTTTTTAATTTAATTGTATTCCACATAGGAAGTTATATTTTATTATGCGTTATTTCAATACTCTTAACTGAGTCGATTTAGCAATCCACACAACAACGCATCGAGTAAGAAAAGGGCCCTCTTCGAACATCGAACAGTAAGTTGGTGAGTGTTATGTTAAATAATATACATATATACATACAGATGACAGAAGGTTGCAATGCGTTTAATTTTGATACGTAATATTTCAGTTAACATTGCATGTTATTTTGATTCTGCATTGTATATGTTATCGTATGCAATGTTTATCATAAACATGTGCTACATTTTCCCTACCAGTCTATATCATACGATTGGTTATACGACGCCGTGTAATATGAATGTCATTGCGACTGCTATGTAATTTTTGTTATAATTAATATGATCTTAGCTAATAAGTTATTTAGTAGGTATAAACTATTGGTTACATTTGATATTGTGCAGTTCAAGTTTGCACCCCTGATTAATAAAGTCTATTTAAAAAGAGCTATTTTAAAGTCTATTTAAAAAGAGCTATTTTAACACGTAAAAATATTTAACTGGCGCCCAAATAAAAGTCACTATAAGTACCACACAGGCTACCCAGGACTTTCCACCTAACCAACAGGTTAATAAAAACCACGTATCCCACAGGTTATAAAGAACCGCATCCCATAGGCTTCTGGCGTAGAGGATCAGTGAAGACGTCGTTGACGAAACCCGCAAATTGATTCCGTTTGCCTGGCTCCCTAGTACTAGTAGAAAAGGATAACGCCGACAACGGAAATTTGTGATAATCATCAATACCTTGTTGTAAGCATTAAGTGATTATAACCCCACAGCGAACCCTACGGGACCCTACAGTGGTCATAAGATAAAAGTTACATTAAAAGTGAGAAATAAAATTAATTGAGTAAAATTAGATTAAGAGAAAGTGATTAGAAAACCACAACGAATTCTAAGGGATCCTCCAGTGATAATAAGTGTATTAAAAATTTTTAAGTGTTAAGAAAATATTTTTGTGATATTCTAAGAAATGAATAACTTAATCAGACCACCGATTCTTAACGTTGCCAATCCAATTCCTAATCCTGTTCCAAACCCCGTTTCTAATCCAAATCCTAATGTAGGAAGTGTTGAAATTGAAGCATTGGTGTCTAGATATTGCGCACAATAGTGCAGGCAAATAGTGAATCAAATTATTAACCCAGGCTCGGGTATTAATGGCGCAGATCAGGCGATAGTTGATCGATTTAGGAATGATTTATCAGATCTGTACAAAGTTCCCGTTATAGTGAAATGCTTGAGGGACTTTTCGGGTGATCCTTCAGAATTCGGCGCATGGAAAAAGTGTTGACCGAGTGCTGAATTTATACGCGTCTTCTCAGGGTACTCCCAAGTATTATGCTATTATAAATGTCATCAGGAACAAAATTATTGGATCTGCATCTGCGGCATAAGAATCTCACAATGTCCCTTTAAATTGGCATTGCATTTCTAAATATTTGACCTTGCATTACGCGGATAAACGTGACTTGACGACACTCGAATGTCAAATGTCGATATTGTCACAGGGAAATAAATCTATTGAGAAGTATTGTCAAACCGTTTGCTCACAACTGTCTCTTATTACGAACAAACTTTTCTGTTTGGATATTGGTCAAGAGGCCAAAGATGTTCTTACTCAGACGTATAGGGACAAAGATTTATATGCTTTTGTTCAAGGACTAGGTGGAGGATTCTCAGAACTTCTTGGTGCAAGAGAACCAACTTATCATCCACAGGCGTTACATTTACGTTTAAAGTTGGAAAACCAACGTTTCAGAGCGGATTATGCTCGCTCTATCAAAAATTCAGGCCGGGCTGTTAGACCAAATTCGAGACTGCCACCTCCAGATCCACAGAGAAAATCTTTCCAACAGCCTAATTATCCACAATCGGCTTATCTGCCAGAAAATTGGCATATTGCTTTGTCACCTCAATACTTTTATGATTCCATCCTTAGATGGCAACCTCAGCATATGAGGATTAAGGAAAGACCACACTTCGATGAATATGTACAGAATTACGACCAAAATCAGGATGATACTCAGTTCATTACTCAAGACTTTGTTGACATTCATTTTTTGGATTAACAAATTAGTCTCTGCGTATTTTGAGTGCAGGACGAGTTCTGGCCGAATAATAAGAATTCTCATTGATACGGGATCTAACAAAAATTATGTCCAACCTAGTTTGGTTAAAACGACTATACCCAATGAAAATGAATTTTCGCAAATTCAGTTGCTGAAAGGACTAATAAATGAACTCATTTGATAGGAACATAAAAGGGATTAATTAAATTAAAGCCAGCATTAAAATCATTTCCTGAAATTTTGGGTAACGATAGCTTGAAAGCTGTCATATATACGGCAAAGGATCATATGATAATTGACGTTAGGATAAAAGTGGAGATCAAACAACAAACTTTGCAATCCGTTAATTCGATTGATATAAAAACTAACCACATGTCAGAACAGCAGCAGGATAAGATAAGGAACATTATTTTAAAATATAAAAATTTGTTTAGTGATCCAAATGAGAAATTGACGTACACTTCCTCTGTAATAGCAGCGATACGAACGGAGAATGAAACACCGGTGTATTCTCGTTATTACCCTTATCCAGCTCATTTGAAAGATGAAGTTGAAAAGCAGGTGCGTGATTGGATTGTGCCCAAGAAATCTGATTCAGGAGAAAAGAAATATAGAATGGTAATTGATTATAGGAAAATCAATGAAATAACTGTTGCTGACAGATATCTTCCCTTCGGCCTTAGGAACGCTTCTTCTATATTTCAGAGAACTTTAGATGATATTTTGCGTGAACACATAAGAAAAAATTGTTTTGTGTATATTGATGATATTACTATATTCGCTAAAGATGAAGGAACTCATCTGACCAATATATAAACAATTTTCCGAACGTTGGAAATTGAGAACATGAAGGTCCAGTTGCGAAAGTGTGAATTCTTGAAGAAGGAGGTTGAATTTTTGTGTTTCACTATTTCGGAGGCTGGAATAAGAGGTGATAAAGAACTTTTCGATCCCAAGGACGTTAAAGGAATTGAGATCTTTCCTTGGCGTATCCAATTTTTATAGACGATTTATCAGGGATTACGCAAATATTGCTAAACCCCTGACATTGCTTTGAAGATGGGAGGCAGGTCGAGCTAAAGCACGTTTCGGCTAAAATAAAGATAACACTCGATGATGAAGCTATTAGTGCATTCAACAAACTGAAAACATCACTTATATCAGAGGATGTTCTTCTTGCATACCATGATTTTAATATAGAATTTCATCTGACTACAGACGCCTCTAATTATGCACTTGGTGCAATTCTGTTTCAAGGTGATAGGCCTATAGTGTTTTTGTCTCGAATTCTTACTAGAGCAGAGTAGCACTATGCCGCTAACGAGAAAGAAATGCTTGCTATAGTATGGGCATTGCAATCGTTAAGGAATTACCCGTCCAAGCTTAACATTTTTACGGATCATCTTCCCTTGATTTATGCTTTGAGGAATAAAAACACCAATTATAAATTGAAACGATGGAAAGCATTCCTGGAGGATTATAACTATGAATTATGTTACAAACCGGGAAATTCTAATGTGGTTGCTGATGCAATATCTAGACCTTCGCAAGAAATCTTGTATACTGAGTCAATGGCAAGATTCAGTTAACCGAAACACCGGTAAATGTTTTTAAAAATCTACTGATCATATCGTCCGATGGAGAGTCGCCCTCGTTTTAATTCGAGATTATATTTTCAACATATAACAGGCACTCAGTGGTAATACCATCTCCTACCGTGGAAAATCTGATCGATATTCTTAAACGAATTTAAATCCGTCTTTGACCAATTGTATTATTACTTCGGATGAACTTTTAGGTAAACTTCAGGAAGTATTTCTGCCCCACTTTAATAAATATAGGGTTAAGTATTCAATTCTCATTGTCACAGATCTTGTGAGTGAGGAGGAGCAGGAGACTGTAATAAAAGCGGAACTTAATAGAGCGCGCCGGATTTATTATTGTCAAAATACTTCTATATAATATAGATAAGTCCTCAAAGTACGCACAGGCGAGGATTCTAAGATAAAGAGCTACTGAGGATGTAAAACAACCGTTGAGAGAGATGCTCTTATCATTTGGTATGCCGGAAATAGTTGTTATAGACAACGAAAAATCTCTTAATTAATCAGTATATAGGTAAGGTTTTTAAAATTCCGCCTTCCGGTTTCACTCAACCTTAACTGAATTGATGCGATGTTTGAAAGTTGAAAATGTCCATAATTCATATTCAGAACTGTTGGATAGAGCCCTCATGAATATAATAATTCAGTTCACTCCACCACATTGAGGAAGCCAGTAGAGGCATTTTTTGGTAGGTGGATTACGACAAATCTCGAAGAATTGAAAAAAGAGAGACAGGAAATAATTTCCAGAATCAAGGGTAAACAATCCAAGGATTTAACTTATCATAATAAGAAGAAAATACCTCCAAAAATAGTTGAAGTAGGCCAGGAAGTTTATGTAAAGCAAAATAAGCGTCTGGGAACGAAGTTGAGTAAAAATTATAGACAAGAAATAGTGAAGGAGGACAGAAACACGACCATAATGCCTGCATCAGGGAAAATAATTCACAAGAATTATATTAGGAATAAAAATTATGTCTTTATTTTCAGATTATCTGTAACACTTATTGGTGCATATGTCAAGATATTTGATTACTCTAGCTCCCAGGTTGTTACCATCGATATGGGATACGCAAAATTGCAGAGGGGCACATTTGATCTGGTCCATATTGTAGAACCAGAAAATTATCAAAATTTTATTGATAACATACGAAACACTTTCCATTCCAATATAAACCAATCCCATCCCATTTTCCCTTTCCTGAACCATGAATTAACTCAACTCCAAATTAATTTAGATAAGTTAAAATTTAGAGTTAAACGGTCTCTGAATTTCATTGGGTCAGCATGGAAATGGATTGCTGGAAATCCCGACCATGATGACTTTGAAATGATAATAGGAAAAACTGATGATATTGTAAAAAATAGTACTAAACAGATAATAATGAATGAACTTACTACTGAGAAAATAAACGAATTAAACAAAACCACCGATCAAATAATAAAAGTTTTAAACTCCGATCAGTTTGTTAAAGAAAGTTTAATAATTAAACTTAAATACCAAATCCATATATAAAAAGAAGAAATTCTGAATATAGAATATGTCATACTGTTTAATTACGTCATTCTCAACTTCCACCTTTTCTTGGTGTGCGGCCTACGGTCAAATGGCATTCCTTTATTCCCCTACGTTAGATTTTGTCTACTACTTTCTTCATACGACTTTGTGATATTACGCACAAAAAGAGTAGTAACACCTTCTAACGAGTAGCGAATGCACTGAGAGCCGCCTTTCTCCATCTAAGCTATGCTTTAGTTTTACTCGTTATATTGCAAATCTCTTGTTCTTTGGATTTCGTCCATACAACACTCTCACTAACTTTTGTACAAAAGGTAATATTGGTTACGACAATAAATTGAATTGAGTTTTATTTGAAAATATTAAATTTTCGTGTTTTTTTATTTATTTTCATTCTTGCTACGTAAACACATACATTGGGCAAAAGTTGGAATAGTAAATTCGTTTATTCTCTCAAAGGATGAGATAAATATTATTAAAAAGGCTTATGATAATGAATCCATACCGTTTGTAAATTTTGACGAAGCTTTAGAATTTGCTAATGTTGGAATATCATATATTAATAACACATTGTTTTGTTATTAGTATTTTATTATTATTAGTGGACACGAAATTATGTAACAAAATATTAATGAAGCCCATTAAATATGGAAAATTTGTGAATAAATTGCAATATAAGAATATATTAAAATGCAATGAAATACTATATGGTATGGAGAAGCCTTGCAAATCTTATAATAATGTAACTATTTGTAATGAAGACAATTTACGAAATGTATATAATGATACATGCTTAACTATTCTTTTGAGAGGTCATATGTCGAATTATACACTAATAGATAACAGCAATGTGTCTATCTAACGGAATGATCTATACCTTTTTTGATGTTACTGTTCTACAAATTCTGGCGCCATTACTTCAACCAAGACATTAGAATATGGAAATTGAAGAGATTTTAACATTGGAAACTGTAAAAGAACTACACATCAGCACCACAAATTCTATTAATCTGCTGGGAAAGAAACACGGATTGATCTTGTCAGTAAATTTTGGATTTATGTCTATACTGATAATATTGATCATTCTTGCGCTCACAAAAATTAATTGGACTACAAGGAAGAAAGATACGGTGACAACAATTTCACCATTAGTGCATTTGTCAGTCAAGATTTTCTCCGAATTTCGCAAATTCCATACTTTTGATGTACACATGCTAACAGAGATGTTCGAATTTGAGAAGGGAGGTGTTATCGTATGCAATGTTTAACACAAATATGTGCTACATTTTTCCCACCAATCTACATCATACGATTTGCTGTACGACGCCGAGTAATATGAATGTCATTGCGACTGCTATGTAATTTTCATTGTGATTAATATGATCTTAGCTATTAAGTTATTTTGTAGGTATAAACTATTGGTTGTATTTGATATTGTGCAGTTAAAGTTTGCACTCTGATTAATAAAGTAGTTTTTAAAAAGAGCTTTACGTGTTAAAATATTTAACTTATAATTGAAAACAATGTTATTACAAGAAATACATCAGTGGGGTATGCTTTAGGTACAAATTTTTTTATTACACATAAATTTCCGTTATATAACAAAATAATCGAAGCACATAGTAATATTGTTAATTCATATTACTATGAACGTAATTTCACATTTGAATTAACACAATATACGATTTTTTCTTTCACATATATTCTTATGATTACATATGTTCGGTCACCGTATTAATTTACATACAGAAAATAATTTATATATACTTTTTTCACTACTGAGCCACTTTATTTAAATGTTTTCAAATTATGTTTTTCTCTGCTTGCGCTGGTCGCAAGTTCTGTAAAGACAAACAATGGATTAGTGCTATATTTGTTGTTGTTGTCTTTGACTGAATTTGTCAAAAACAACCAACAACAATTATACATTTGCATATGTATGCAAAAAGTACATCGAGCTAGATTCACTCAATTTACCGGTGTTTATCTACGTAAATATGCTTGGTATATATATGCATACATGTGCACGTATGTATGCATAATTTTCAATTTCTTTTTGTCTCGCTGTTTGTTTTTGAGTTTTGAAATAATAAAGTATTGTATTTTTGGAGTTTACTGATGCATCATCGCTGCTTTTTACTTGACCCAGAGATTAATAGCAACGCTTGTTTTTTGATTTGCACTGCTCAAAGGAATTGATTTGCAGTGTGTGGTTCTTTAGTTCAATTTGAACAAATCCATATAGCTGGCGATTGGGAAAACACTCCTGACCGTACATGTTGGCGACCGTAACAGCACAGGTCAAATATACATTTTTTGTCGAGTTATTGTTAATTGTTTCGCATCCAGCAAGTTACATTGACATTGCGAAGTATCCATCTACTTTTTATTTGGCTTATCAACTACAATTTTATCATCATCATGACGTTGGAAGAATATAAGCAACAACGTGCTACCGCAAAGAAAAATATATCTCTTATTAAAACAATCATCGAAGCCAGTGGAAAAGGTGGAATTAAAGCACTATCTTCAACTGATCTGAAGTGCCGCTTGTGAATACTGGAGTCATATTTTAAGCAAATACTTTCTATCCAAACTTGCATCGAAAACCTTGACCCTAACGATAATGGCCGTGCAGACATAGAAGAATTATACATCAGTGTTAAATCCCAGATTCAGCAACAGCTTAATGAGGACGTTCACAATACAACCATTTCCGAGTCATTTGTGATGTTTACACCTTCCAATAATAACACTAGTCAACAGTCAAAATGTACTCGGGATGCGATAATTTTTTCTGTGTAGATAACCTTGACATGAGCTCGAAAAACGCAATAAAAAATTTTTTTTTCGTTTGGTTTTTTTTTTATTATTTTTTTTTAAATTTAAAAAATTTTTTTTTGGTTAATTTGTTTCGTCCGGCATAACTCAGGAACCACTAGCCCGATTTAATTGAATTAAATTTTAAAAAATTTAAAATTACAATTCCCTTAATCTGTTCATATATTGTTTTCCTATACAAGCAACAGTTTCCAAGTTAAAAATGAATATATAAAGGAAAAAACTTATTTTTTGCCTAAAGATTTAATTTTTTTTTTTTTAAATCCATAAAAAATCCAAAATGAAAAAAAAATGTCAAATCTTATTACTTTTACGTAAAGTCACATAACCTATGAGCAAAATGAGACAAAGATCATGAAAATCGATGCACGCGTTTCGCTTTTATTCGCAATTGAGTAAAGGTATGAATTTCAAAAATTTAAAAAATTTTTTTTTGGTTAATTTGTTTCGTCCGGCATAACTCGGGAACCAATAGCCCGATTTAATTGAATTAAATTTTAAAAAATTTAAAATTACAATTCCCTTAATCTGTTCATATATTGTTTTCCTATACAAGCAACAGTTTCCAAGTTAAAAATGAATATATAAAGGAAAAAACTTATTTTTTGCCTAAAGATTTAATTTTTTTTTTTTAAATCCATAAAAAATCCAAAATGAAAAAAAATGTCAAATCTTATTACTTTTACGTAAAGTCACATAACCTATGAGCAAAATGAGACAAAGATCATGAAAATCGATGCACGCGTTTCGCTTTTATTCGCAATTGAGTAAAGGTATGAATTTCAAAAATTTGCTCGACATATGCACAACTTTGTCTATGGTAAGGTTTTTTCTTTTTTTTTTGATTCTCAGAATTAACAAAACGGAATAAACAAAGGGTTATTTAATTTTTATGATTGCGTAAGCAAAGTAATAAACGCTAATAAATGTGCGTGAACAATTAAAAGGAAAAAAGGAAAGGGGACTTTTTTAATTATTTGGGTTTTCCGTTGGCTACCTGTATTATTTTTTTACAGAAATGCAACCCACATTTAAGGGTGGTCATTATTCGCAAAATTTAAGACTCACACATGGTGAAACAGGTATGTAGCCACCGTAAAAAATATACACCCATTTATAAGTACCTGTCAGTAAAATACTAAACAATACACAGTATAAATAGGTCTTCATTGATCGATTTTACTCATTCAACAAGTGTCGACGAACGCGATAGTTAAAATGAGCAAACGTTCGCGAGGATTTGAATGCAACACCAATCCAAGTAATTTTTGTTACATGTGCGCCATGCTCGTCACTCACATCGCCCAGGTTGTCCGGAAAGAAGTCCAAGTGCGAGTGTAGAAAATGTATCTTAAGCGACATATTTGCTCTAATTTTTTTATAATTTTGGAGTAGTTGTTCGACGATCTCTCTGTAATTTGAGCTTTTGTTGTTTCCAAGAAATCCGGAAACAATTTGCCGAAATGAGTTCCAAGCTGCAGCTTCATTTGGTGATAAAATGTGCTCAAACTGTTGGTCTTGCAACAACTTTTTAATTTGCGGACCGTCGAAAACGCCTTCCTTAATCTTTGCCGATGAAAGGTGAGGAAAAATGGTTTTTAAATAGGCGAACGCTTCGCCATCTTTGTTGATAGCTTTCACGAAGTTTTTTATGAGTCCGAGCTTTATGTGAAGAGGTGGGAGAAAAACATTTTCCTTTTTTATGAGTGGTGTATATTTCACGTTGTCGCTGCCGGGGATGAAGTTAACTCTTTCTGTCCAACTCCTCCTGGTGTAATGATGTTGACGATCGCGGCTGTCCCAAAGGCAGAGAAAACAACAGTACTTTGTGAATCCACCTTGTAATCCACAAAGGATACCGATAACCTTAAGGTCGGCACAAACTTTCCAATCGTGCCTCTCATAGTTAAGGCACTTTAGTAGATTGTCCATGACTTCGTATGTTTCCTTGGTGTCAACGGCATGAGCAATTGGAATCGAAGGTTTCTCGTTGCCGTTGTGCAGTAAAATTGCTTTAAGGCTCTGCTTGTTGCTGTCGATGAAAAGACGCCACTCTCCTCGATCGTAAGAGTACCCGAGTTCACCAAATAATCCGGGAATGTCCTTACAAAAACAGATGTTGTCTTTTTTTGTGTAGTACCTTGCGTATGGTTCATGACGCTTCCTGTAGATTGTTGTCACCACACCAGGAGCCAAGAAACCGAACTGTTGCATGCGCGATGCATGCAACTCTGCATCTTCCTTGGAGAGTTTCAATTCTCTAACCCAATCGTTCAGTTCTGCTTGGGAACATGCAATGTATATGTTGACTCGCATTCTGATGTGGTTTCTACTGTCTCCGGATGTATCGCCTCATTATTAGATGCCCATCTTGAAACGGACGGTTGCGGGTCCACTGGTTCTTCGCAAAATGGCACTGGAAAATTCACTGTTGAAACAGCAGCGTAAGTCCATCGTATATTTTTTCCCACGCCTGTTTTTTTGCTAAGACAGAAGTAGCAATCTGTTACATGGCAAAGCGGAGCTCTTCAAAGCATTGGCATGATGATTCTCGGCTGTCGTCTGAAAGAATTTCAATAATAAGTTATATATGTTCTTGAATTTCGTAATCTACACTTACCTTGAGTCAGCTAGCTGTACGTAACAAAAATTACTTGGATTGGCATTGCATTCAAATCCTCGCGAACGTTTGCTCATTTTAACTATCGCGTTCGTCGACACTTGTTGAATGAGTAAAATCGATCAATGAAGACCTATTTATACTGTGTATTGTTTAGTATTTTACTGACAGGTACTTATAAATGGGTGTATATTTTTTTACGGTGGCTACATACCTGTTTCACCATGTGTGAGTCTTAAATTTTCCGAATAATGACCACCCTTAAATGTGGGTTGCATTTCTGTAAAAAAATCATACAGGTAGCCAACGGAAAACCCAAATAATTAAAAAAGTCCCCTTTCCTTTTTTCCTTTTAATTGTTCACGCACATTTATTAGCGTTTATTACTTTGCTTACGCAATCATAAAAATTAAATAACCCTTTGTTTATTCCGTTTTGTTAATTCTGAGAATCAAAAAAAAAGAAAAAACCTTACCATAGACAAAGTTGTGCATATGTCGAGCAAATTTTTGAAATTCATACCTTTACTCAATTGCGAATAAAAGCGAAACGCGTGCATCGATTTTCATGATCTTTGTCTCATTTTGCTCATAGGTTATGTGACTTTACGTAAAAGTAATAAGATTTGGCATTTTTTTTCATTTTGGATTTTTTATGGATTAAAAAAAAAAAATTTAAATCTTTAGGCAAAAAATAAGTTTTTTCCTTTATATATTCATTTTTAACTTGGAAACTGTTGTTTGTATAGGAAAACAATATATGAACAGATTAAGGGAATTGTAATTTTAAATTTTTTAAAATTTAATTCAATTAAATCGGGCTGGTGGTTCCCGAGTTATGCCGGACGAAACAAATTAACCAAAAAAAAATTTTTTAAATTTTTGAAATTCATACATTTACTCAATTGCGAATAAAAGCGAAACGCGTGCATCGATTTTCATGATCTTTGTCTCATTTTGCTCATAGGTTATGTGACTTTACGTAAAAGTAATAAGATTTGACATTTTTTTCATTTTGGATTTTTTATGGATTTTTAAAAAAAAAAAAATTAAATCTTTAGGCAAAAAATAAGTTTTTTCCTTTATATATTCATTTTTAACTTGGAAACTGTTGCTTGTATAGGAAAACAATATATGAACAGATTAAGGGAATTGTAATTTTAAATTTTTTAAAATTTAATTCAATTAAATCGGGCTAGTGGTTCCCGAGTTATGCCGGACGAAACAAATTAACCAAAAAAAAATTTTTAAAATTTAAAAAAAAAAATAATAAAAAAAAACCAAACGAAAAAAAAATTTTTTATTGCGTTTTTCGAGCTCATGTCAAGGTTATCTACACAGAAAAAATTATCGCATCCGGAGTACATGAAATTTTTTTCAATTTGTTGAGTAGTGTAATTTGCCCTGACTTAAATTACCCAGCTATGGCGGGAAGTACAGTGAGTACAAAAATTTTATAACGTCGTTCAACCAAATCATCGACCGTGAGAATTTACTATGAAATATAGAAAAATTTAACCATTTCTTAAACTGTCTCCAAGGTTATGCTCTAGAAACAGTAAAGACATTTCAGGTTAGCAATGAGAATTACCCGAAAGCTTTAGTACGGCTCTAGGCCCTCTATGATAATTGCACGATGATATTTTTGGAAAACATTACATCACTTTTTGAGCTACCTGATGTTTCTAAATCAAACTCTGGTCAATTAAGGAGTCTCGTCGATAATGTATCCGCACTCTTTAGCTCACTTCAATCTTTGGGCTCGCCCAATGATATTACGAACGCAATGCTGCTCCATATCGTAATGGAAAAGGTCGACGAAGATACTAAAAGAAAATGGAAAGATTCGTTGGATTTTAATAAACTTCCAACATGGGACGAATGTTCAACCATTTTCGAAAGGCGATGCCAATATTTGGAATCTCTAGAAGGTTATACCAATAGTCCGGAAAGTCAAGGCGTAAACAATCGAAACATGGTTATTCGTTTACATGCTCCTAAAATTCTTGTACATTCTGCTCTAAGTCGGCCCACACAATTTTCCAGTGTCAACGCTTCAAGGACTTGGATGTACCTCAAAGATTTGAAAATGTGAAAAAACGTGGTCTTTGTCTCAATTGCCTCTATTAGGGACATCAGGTTAGCAGTTGTCCATCGATATATAAGTGTAAAAAATGCACTGGCCCTCATCATACCATCCTACATCGTCAGCAGTCTGCTGCCAGATCATCGTCTCCTGTTCCTAATTCTTCGACATCGAGGGCTGCATTAAACGATTCGTCTGCGTCTGTCCATGCACATATGGAAAAAACTTCACTACAGCAAGTTCTTCTTGCTACCGCTACGATTCTGGTTCGAGATAATTCGGGAATTTGCAGAATAGGATGTGCTCTTCTGGATTCTTGCTCTAAGCTTAATTTTGTCACTGACGAATTTGCTCAACGGCTACATCTCAGCAAATCTAAAAATTCCGTTGAAGTTTCCAACATTGGAAATTCATGTACCAGAGTGAAACATAGATGTTCTACGACAATTAAGTCACGCATTACTGATTTCGAAGTGTCTCTCTCGTTTTGCATTACACCTAACATATCATATCAATCTGATTCAGAGTTATACGTTTCGTCGTGGAATTTGCCTCCGAATACACATCTTGCTGATGAAAACTTTTTAAGTCAAAGAAAATTGACTTACTGATTGGTACAGACACTTTCTTCGATATTTTGTCTGTGGGTCAAATTAAACTTGGTCCAAATTTACCTAAATTAAAAAAGACTCTTTTCGGGTTGATTGTCACCGGTAAATATAATTCTGCAACCAAGAACAATTTTGGGTCATCGTACATGCTCTCTACTGTAGATGAAATCAACATGAAACTGGAACGGCTGTGGAAAATCGAGGAAATTGATACTAGCTCTGCTAGAATGACACAGGAACAGTATGCGGCAACTTTTTTAAAACTACAGTAACTCGAGAATCTTCAGGTAGGATTGTCGTAAAATTACCTTTACCTTCTGCAACTCTAGGTCTGGTACGCAACACCGCATTGCAATGATTTGCTGCACAAGAAAGAACATATCAATTTAATACGGTCACTTACGGAACATCCACCGCCCCCTTTTTTGCTGTTCGGAGTCTACACAATCTTGCTGATGAATATATGGAAGAATTAGAAATTGGAGCAAGGGCTATCAAATCTTCATTTTATGTAGACGATTTTCGATTAAGAAGATCCGCAAGAGAACCATAGTGGAAAGGTATTATCTTCACATAAGGGACATGGGAGAGTCCACACAATAAGAAGAGATCATTGCCGGTATCTTACGCACATCTGGAGAGGAGGAAGCAGGCAGCCAGAACACAAAACACTATATAGGTACAGAGTCTCAGTGTAGAAGCGGATTCAATCATGGCTCTTAAGATTCTCCAAATAAACTTGGGAAGAGGGACTGGATATTTTTCTGGTAAGCGAACAGTATTGCAAACTCGAAAACAAGGAATGGTTTCAGGATATATTGGGAAAGGCGGCAATATGTGTCTTAAACCCACTCATAACAATCGATAAAATTGAGGAAAATAACGATAACTATGTCGTGATGTACAACAATGGCATTCGCATATATAGCTGGTACTAATCTCTTAACATTGAAACAAGCGATTTTCTTGGAAGATTAGTGCACCTCGAAGAAAATTTGAATAGGGAAACGAGTCCTGTTCTAATAGGCGGGGATTTCAACAGTAAATCGATGGAGTGGCGATCAAAATTAGCAGACGAAAGAAGGGTAGCAGTCAGTGAAATGTTCGCATCCCTCAATCTCGTCGTGCTCAACAGAGAAAAGTCTCCAACATTTAAACAAGGAGAATCCACTTCTATCATTGATATAAAAGCAGAGTCAATAAATATTGTGGAGAAAACAAACAATTGGGTGGTTCTCGACGAAGATCACATGTATATTGAGATAGAAGTGGGCATGCATAGTAGACCAGAGAGGAAAAATTCATCTCGGCCTCGATGGAACACCCAGAAGGAAGCCGTCAAAAATACCAGGTATTACAAACCCTGCCTGGACCCTCACTATCGTTAGCACCCTTTTTCCTTCGGTAGAACGTGTTGTGGACCATCGCCAACATGTAATGGATGTAAACCAAAAAAATATATCGAAGAGATCAGAAATATGTATTGATTACTAAAAAAGGAAAAGCGCCAGACCAGACCGAATCCCAAACGAAATTTTGTCAATAGCTGGAGAATTATGGCCTGAAATATTCTCAACTACCTTTCTGTGCCTAAAGGAAGGAATATTTCCAAAAGTATGGAAAAAAACAACACTTGTTACTACTACGTAAAGGAGACAAGATGACAACAACCCGTCATCGTACGGCAAATTTCTTGTAAAACTCTTATTGAATACTAGAGATGAAACTAAAAGATCGCGGTGGATTTTATGTTGTTGTGAAATTGGCGGGGGAATCAATGGAAAAATGCGATTTTGTACCATCCTAACGCTTTAAATACTGCAGACTGGGAGGCTATTCGTAAGACAAGGCTAGCTAGCTATTTCAATGAAGAGGATGACAGTGTGGAACATACCGCCCTAAAATGGAGTACTATAGGCAGTAGCCTCGAAAATACATTCGGCAGCTATCTTACGATGGTCGAACTATTAAATGATATGTTGGAAAGCAGACGAAACTGGTCCCAAACACAAACATCTCCAAAACTTTGGCCTAATAAAAGGGGTGGCGAAACGATGATGGGATCAAGTGGAGCAATCACCTAACATGTAGACGCCAAAAAGACCAAAGCAGTCAGACATATAAAGGCGGTTGTTAGTACGGTGGAGAAGAAAACGCCGGAGACCCTGTAACAAATAAAGTTTTAAACCCGTTGAAAAAATGGAGAACAGTAAAGCAAAAGAAGGCGAGATCGCGAAAATCCAAACCGGATAAGGTAGTGATATCAACTAACGGGGAGTTCACCTATGCGGATATCTTACGGAAGCTGAAAACAGATCCACAACTAGTAGACCTCGGAGGAAAAGTTAAACAAATTAGAAGATCCCAGAACGGAGACTTAATTCTTGAGCTTAAAACGGGTGCATGACGAAAGAATTCAATAACAAATTGAAACGTCTTAACACGCGTATAAGCGAAACCGTTATAGAATGTAAATCGGAGTTATGTAAAGCTTTCCATGAAGCCCTTGAAAATACTGATCTAGATGAATCAATTGCGAAATCAATGCTGTATGCACACTTTTGTACATTACGGTGCATAATTGTTGTACATACAGTACATGACAAATTTCAAGCAGAACGAACAAATGACCAAGTGCCCTATATCCATTCACACATTCCAGCGCAACGAGTCATTTGGTGTCCATTGACGACTGCACTCAATACACAAGTGGAATATGTGTAACACGATCCTTTCGTAGTTATGGCTATATGCTTATGTAAATATCTTTGGATATTCGATCATAATGCATAACTCTGTGACATTTTCTTTGTCTTTACTGCGCGCCGACACCTTTAATACATTGGACTATTAGAGTGTACCAGGCAATCAGCAAGTTGAGAAAGTGTAGAGAAGGAGTCAGCTAAAGAATAATGAAGGGAGAGAGTGTGAGAAATGAAGAGGTGTGGTTTGTGGATTGCTCAGCCAATCCGAGCGTTGTACCGCTGAAGTGTGTGAATAGTTAAGAATGAGTTTAATAGAAATAAGTTAGATTCTAGGTTAGAGTAAGAGATTAATAATAATAAGAAAATTTAGAATTATGTATAAATACGCTCGACTTCGAGTGGTTCTTGACAAGTATGAATAAATAACGAGTTGTAATAATCAAAAAAAGCCACCAGAAACCAATCAGGGACTTTAAGTAGCGGAAACTTATAGCACGGATCTTAGAGTTCCTTTTCTGGTTTCCTATTTCAATTTATACAGGATCATCATACAAGGGGCAGAGGACAACCTGTCTTCCTTAACAGAAAGGAAAATTACCATAATGCGAGAAGCTCCCTCCAGAAGACCATAAACGACAGCAAGGCAAACTGTTTCAAGCAACGAGGCTGACTCCAATACATGGGTAATGCATACCGCGTTGTAATGTCGAGAATAAAGGGGGAAACGACAACTCAAGTCACGTGCCCGAAGCTGATTACTAAAATAGTTGCTGCACTCTTTCGCAGCGGGGATCCACCACAGTCGCTCCAATAAGTCAGCAGATGCATACGCCACCAGAGTTAACTTTGAGTGAAATCTTGGAGCTATGCACTAAATTCGGGACCAATAAAGCCCTAGAGATTGTATTCCCGATGTTGCACTAAAGACCTCAACACTTTGCTGATTTATTCAACAAAAATTTGAATAATGACATTTTTCCAAAAATATGGAAAGGACAGAAACTAGTCCTGATCCCAAGGCCAGGAAAATAATATGTCTACTGGACACAAATGGCAAGAGCCTAGAGAGAATAATCTATAAAATACTACTAATCGCAATCGAGAAAGCCGATGGACTGTCTCAGAGACAATATGGTTTCAGGAAGGCGAGATCAAAATTGGACGCTATGAACATGGTAAAGAAAACTATCCAAGGCAAGGGTGCTTCAAGAAACTACTGTGCTGTAACAACCTTAGACATTAAGAATGCCTTTAATTCGGCTAGATGGAATCATATAATGGCATCACTAAAGGAGTTGCATGTGCCAGAATATTTGCTGAAAATCATAAACGATCATTTCTCGCAGAGGAGAGAAACTGACAACGGTGCAAATACCTACAGCGTCACAACAGGCGTACCCCAAGGTTCCGTATTGGGACCCTTCTGTGGAACACTATGTACGATAGTGTGTTCGGACTGAAGGTACCGGAGGAAGCGATATTAGTGGGATTCGCGAACGACATAGCTGTCATTGTCCAACCGCGAGAGTTGACAGACGTTAAATTATACGCCAATGATACTATAAGAAGTACAAAGCAGTGGCTTGAATCGGTCAGCCAAGATCTAGCAGTGCATAAAACGGAAGAGATGCTAATAAGCGGTAAAAGAAGTAAGGAAACTCTCAGACTACAGGATGCGTAAAATTCACGCAACATATGGACAATACGTGCAAAAAAGCAACCTCTGTGGGGAATGCCTTGGCCAGGATGATGCCAAATATAGGATGCCCCGGCAGAGCCGAAGAATTCTAATCTCTCAGTCATACTATATGGAGCTCCGGTATAGGCAAACACAATAAAAGAAGGGGTCAGAAAGGACGTTATAGCCCTATTTCGAAGAAGCTGTCTCCTGATCTACAGCGGATACCGGACGATTTCCCTAGAAGCAGCAAGCGAAGTTGCAGGTGTTACCCCCATTGTCGGAAATGGCACGTTAGCGAATGCTATAATCACAGCGATGATCAAGCTATTGTGTTTACCATAGAAAATGGGCCTTGGTCAAAATCGGTGGCGAGTGCTTATAGTACATGCGTCGGTTGGGCAAAGGGCAAACTAGATAGAGAAACCTTAGTGGAAGTATTCTCCAATCAACACATGGTAGATATCACAGCTGAAACTATCCTGGAAGCATTGAAAATTTTATGTGACGCATCAATGCCAAGAAGACGAAAGCCTATAAGAAGAAAGGATAACTACTGGTGGAATGGCTGACCTAAGGAAAGTGTGCTTAAAAGCTAGTGTAGTGTATGCACACTTTTGTACATTACGGTGCATAATTGTTGTACATACAGTACATGACAAATTTCAAGCAGAACGAACAAATGACCAAGTGCCCTATATCCATTCACACATTCCAGCGCAACGAGTCATTTGGTGTCCATTGACGACTGCACTCAATACACAAGTGGAATATGTGTAACACGATCCTTTCGTAGTTATGGCTATATGCTTATGTAAATATCTTTGGATATTCGATCATAATGCATAACTCTGTGACATTTTCTTTGTCTTTACTGCGCGCCGACACCTTTAATACATTGGACTATTAGAGTGTACCAGGCAATCAGCAAGTTGAGAAAGTGTAGAGAAGGAGTCAGCTAAAGAATAATGAAGGGAGAGAGTGTGAGAAATGAAGAGGTGTGGTTTGTGGATTGCTCAGCCAATCCGAGCGTTGTACCGCTGAAGTGTGTGAATAGTTAAGAATGAGTTTAATAGAAATAAGTTAGATTCTAGGTTAGAGTAAGAGATTAATAATAATAAGAAAATTTAGAATTATGTATAAATACGCTCGACTTCGAGTGGTTCTTGACAAGTATGAATAAATAACGAGTTGTAATAATCAAAAAAAAATCTAGCCACCAGAAACCAATCAGGGACTTTAAGTAGCGGAAACTTATAGCACGGATCTTAGAGTTCCTTTTCTGGTTTCCTATTTCAATTTATACAGGATCATCATACAAGGGGCAGAGGACAACCTGTCTTCCTTAACAGAAAGGAAAATTACCATAATGCGAGAAGCTCCCTCCAGAAGACCATAAACGACAGCAAGGCAAACTGTTTCAAGCAACGAGGCTGACTCCAATACATGGGTAATGCATACCGCGTTGTAATGTCGAGAATAAAGGGGGAAACGACAACTCAAGTCACGTGCCCGAAGCTGATTACTAAAATAGTTGCTGCACTCTTTCGCAGCGGGGATCCACCACAGTCGCTCCAATAAGTCAGCAGATGCATACGCCACCAGAGTTAACTTTGAGTGAAATCTTGGAGCTATGCACTAAATTCGGGACCAATAAAGCCCTAGAGATTGTATTCCCGATGTTGCACTAAAGACCTCAACACTTTGCTGATTTATTCAACAAAAATTTGAATAATGACATTTTTCCAAAAATATGGAAAGGACAGAAACTAGTCCTGATCCCAAGGCCAGGAAAATAATATGTCTACTGGACACAAATGGCAAGAGCCTAGAGAGAATAATCTATAAAATACTACTAATCGCAATCGAGAAAGCCGATGGACTGTCTCAGAGACAATATGGTTTCAGGAAGGCGAGATCAAAATTGGACGCTATGAACATGGTAAAGAAAACTATCCAAGGCAAGGGTGCTTCAAGAAACTACTGTGCTGTAACAACCTTAGACATTAAGAATGCCTTTAATTCGGCTAGATGGAATCATATAATGGCATCACTAAAGGAGTTGCATGTGCCAGAATATTTGCTGAAAATCATAAACGATCATTTCTCGCAGAGGAGAGAAACTGACAACGGTGCAAATACCTACAGCGTCACAACAGGCGTACCCCAAGGTTCCGTATTGGGACCCTTCTGTGGAACACTATGTACGATAGTGTGTTCGGACTGAAGGTACCGGAGGAAGCGATATTAGTGGGATTCGCGAACGACATAGCTGTCATTGTCCAACCGCGAGAGTTGACAGACGTTAAATTATACGCCAATGATACTATAAGAAGTACAAAGCAGTGGCTTGAATCGGTCAGCCAAGATCTAGCAGTGCATAAAACGGAAGAGATGCTAATAAGCGGTAAAAGAAGTAAGGAAACTCTCAGACTACAGGATGCGTAAAATTCACGCAACATATGGACAATACGTGCAAAAAAGCAACCTCTGTGGGGAATGCCTTGGCCAGGATGATGCCAAATATAGGATGCCCCGGCAGAGCCGAAGAATTCTAATCTCTCAGTCATACTATATGGAGCTCCGGTATAGGCAAACACAATAAAAGAAGGGGTCAGAAAGGACGTTATAGCCCTATTTCGAAGAAGCTGTCTCCTGATCTACAGCGGATACCGGACGATTTCCCTAGAAGCAGCAAGCGAAGTTGCAGGTGTTACCCCCATTGTCGGAAATGGCACGTTAGCGAATGCTATAATCACAGCGATGACCAAGCTATTGTGTTTACCATAGAAAATGGGCCTTGGTCAAAATCGGTGGCGAGTGCTTATAGTACATGCGTCGGTTGGGCAAAGGGCAAACTAGATAGAGAAACCTTAGTGGAAGTATTCTCCAATCAACACATGGTAGATATCACAGCTGAAACTATCCTGGAAGCATTGAAAATTTTATGTGACGCATCAATGCCAAGAAGACGAAAGCCTATAAGAAGAAAGGATAACTACTGGTGGAATGGCTGACCTAAGGAAAGTGTGCTTAAAAGCTAGTGTAGTGTATGCACACTTTTGTACATTACGGTGCATAATTGTTGTACATACAGTACATGACAAATTTCAAGCAGAACGAACAAATGACCAAGTGCCCTATATCCATTCACACATTCCAGCGCAACGAGTCATTTGGTGTCCATTGACGACTGCACTCAATACACAAGTGGAATATGTGTAACACGATCCTTTCGTAGTTATGGCTATATGCTTATGTAAATATCTTTGGATATTCGATCATAATGCATAACTCTGTGACATTTTCTTTGTCTTTACTGCGCGCCGACACCTTTAATACATTGGACTATTAGAGTGTACCAGGCAATCAGCAAGTTGAGAAAGTGTAGAGAAGGAGTCAGCTAAAGAATAATGAAGGGAGAGAGTGTGAGAAATGAAGAGGTGTGGTTTGTGGATTGCTCAGCCAATCCGAGCGTTGTACCGCTGAAGTGTGTGAATAGTTAAGAATGAGTTTAATAGAAATAAGTTAGATTCTAGGTTAGAGTAAGAGATTAATAATAATAAGAAAATTTAGAATTATGTATAAATACGCTCGACTTCGAGTGGTTCTTGACAAGTATGAATAAATAACGAGTTGTAATAATCAAAAAAAATCTAGCCACCAGAAACCAATCAGGGACTTTAAGTAGCGGAAACTTATAGCACGGATCTTAGAGTTCCTTTTCTGGTTTCCTATTTCAATTTATACAGGATCATCATACAAGGGGCAGAGGACAACCTGTCTTCCTTAACAGAAAGGAAAATTACCATAATGCGAGAAGCTCCCTCCAGAAGACCATAAACGACAGCAAGGCAAACTGTTTCAAGCAACGAGGCTGACTCCAATACATGGGTAATGCATACCGCGTTGTAATGTCGAGAATAAAGGGGAAACGACAACTCAAGTCACGTGCCCGAAGCTGATTACTAAAATAGTTGCTGCACTCTTTCGCAGCGGGGATCCACCACAGTCGCTCCAATAAGTCAGCAGATGCATACGCCACCAGAGTTAACTTTGAGTGAAAAGTTGGAGCTATGCACTAAATTCGGGACCAATAAAGCCCTAGAGATTGTATTCCCGATGTTGCACTAAAGACCTCAACACTTTGCTGATTTATTCAACAAAAATTTGAATAATGACATTTTTCCAAAAATATGGAAAGGACAGAAACTAGTCCTGATCCCAAGGCCAGGAAAATAATATGTCTACTGGACACAAATGGCAAGAGCCTAGAGAGAATAATCTATAAAATACTACTAATCGCAATCGAGAAAGCCGATGGACTGTCTCAGAGACAATATGGTTTCAGGAAGGCGAGATCAAAATTGGACGCTATGAACATGGTAAAGAAAACTATCCAAGGCAAGGGTGCTTCAAGAAACTACTGTGCTGTAACAACCTTAGACATTAAGAATGCCTTTAATTCGGCTAGATGGAATCATATAATGGCATCACTAAAGGAGTTGCATGTGCCAGAATATTTGCTGAAAATCATAAACGATCATTTCTCGCAGAGGAGAGAAACTGACAACGGTGCAAATACCTACAGCGTCACAACAGGCGTACCCCAAGGTTCCGTATTGGGACCCTTCTGTGGAACACTATGTACGATAGTGTGTTCGGACTGAAGGTACCGGAGGAAGCGATATTAGTGGGATTCGCGAACGACATAGCTGTCATTGTCCAACCGCGAGAGTTGACAGACGTTAAATTATACGCCAATGATACTATAAGAAGTACAAAGCAGTGGCTTGAATCGGTCAGCCAAGATCTAGCAGTGCATAAAACGGAAGAGATGCTAATAAGCGGTAAAAGAAGTAAGGAAACTCTCAGACTACAGGATGCGTAAAATTCACGCAACATATGGACAATACGTGCAAAAAAGCAACCTCTGTGGGGAATGCCTTGGCCAGGATGATGCCAAATATAGGATGCCCCGGCAGAGCCGAAGAATTCTAATCTCTCAGTCATACTATATGGAGCTCCGGCATAGGCAAACACAATAAAAGAAGGGGTCAGAAAGGACGTTATAGCCCTATTTCGAAGAAGCTGTCTCCTGATCTACAGCGGATACCGGACGATTTCCCTAGAAGCAGCAAGCGAAGTAGCAGGTGTTACCCCCATTGTCGGAAATGGCACGTTAGCGAATGCTATAATCACAACGATGATCAAGCTATTGTGTTTACCATAGAAAATGGGCCTTGGTCAAAATCGGTGGCGAGTGCTTATAGTACATGCGTCGGTTGGGCAAAGGGCAAACTAGATAGAGAAACCTTAGTGGAAGTATTCTCCAATCAACACATGGTAGATATCACAGCTGAAACTATCCTGGAAGCATTGAAAATTTTATGTGACGCATCAATGCCAAGAAGACGAAAGCCTATAAGAAGAAAGGATAACTACTGGTGGAATGACTGACCTAAGGAAAGTGTGCTTAAAAGCTAGTGTAGTGTATGCACACTTTTGTACATTACGGTGCATAATTGTTGTACATACAGTACATGACAAATTTCAAGCAGAACGAACAAATGACCAAGTGCCCTATATCCATTCACACATTCCAGCGCAACGAGTCATTTGGTGTCCATTGACGACTGCACTCAATACACAAGTGGAATATGTGTAACACGATCCTTTCGTAGTTATGGCTATATGCTTATGTAAATATCTTTGGATATTCGATAATAATGCATAACTCTGTGACATTTTCTTTGTCTTTACTGCGCGCCGACACCTTTAATACATTGGACTATTAGAGTGTACCAGGCAATCAGCAAGTTGAGAAAGTATAGAGAAGGAGTCAGCTAAAGAATAATGAAGGGAGAGAGTGTGAGAAATGAAGAGGTGTGGTTTGTGGATTGCTCAGCCAATCCGAGCGTTGTACCGCTGAAGTGTGTGAATAGTTAAGAATGAGTTTAATAGAAATAAGTTAGATTCTAGGTTAGAGTAAGAAATTAATAATAATAAGAAAATTTAGAATTATGTATAAATACGCTCGACTTCGAGTGGTTCTTGACAAGTATGGATAAATAACGGGTTGTAATAATCAAAACAAATCTAGCCACCAGAAACCAATCAGGGACTTTAAGTAGCGGAAACTTATAGCACGGATCTTAGAGTTCCTTTTCTGGTTTCCTATTTCAATTTATACAGGATCATCATACAAGGGGCAGAGGACAACCTGTCTTCCTTAACAGAAAGGAAAATTACCATAATGCGAGAAGCTCCCTCCAGAAGACCATAAACGACAGCAAGGCAAACTGTTTCAAGCAACGAGGCTGACTCCAATACATGGGTAATGCATACCGCGTTGTAATGTCGAGAATAAAGGGGGAAACGACAACTCAAGTCACGTGCCCGAAGCTGATTACTAAAATAGTTGCTGCACTCTTTCGCAACGGGGATCCACCACAGTCGCTCCAATAAGTCAGCAGATGCATACGCCACCAGAGTTAACTTTGAGTGAAATCTTGGAGCTATGCACTAAATTCGGAACCAATAAAGCCCTAGAGATTGTATTCCCGATGTTGCACTAAAGACCTCAACACTTTGCTGATTTATTCAACAAAAATTTGAATAATGACATTTTTCCAAAAATATGGAAAGGACAGAAACTAGTCCTGATCCCAAGGCCAGGAAAATAATATGTCTATTGGACACAAATGGCAAGAGCCTAGAAAGAATAATCTATAAAATACTACTAATCGCAATCGAGAAAGCCGATGGACTGTCTCAGAGACAATATGGTTTCAGGAAGGCGAGATCAAAATTGGACGCTATGAACATGGTAAAGAAAACTATCCAAGGCAAGGGTGCTTCAAGAAACTACTGTGCTGTAACAACCTTAGACATTAAGAATGCCTTTAATTCGGCTAGATGGAATCATATAATGGCATCACTAAAGGAGTAGCATGTGCCAGAATATTTGCTGAAAATCATAAACGATCATTTCTCGCAGAGGAGAGAAACTGACAACGGTGCAAATACCTACAGCGTCACAACAGGCGTACCCCAAGGTTCCGTATTGGGACCCTTCTGTGGAACACTATGTACGATAGTGTGTTCGGACTGAAGGTACCGGAGGAAGCGATATTAGTGGGATTCGCGAATGACATAGCTATCATTGTCCAACCGCGAGAGTTGACAGACGTTAAATTATACGCCAATGAAACTATAAGAAGTACAAAGCAGTGGCTTGAATCGGTCAGCCAAGATCTAGCAGTGCATAAAACGGAAGAGATGCTAATAAGCGGTAAAAGAAGTAAGGAAACTCTCAGACTACATGTTGCGTAAAATTCACGCAACATATGGACAATACGTGCAAAAAAGCAACCTCTGTGGGGAATGCCTTGGCCAGGATGATGCCAAATATAGGATACCCCGGCAGAGCCGAAGAATTCTAATCTCTCGGGATTCTAATCTCTCAGTCATACTCATGGAGCTCCGGTATAGGCAAACACAATAAAAGAAGGGGTCAGAAGGGACATTATAGCCCTATTTCGAAGAAGCTGTCTCCTGATCTACAGCGGATACCGGACGATTTCCCTAGAAGCAGCAAGCGAAGTTGCAGGTGTTACTTCCATTGACAGGTTGTAGGTGTTACCCCTACCATACGGTTGAAGCCTATCGAATATTTCCACCTCCAACCAAAAAGACAGAGAGGCAGACAAACAGAGAGATACACAGACAGACATTGATTTGTGGTAATATATACAAAAATTTTTTATTTCTAATGCCCATTTTAAGCAATTCAGATAATTTGAATAAATAATAATTTCAATTTCTAGACGAACAACCTGCAAATATTTACTTTTTAAAATAGAATATTTTGCGCTTTCTTTCGTTTGGTAAGAAAATTCTACTTTTTCGATTAAATTTTTTTTGTTTAATTTTTTCTATTTTAAGAAGAATGAAATTGTTCTAAGTCAGTGCATCCTCTGAAAGTAGTGGATCCCTTATAGTTACCAAAGTTGACGATTTTTTTGACAAAAATTCGATATTCTAATGGTAGGATTTTCAAATAAACAGAAAAAGCTGGAAATAAGCCAGAGAAACATTGGGTAAATAAATTATATATAATATAACTATAAATTAGTTTCATTTCAATAAAAAGTTGGCTAAATTAGCCCACACAACAACAAAATTGAAGTAAATGAAATCACAAGCATAAGAACACAAGTAAAAAAACTAACAAAAATACTTATCTGTGGATTAGTATTGAACGTTATGCACTAATATGTCTCCGTATGCAAAATAAAAAATATTTATTCAAATAAGTACGGAGCACAAGACTTTCAAAGGTTATAACCGAGCAGGGTTGCCGCTTTCCAGATATGACCACTGCTCCAGACTAAGTAGCTCCATGGATACTTGAAATAGCGTAAACACAGTTATGATATATCGAGAGGTGTACCCGACCTCCATCTATGATATGAGCTTTCACTTAAAAAATGCAAATATGGTTGTTCAAATTTTGTATAGACGATTTTAGACCCTTCTTGGAACTTTCAATGGTATTTATGCAGTATCTGAAGGTGTCTCCGTTTGCCAGATATAATTATTCACCTTCACGATTCTCTTCCTCTTGATCCTACTATAGTTTTCGTGCATCAATCCTGGAAGTGACATTTGGTGTGACAGACTGATCTCCTGGTAAAGTATACTAAAATTTTCATCATCCTTTTCCTTCTAATTTTCGAAAAAATATTTTTATCCGAATATACCGAATTCAAACTCGCCCGATCTACTACAATTGGTTGCTGCCTTTTTTAGTTAAAAAACGGCCAGAAATTCACTTGGAAAGGGCCAAATTTCCATGACCTTTTTCATGATGTTAGGTATTAAAATTGGAAAAAGTGAAGACACAGTTCGATATTGCCTTCCTAGTACTAACAGTATCCTTGCTATACCGGGAGGCATACATGGCTTCCAGATATGACCACTGATACTTTTCAGAAATACACGTAAAAATACAAATATTTGGATGTCAGAATTTGAATCCATATTGTATTCTAGCTGTACCTGCAGACGTCTCCGTTTTAGAGACATATGATCCTTCATCCTTCTCAGACTTTATCTTGCTCCTACAATAGTTTTTGTGCATCGATTCTGGAAACGACGATTTGGTACGATAGAATAATTTCGTGGAAAATTTCGAGAAAATTGTTTTTTCCGAAAATACCCTAATTCCATTTTGCTTAATCTGATACTATTGATTTGTGCCTTCGCTAGCTAAAACTAACTTCACACATATTCATTTGGCTTATTATCATTATCAATTATTTCAATTTTTTTTAATTTTATATTTTTATTTTATGTATTTTAGATTTTTTTGTTTGACGAAAATGTTTTTATCATGTTCATGAAAAAAGACCGAACGAATAAACAAACGTCATATGTTTTGACGTTTGATGTCATTTGAACGGAGGAATCAAAAGGAACGATGGAAACAAGAACGAGTTCTTTACCGAAATGGAAGAAAAATTACACAAGACTAGAGTGAACCACTGCATATCTAACATAGAATTTAAAATTTCGACAATTTTTTTAGTTGGTTTACCATAATAGACTAAAATATTTAGTGGTTATTTGATCATGTAAATTAATTTTAGACCAATAACGCATTTTATTAAAATTTTAGCGCGATGAATTTCCTGTAAGCGAACGAGTTGCACTTCAGCTTGCTGGTCTCCAAGCCCAAGTAGCTTTGGGAGACCCATCTAACCAACCAAAACCAGAATATTATACACATGTATACAATTTTCTTCCAGAAAGAATATCGAAAACAAGAGAACAACAATTTTGGGCTCCAATTCTATCACAGGCTCATCGTCAATATGGAGCTTCTCGAAATGAATTGACAGCAAAAGTTTTGTATTTAAGTTGTGTTATGCAGTATCCACTTTATGGAACTACTATGTTTAGCGTCATTTATAAAGGATTTTGGAGTCGGGGTAATAACCTAATTTTAGGTATAAATTATGAAGGCTTAATGTATATACAACCCGAAGACAAATACATACTATATCAGTGCAAATATTCCGACATCGAATCTATAATGTTGGATCCTAGCGACTGCTTTATTACAATAACACTTAACAGGCACCACATTCCTATAAATAAGCGCACAACGAAGGAAGTTGCGGAACCATTGCATTTTCAACGATGTTTTGTATTTGAAACACAGCAGAAACATGAAATAGGTACCTTAATAGTATCATATTATCCAGCACTTTCTTATTGGGTAATGAATAGTTTCGAGGTACCAACAAAAGTCAAGTGCATTACAAACGACGATCGCACCCGTCTATATCAAAATGTAATTGTATGCCGGAAACAACTAATTGATTTAGAAATTGTTCGAAAGCCACAAGAAAATGGTGGAGGGTTCTTTAGGAATACATTAAGACGCTTGTCAAAACATCGCAATGAAAAACTAAAAATAGACGAATGTAATACTGTTCAAGATCCTGGTGAAACCTATAAAGGGGTTCAATATACATGTTGGATCTTTAGCAAGGAGCAAATTACTCAATGTCTTACACAACTTTCTGACCAAGACGAATCTATTATGATGCAAGTATTTGAAAATATTTTAACATATTCTGGTCTTGGAACATCAGGTGAGTAAATATGTATATAAATACATATATACAATATATATATATAAATAAATATATATATATATATATAAATTTTTATTTATTTATCGGTGAAAAACATTCATTCTCCAGACCGAGGACACAAACACTCGATGTGATTTATTGTTTGTCATGGCGATTGCGATTGCGATACGAATTGGAAATTGCATTCGCTTAAACTCGAATGGCATATCGGTTGGAATCATTAGAATTCTCGGAATGAGAACCTCCTCACCTTTGAACTTTTCTTTTAGTATTCTTGCGTGAATCACATTGCTCATGAGTTTTTCTATTATAAATAAACTACCTTTGGATTTTAAGTTCTACTGAAGCTCTTGGCCGTATTTATACACTTCATCCAAAGAATGATGAATGTTTTTACTTGCGACTCATCATTTGAGTCTCTTCGAAATACCCATAGTGTAGTGTTGCCAACATTTCGTGCTGCATATCAGGAGCTCAATTTGCTTGAAAACTATACGCATTGGGATTCGACAATCGCTGAAGCAACTGTTTCTGCATTCCCAAGTAAAATAGGCATATTATTTGCGATCATTATTGCCACATGTTTTCCATCAAATCCACGAGTACAAGGATGATATGTCAGAAGACATTTTGCATCGAGTTCGTGTCTATTCAGACACATATTGAGATTAATGAGGAGATGCACAACCATGCTTTGGTTTTGATAGAAGGCATGTGTTCAGCAGTGTGTTAGGCAGGTTAAGAATGCCAATGTCAGATCGTTGACCATACGACCCTTTCGAACTAGAATTGCAGCGTGAACGTGAATGCGACACAAACGCACAACCATGCTTTGGTTTTGATAGAAGGCATGTTGTAGCAGTTTGTTAGGCAGGTTCAGAATGCCAACGCCAGATCGTTGACCATACGACCCTTTCGAACTAGAATTGCAGCGTGAACGTGAATGCGACACAAACGCATTAAGCCAATTGGTTCGAACAATTGGCAAAGAACAAGGATGTGGATCACTTAAACTGAACAATTCAAAATCAAATCGTTGGTTCACTGCATTCTTTCAAATCTATCGACTCTGTAACAAGCGGAGACAAAGCAAGTGACTATCCAATTTGAATTAATTGGATGTTCCTGGATTGCCACCACACACTTTACTATTTAAGATTGTTTCGGAACGCGTTTAGCATTCACAAAACTCATGAGCAATGTGATTCACGCAAGAATACTAAAAGAAATGTTCAAAGGTGAGGAAGTTCTCATTCCAGAATTCGAATGATTCCAACCGATATGCCATTCGAGTTTAAGCGAATCCAATTTCCAATTCGTCTCGCATTCGCCATGATAATCAATAAATCACATTGACTCTTTGTGGCCTCAGTGTGGAGAATGAATGTTTTTCACACGGTCAACTGTATGTCGCATGTTCCCGCTTTGATTGTTTTCGCACAGAGTATTTCATTGAGGGAAAATACAATTTAAAATCTACACCATCTAGCAAATATTAAAAAAAATCAATTGCAATGGACAATTGGCCACAGATTTTCTGCAATTTGAAATGACGTAGGACAACGCCTGTGAGACGATGTTCTCCGGGTCCACTATAATGAATAGCACTAACATTCTCTTAATTATGCATATACTTTTTATCATTTAATAATATGAACTATTAAACTATTCACATTTTTATTTTTTTTTCAAATAAATGTGAATTATCTGCACTGATAAATAAATAAAGTTTGAAGGCAAAACAACGTTTGCCGGGTCAGCTAGTATTCAATAAAACAGACAAAACTTTTTATAGTAATAATAGGGATATATTTACTTTCAGTAAAAAATTCAACGCCCACTTTTTCAGTAGTGTCAATTTTTTGTACAAATTCGCATATTAATTCTCGAAGAAGTCATACAATATTGCAATATTTTTATTACATTGCAACGTAGAGTGGTTCGAAACCGATTAATTTTTGACATAATTCTTTTGAACGGAAATATCTATATTGACGATATGTAACGTGCATAGAGCAGAAGTATTTTCCCGATGATTTGAAAAATATTGGAGTGGTATGGGGGCTACTGAACGACCCTCTACAGCAACATTCTGAAAATAGTGAACCCTAGAATGAGTTAAAATGAACTAAAATTTAGGAAAATTGAATTTCGTATAGCGCTAAATCAATATTTCTACATATCAAGTTTAATCGATTCCTTGAATGTGTCACATTCTTTCAACTTGATTTTAGTTCAATTTTCCTCAAACCCAGTACTTTTTTACTAAATCTAAGTAAAATTTTGCACAGAATGAGCGGTCTATCTGAAGTTACTTATATGGAACCCTGGACATAGGGACTTTCTACTTTGAGTACCCTCGCTACGGAGTTGGTCGCAACGCCGATAGGGCATATTAAAAGTGATATCTTCATGCACTACCTACATCGACCATATAGGTGCAGTCATTGGCCAGCCACGGTCCGGACTTTTTTGGAGAGAAAAAGCACATCAACGGCTCATCTGAAGGTTAATATTAAGGTCGAATTAAACCACTGAATTCCTCAAGTATTTATAAAGCTACAAGTTTCTATAATTGCTATAACATAATATTAGTGCCTCTATATCAAATATAGATCAAATATCAAGTCAGAGTAGATTCCTTGCTGCAGCATAGAAGTTGTGAAGGATTTAATATTACCTAGGATAGAGACAATTATGTGCCTAGAGCGTAAATATTTATTAGGTTTAAATTGTTTGTAAAACCATTTTCAAATTTCAAATGATACAGGTAGTCAAACATGTATTTTCGGTTATATTTTAACCAACATTTATGCCAGTTTGTGTGTGAGGTGCCAGAAGGGAGATATTGCCACTCCCGAATGTAACTTCCATAAAAGCAAATATCAAATTTCACAGTATTCCGATCTATTGTCTAGAAGCTATAATAGCATTAATTTCACGTAGTTTTGGGTGATTTGTGTGGGAGGTACTGCAAGGGGTGTGACAAAACCCGCTGTATTTAGTACACTTCAAATTATTACAAAAATATTATCAAATACCAAAATACATCCGATTCCGTGTGAAAGTTACATTAGTTTTAATTTAACATAGGATTATGTGTCTTTTGTGTGACAGGTACCTGAAGAGGCGTGGAAATTTTGCCCCTCTTCGAACTTAAACTAAGTTTGGGAAAATATTAACATGTGCAAAATTTGATTCCAAAAATTGATTCCTCCGAGTTATCGTGTACACCAGCCAGACATGGTTCAAGCAACTAAAAAAGTCGTGAAACTGATTTGGTCCAAACATACGAATTTGTGATTTTCTTTTTATTATTTCAGGAAAACTTTTGTAACTTTGAGCACCGTGAGGAAAGTTTTATTGATATAATATTTTGGGCTCACCAACCTATGCGTAAAACTATGTAAGTGCGAAAACTGAAGCCGGATTAGACTAGCTTAGTTTTTTGGTCCTGCCCTGCCGTTGACAGCTGCTGGGGTTTGGACCTTTCCAACCCAATGGTAGTAGTGGGGCTTATACTAGATATGGGCGCAATTCAAGTGAATTGTGTGAATCACGCGTGATTGTGAGCGTGCGTGAACGTGAGGAACGAAAAAATGTTCGTGCGTGAGTCTAATTTCAATTTCATTTTATTCCGTTTAAAAATGTTAATTTTTGAATTCAAAATAAAAGGCATATATATTTATTTCTAATGCACGTATACTTTCTAATTTTTCTGCGCCTGCACTGGCACCAAATGGGATACCCCCATAGTGTTAGTTCAATTAAAAACATGTAAACACCTTGTTAAGTTCGACCTGGCCGCATTTACACAGCTTTAAATAAATTGCATTGCTTCATTTTTATACCGTCCACCTCCAGGATGTGGTATACTAACTTTCTCATTCCGTTTGTAACACCTTGTAATATCGACCTGAGACTCCATCATCATCTTAGAATTTTATGACGATAAAGAATATATATACTTTATTCTTGATCGTCATAAAATTCTAAGATGATCTAGCCATGTCCGTCCGTCTGTTGAAAGCAGGCTAGCATCTAAACGAAAGGAGCTAGGACGTCCATAAATGCGTCATAGAGTCTTGAATCGGTTGGGATTGAAACTGGGCGAAATTTGCCCAAAGGGAAATTTTTTTCCCTCACTAGGACTAAATATACCCATAATAACCCCTAATATTTTAGAGTATTTAAGCATATTTTTTCAATATGGCTGCTTGTACTTGATATACGGTATGCGCATTCCCCCTATAATAAAAACGTGCAACATAAAGTGATATTTTTTCGTAGGGGGTAAAATGGGGCAAAAAGGGATAAAAATGGTACCTATTGGACGACAACAGCTAGAAACACGAAATTCGGTGTGTACATTCCTTTAATCGAGTAGATACATAATATAAAAGTATTTTTCCAAATTCGTACTTTTAAGGAGTAAAATGGAAAAAGGGATAAAAATAGTACCAACCAAATGACCGCAGCCAGAGTCATGAAATTCGGAGTATAGATTCCTCTGACAGTCGTAGACACGAAAAAAAGGGTTTTTAACAAATTCGTACATTCAAGGGATACAATGGGTACAGAGAGATAAAAATAGTACCAACTAAACGACTACAGCTAGAATGAAGAAAATCGGTATGTACATCCCTCTAATTGCGTAGACACGTAAAATAAGTAGATTTTGGAAAGTCGTACTCTTAAAGGGGTGAAATGTGCCCTAAATATTAGGGCAGACGCCATTAAGGTGAAGCATTTTCCCCGTTTGCAAATTCTTGATTCAGCTAAAGACAAAGTGACTGTAAAGTACAAATTTAAAAAATTTTTGTTTCGGGTCCACATTGGAATGTATACATATAATTTATCGATTATAGGTACATTCGTTTGCTTGGTACCATTTTTATTTTTTTTTTTCATTTTGACCCTAAAAGTACGAATGTTGAGAAATACTATTTTGCGTGTTTACGACAGACGAGTGTAAACAATGCTTTTCATGCCTCTGTAGTCGTTTTCTTGGTACCAATTTTATACCGCTTTGATCCTAAAGGTACGAATATCGAAATATATTTTTATTTTCACGAAAATTAAGTTTGTTTGAGTTTAATGATGATTTGCAAAATATTTCATTGGTGATAAATTTTTTCTCATTTTTTACTTTAAATATAAATGTTGATTCTTGTCTTAGAGTAACTTGGTGGTAGTATTTTATAAAAATATAAATAGCTGCAGTCAAGATCTTTCGAATGATGCCTAAATGAATGCTAGTTGTTTGTACTGTTTTGTTCTTGCTGAATATCGTTGGTTGACGCGATGGGGAAGCCAAAACGATGTTCAAGCAGGAAATAGTAGTTAATCTCGTTTTTACTTTCAACCCGTGCTATGGATAGCAAGAAATACCATTCCGGAGCAGAAAAGAAAGGTTCTTTGACCATTACGTGATAAGTTCTGGTAGATATCTTCTTTGGCATCCAAGATATCGCAGAAGATTACTACCTATCATAGTGGCCACGGAAAATTCCAAAAGAAGAATGCAAAGCCAACCAAATCAATCTACCGGCCTTCGTGGAGATCGAAGCCAACCAAATATACATACCGGTTAAGATGAACGCGACATCATTTTCAAATGAACAATTTCAACAACTTTTAGCGGCAATGGGTGGTTGGTTACAGCTGAGGTGATTCATTCACCCAGTGCTCAGCTCTGTATCGAAGCCACATATGTCCAGCTGCTGTTGAGGAATTTTTGACTGCTAATTGCAAAAAAATAAAAATTTCTTGATTTGGTTAAAATTTTTTCGTCGTTGCAGCCAAATGATGCTAATTACAAAAAATTAAAAATTTCTTGGTTTGGTTGAAATTTCTTCGTCGTTGCTGTCAAATTAAACAAACTACAAAAAATTTCTTAATTTGATTGAATTTTTTCGGCGATGCTGGTTTAAGGCTTACTAAAAAAAAATTTAAAAAATCTTGATTTGGTTGACTTTTTTCGACGTTGCTGGTAAATGAAGCTTACTACAGGGTGGCGCAGAAATGGTTTATAACTTTTTTATTTATGCGATTATTATAAGTTTTTTTAATACAGTATATTATAGGAGAATTTTTTGCAATTAGCTTTGAAAATAATATCCTGGAGTGATGTCCATTTTCTGCATAGGAAATACGTGCTCTTTTTAGCATATTTTCCATAGCATAGATTGATCATTTTCCAAAAAAAAAAAAATATGGGTCAATTATCCTTTCGGAGGATACACCTCACCAAACAGTACACTTAAGTGGGTGTCATTGTCGCTGATGAACTGCTTTTGGATTTTCTCAAATCCTATTATTAGCGCCATTTTATTCTATTATTCCTGCAGTTTTGCTTGTTGGAAAATGGGATTCATCTCTCATTACCAAATTGTGAATTGTGACTGTTGGTTTGAAAAAGAAATCAATTATTTTTGTACGTTGTTCGATCGTGTAATGATTCATAATTAATTCCCCACGTCTCCTTCTCAAAATGCTAAAAAACATAGAATGAATAATAATTAAAAAAGTTATAAAGAGTTTAAACTATATAACTCATTCTGCGCCACCATGTACAATAAATTAAAAATTTCTTGATTTGATTGAAAGTTTTTCGTCGTTGCTAGCAAATGAAGTTAATTACAAAAAATTAATAATTTTTGAATTTGATTGAAAATTTTCGTCATTGCTGACAATTAGGACTAACCACACAAACTTAAAATTTTCGTAATTTGATGGAAATTTTGGTCGTTAGTACCGCAGACCCTAACTACAACCTTTTTTAAGGAAAAAGTAATTATGATTTGTCGAAAAAAAGAGGAAATTCTATGGAAGACAAAAATTTGACTTTCGAGACAATCGACTTTTGCCGCTGGAAAAGTTTATCGGTAAAATTTTACAATACAACATTGTGCGACAATCCTTTTTCGATCAAAATATAATTTTTTAACAAAAATTTGGATTGCGAGACAATAGACTTTTGTCGCTGGAAAAGTTTATCGGTCAACTTTTACAATACAATAATAGTCTGGGAAATATATATAAATTTTAAAAAATTATAGGTTCCTGACAGTAGACCCCAAATACACTAGTCCCGGTATTTTATTGGTATGAAAAACTTACCTTACTTACTTTAAACTTAAAAACTTAATTACTTTAAACTTCAAAACCTGGTAAAAGGCCCCAACTCCAAGATTTTTGAAAATATTAGTTTTCTGTGTAATTTTGTTGCACTAACAAGATAAACACAAGAATTTGTCAAAAATTAAAGCGGGCGTTTCAAGTTTTTTCTTTACGTTTTTAACGGTCTCAAAAACTTTAAAACAGAAAAGTACGAACATTTGTCATTGACACAATTTTATGTGAAAAGTTTGCTAATTCCGTCTCAAAAACCGAGGACAGCGTTCATGGGTTCGAAATTCTAAGGGTTGAACTCAATGGGACCAAGTCAAACGGACGTATTTGGAGTGCCGCTCGAGTGGCGGAGACAGGAGAGAATCCAATTGACAAAACAAAACTTAGGAACCACTATAAGGACTCACTCACCACCTATACAAGGGTTTTAAGCGCACTTTGTGATTTTCTTTTTATTATTTCAGGAAAACTTTTGTAACTTTGAGCACCGTGAGGAAAGTTTTATTGATATAATATTTTGGGCTCACCAACCTATGCGTAAAACTATGTAAGTGCGAAAACTGAAGCCGGTTTAGACTAGCTTAGTTTTTTGGTCCTGCCCTGCCGTTGACAGCTGCTGGGGTTTGGACCTTTCCAACCCAATGGTAGTAGTGGGGCTTATACTAGATATGGGCGCAATTCACGTGAATTGTGTGAAGCACGCGTGATTGTGAGCGTGCGTGAACGTGAGGAACGAAAAAATGTTCGTGCGTGAGTCTAATTTCTGCGTGAGCCACGTGATTTTTTTCGTGAGTCGCACATATTATTATTCTTCAATTTTCATTTTATTCCGTTTAAAAATGTTAATTTTTGAATTCAAAATAAAAGGCATATATATTTATTTCTAATGCACGTATACTTTCTAATTTTTCTGCGCCTGCACTGGCACCAAATGGGATACCCCCATAGTGTTAGTTCAATTAAAAACATGTAAACACCTTGTTAAGTTCGGCCTGGCCGCATTTACACAGCTTTAAATAAATTGCATTGCTTCATTTTTATACCGTCCACCTCCAGGATGTGGTATACTAACTTTCTCATTCCGTTTGTAAAACCTTGAAATATCGACCTGAGACTCCATCATCATCTTAGAATTTTATGACGATCAAGAATATATATACTTTATTCTTGATCGTCATAAAATTCTAAGATGATCTAGCCATGTCCGTCCGTCTGTTGAAAGCAGGCTAGCATCTAAACGAAAGGAGCTAGGACGTCCAAAATTTCCATAAATGCGTCATAGAGTCTTGAATCGGTTGGGATTGAAACTGGGCGAAATTTGCCCAAAGGGAAATTTTTTTCCCTCACTAGGACTAAATATACCCATAATAACCCCTAATATTTTAGAGTATTTAAGCATATTTTTTCAATATGGCTGCTTGTACTTGATATACGGTATGCGCATTCCCCCTATAATAAAAACGTGCAACATAAAGTGATATTTTTTCGTAGGGGGTAAAATGGGGCAAAAAGGGATAAAAATGGTACCTATTGGACGACAACAGCTAGAAACACGAAATTCGGTGTGTACATTCCTTTAATCGAGTAGATACATAATATAAAAGTATTTTTCCAAATTCGTACTTTTAAGGGGTAAAATGTAAAAAGGGGATAAAAATAGTACCAACCAAATGACCGCAGCCAGAGTCATGAAATTCGGAGTATAGATTCCTCTGACAGTCGTAGACACGAAAAAAAGGGTTTTTTAACAAATTCGTACTTTCAAGGGATACAATGGGTACAGAGAGATAAAAATAGTACCAACTAAACGACTACAGCTAGAATGATGAAATTCGGTGTGTACGTCACTCTAATTGCGTAGACACGTAAAATACAGAGATTTTAGAAAGTCGTACTCTTAAGAGGGTAAAAATGGGATACAAATGGTACAAACCAAATGGCCGCAGCTAGAATAATGGAATTCTGTGTATACATTCATCTGACTGCATAGACACATAAATAAAATGATTTTTCAATTTCGTAATTTTTACTTTTACGGCAAAAATTGGTTGAATTGAACAAAGTCATACTCTTAACATGAACATGAGGCAACAATCTTCAAAAATGTGCCCTAAATATTAGGGCAGACGCCATTGAGGTGAAGCATTTTCCCCGTTTGCAAATTCTTGATTCAGCTAAAGACAAAGTGACTGTAAAGTACAAATTTAAAAAATTTTTGTTTCGGGTCCACATTGGAATGTATACATATAATTTATCGATTATAGGTACATTCGTTTGCTTGGTACCATTTTTATTTTTTTTTTTCATTTTGACCCTAAAAGTACGAATGTGGAGAAATACTATTTTGCGTGTTTACCACAGACGAGTGTAAACAATGCTTTTCATGACTCTGTAGTCGTTTTCTTGGTACCAATTTTATACCGCTTTGATCCTAAAGGTACGAATATCGAAATATATTTTTATTTTCACGAAAATTAAGTTTGTTTGAGTTTAATGATGATTTGCAAAATATTTCATTGGTGATAAATTTTTTCTCATTTTTTACTTTAAATATAAATTTTGATTCTTGTCTTAGAGTAACTTGGTGGTAGTATTTTACAAAAATATAAATAGCTGCAGTCAAGACCTTTCGAATGATGCCTAAATGAATGCTAGTTGTTTGTACTGTTTTGTTCTTGCTGAATATCGTTGGTTGACGCGATGGGGAAGCCAAAACGATGTTCAAGCAGGAAATAGTAGTTAATCTCGTTTTTACTTTCAACCCGTGCTATGGATAGCAAGAAATACCATTCCGGAGCAGAAAAGAAAGGTTCTTTGACCATTACGTGATAAGTTCTGGTAGAGATCTTCTTTGGCATCCAAGATATCGCAGAAGATTACTACCTATCATAGTGGCCACGGAAAATTCCAAAAGAAGAATGCAAAGCCAACCAAATCAATCTACCGGCCTTCGTGGAGATCGCAGCCAACCAAATATATATACCGGTTAAGATGAACGCGACATCATTTTCAAATGAACAATTTCAACAACTTTTAGCGGCAATGGGTGGTTGGTTACAGCTGAGGTGATTCATTCACCCAGTGCTCAGCTCTGTATCGAAGCCACATATGTCCAGCTGCTGTTGAGGAATTTTTGACTGCTAACTACAAAAAATAAAAATTTCTTGATTTGGTTAACATTTTTTCGTCGTTGCAGCCAAATGATGCTAATTACAAAAAATTAAAAATTTCTTGGTTTGGTTGAAATTTCTTCGTCGTTGCTGTCAAATTAAACAAACTACAAAAAATTTCTTAATTTGATTGAATTTTTTCGGCGATGCTGGTTTAAGGCTTACTAAAAAAAATTTTAAAAAATCTTGATTTGGTTGACTTTTTTTCGACGTTGCTGGTAAATGAAGCTTACTACAGGGTGGCGCAGAAATGGTTTATAACTTTTTTATTTATGCGATTATTATAAGTTTTTTTAATAAAGTATATTATAGGAGAATTTTTTTGCAATTAGCTTTGAAAATAATATCCTATAAGTGATGTCCATTTTCTGCATCGGAAATACGTGCTCTTTTTAGCATATTTTCCATAGCATAGATTGAGACACCACTTTCATTTTCAAAAAAAAAAAAAATATGGGTCAATTATCCTTTCGGAGGATATACCTCACCAAACAGTACACTTAAGTGGGTGTCATTGTCGCTGATGAACTGCTCTTGGATTTTCTCAAATCCTATTATTAGCGCCATTTTATTCTATTATTCCTGCAGTTTTGCTTGTTGGAAAATGGGATTCATCTCTCATTACCAAATTGTGAATTGTGACTGTTGGTTTGAAAAAGAAATCAATTATTTTTGTACGTTGTTCGATCGTGTAATGATTCATAATTAATTCCCCACGTCTTCTCAAAATGCTAAAAAACATAGAATGAATAATAATTAAAAAAGTTATAGAGTTTAAACTATATAACTCATTCTGCGCCACCCTGTACAATAAATTAAAAATTTCTTGATTTGATTGAAAGTTTTTCGTCGTTGCTGGCAAATGAAGTTAATTACAAAAAATTAATAATTTTTGAATTTGATTGAAAATTTTCGCCGTTGCTGACAATTAGGACTAACCACACAAACTAAACATTTTCGTAATTTGATGGAAATTTTCGTCGTTAGTACCGCAGACCCTAACTACAACATTTTTTAAGGAAAAAGTAATTAGGATTTGTCGAAAAAAAGAGGAAATTCTATGGAAGACAAAAATTTGACTTTCGAGACAATCGACTTTTGCCGCTGGAAAAGTTTATCGGTAAAATTTTACAATACAACATTGTGCGACAATCCTTTTTCGATCAAAATATAATTTTTTAACAAAAATTTGGATTGCGAGACAATAGACTTTTGTCGCTGGAAAAGTTTATCGGTCAACTTTTACAATACAATAATAGTCTGGGAAATATATATAAATTTTAAAAATTTATAGGTTCCTGACAATAGACCCCAAATACACTAGTCCCGGTATTTTATTGGTATGAAAAACTTACCTTACTTACTTTAAACTTAAAAACTTAATTACTTTAAACTTCAAAACCTGGTAAAAGGCCCCAACTCCAAGATTTTTGAAAATATTAGTTTTCTGTGTAATTTTGTTGCACTAACAAGATAAACACAAGAATTTGTCAAAAATTAAAGCGGGCGTTTCAAGTTTTTTCTTTACGTTTTTAACGGTCTCAAAAACTTTAAAACAGAAAAGTACGAACATTTGTCATTGACACAATTTTATGTGAAAAGTTTGCTAATTCCGTCTCAAAAACCGAGGACAGCGTTCATGGGTTCGAAATTCTAAGGGTTGAACTCAATGGGACCAAGTCAAACGGACGTATTTGGAGTGCCGCTCGAGTGGCGGAGACAGGAGAGAATCCGATTGACAAAACAAAACTTAGGAACCACTATAAGGACTCACTCACCACCTATACAAGGGTTTTAAGCGCACTAAATGATGAGTTTCAGACGACTAAGGATCGGCTACCGGTAGAAAAGCAGGAAAGTGTATCGACGGCTGCAAGAATGAAATCTGAATTTGCACCAATATCGAGGCTACCACCCTGTGACACCGACACTTTCCGTGTAGTATACACCGCCTGGCCGTCATTTAAAGACCTTTTTTCTGCATCTACATCAAAAACACCAAATTGAGCAAAGTCGAGAAACTACTCCATCTGACTCAAAAAACTGCTGGAGAAGCGAGTGAAATCACCAGCCACGCACCCCTAACCAATGATGGATTTGACATTGCATGTAAAAACTTGGTGGCCAGATACGAAAATAAGCGGATGCAGGTCAATGAACAGCTGACGACTCTATTAAATTAACCCCATGATTGCGCCGATTCGAAACAAAAAATGATGCGAACAGTTAATAGTTTAATTCAAACGTTAAATACATTAAATTCTGAAATCGGGTGGATGGAATCCAGTGTTCCTTAGCTCAACAAAGCTACCTAGAAATTTCGTAGAAGAATTTGAAAATTCTCTAAAATAGTGTACGACATTCCCAACTTGGGCAGAATTTGATAAGTTTTTGACACACAAATTCAAGACCCTAGAGTCAGTTGGAAACATAAAACCTAGCACATCTAAAAATAGTCAGCCTGGATCTGATCATAATAAAAAAGACGTTTCAAACGTTTATTTCACAAAACTCAGCAATAATTCAATTCCAATTTCAAACTCAGCACTAATTCAACCAATTCGGTTAGCAAGATCAAGATCAGAGCTGCCAACACTGCAGGGAAAATCATTTTATCCGAGATTGTCCAAAATTCGTGGGAAAAAGTATAAATTAAAGAATTCGCATTGTAAATACTTCACATTTATGCTTCAACCGTCTCTCCTTAAAGCACGGGACCAAGGATTGTAGAAGCCCCTACAAATGTCCAGAGTGTCAACTAAAGCATCACACCGTGTTGCATAAGGCAAATGGGCCACAAACTTCTATGGACATCCAAACGGCATTAGAAAGAGATAATGCACGAGTGCTGCAGCTCTAACAACATTAATACAATCCACACCAAACCTAGAACCCCCTAGCATCACAACATTTTGGGCACCAGTCATGAAGTCCCGGGAGGAACGGCGAACTTAACAACACGATTAAGTCTGTGTGTATGTATGCACAAACACTGGAGTCCTGATGCGTCCTGTTTCCAAGCTTACCGTCCTAAATTTAGAGTAGTGAATCGTAGTCGATTCACGGGGCGTGGATGTCGCTGATGGCTCATATGTTTTTTACTATCTTTCTTTCGTTTCTTTGTTTATTTATTTATGCTTGTACATACGCCCGTACATGCAAACCAATGTAACTGCATGGATATTGTGTGTGCATGTACGTGTGTATTTGTTAATTCAAGCACGAGCCAGAGTTTGCCCACCCATGTAGAGAGTGGCTCTTCACAATTAGGCGAATTGATATTCAGCAACCTCTGCCGTGCTTGGATGAACGTTTCGCTGCTTCTTCTTTTGTGATCTCGCTCTTTTCCGCTCTCTTGCGCTCAAGTAGCAACCCTTTTTTATTCCTTTGCTCTGTTTCTGCACATTCAATCGTTTTGTTAAAGGCATCGAGTGTTATCTCCTAAATTCTACTATTGTTGAACGAGTTGTTAATTATTATTTAGTTCCTAATCTATAAGTGATTTGTAAAAAAAGGGACTGTGAATAAATGGTCTCCTCGCATCACTGAAACAAAAGAAGTTGCATTTTTTGCGTTTATTTGGAGAATCAGTGTGTTTGTCCCGTGTGTGTCGCATTTGAAACCGCTAGAGCAGCAGGCAACAACAACAGCAGCAGTGACGGACGTAGCAGGTGTCCCAAATACAGCTTGTAAATCGTTTTGCCACGTACCCTACGGCCCGTGGAGTCATTGGTGAGTCGCCGTAACATTTGGTCCTGTCGATCCTACAAGAGGAACCAGCAAATTTGGTTTGGAACGTGGTAAAAGGTACGTACGAAATACGTTTTATTAGCTCGATTTATGCTGCATTTGGCTCGTAGTGTTTGATTTGGCCCTTGGAAGTATGTCCATTTGCTTGGGGCAGATTTGGTGGTAGACTCGTTTCAGTTACGTAACATCGATTACGCAACGATCTGGGGTACATAGGGTACCGTTTGTAGCGCCATTGTAGTTTTGGAAATATATGTAACAAAACATGTTACATATATAAAAGAAGTTTAGGTTGCCAGCAGAATCTACATACAGTCCGTTTGTTTTATTTGCGCTCTGCCGACGTCCTGGTCATTTGTCTCTGCATATGAACATATGTATGTACATTAGAGCGTACCAGGTTACAAGTAAAAAAAAAATTCTCCGTACACCTTCGAATATGAAGTATTATTGAAAGGTAGTTTCAAAATTTTTTTTTTTATTTTTTTATGCCGAACGTAGGGGTCGCGCTTTTACATTTTTCTATATAACTTCTGCATTTATAAACGGATTTTAAAGTGTGATACATCGATGTTTTTGTCTCGACGAGGCCGATTTTTTTGAAAATAGACATACTTCCTTATGAAGAGTTTCATGATTTTATGCGAGCTTTAATTTTCTGATGGTATAGTGGTACATTAGGGTAGTAGCAACTGAGATATGATGGGTAAGTACCAGAAGGGGGTGCTTGAGCTCAATGACTTCAATGACGTCGAGACAAAAACATCGATGTATCACACTTTAAAATCCGTTTATAAATGCAGAAGTTATATAGAAAAATGTAAAAGCGCGACCACTTCGTTCGGCATAAAATAATAAAAAAAATTTTTTGAAACTACCTTTCAATAATACTTCATATTCGAAGGTGTACGGCGAACTTTTTTTTTGAGGTACGCCCTAATGTACATATATACATTCATACATATATATGTACTTTGTCTCTGTCCCTTTTGAGTGGTGACGACTGCACATTATTAGGCAGCAACAGCGAGATTGTCACACAAGACAACAACAACAAAGTGCATTGGCGTCTTTGTTCGATCGTTTGGTACACGCATACCCCCTCTCGTTTCCCCTGTCACCTAGGTACTTTGGTCTGTTTCTATCAAGCAGACTTTTTTGGTTGTTGTGATTCGCGGTTGTCGACCTACGACAACAGTTGTTTTTGGCTTAGCAAGTTTGGAGTTTTTTGCCATCTGGTTGCGAATCGAAGAGAAAAGAAGAAAGAATTTTTGGTGCACAGTGGCTCAAGACGATTTTTGCGCGGAATATTTTGGAATTTCATTTTATGAATCTAAAGGTGGAATTTGACTCCGAGCATAATCGTCAATGGGTTTAAATGGAAATTTGTCTCGCACAGTGGTACCAAAAGTGAATTTTGTGGATTTTTTTTCTCTTAAATTAAAATCCTAATTTGTCTCTGTTATATTTTGCTGCAAAAAATTATGGATTGACGTGTACAGTGGTCCAAAGCGATTAATTTGCGGATTTTTATACATCGTGTATTTTATCAGAACAAGTATAATAGAAAAAATACGTTGTCTCGATACTTGCTAATGGAACAGTGAGCCACACATTTTATTTTGCGAATTTTTATGAATATTTTTTGGATTGTTGGTATCCGGAATTTCGGCACATTATTTTATTAATTATTCGCATTTTAATTAAACACTGGTGGATTGCACAGTGGACCAAACATATTATTTTGTGGAATTTTTGGAAGATTTTGATTAAAGAAAATTGATTTGTCTCTGGAGTTATGACATTTTTCCACGCACAGTGGTACAAGGAGGTTTCGCTTTTAAGGAACAGTGGGTCAAAACGTTTTTTTTTCTTGGATTAAATTGGAAGTTTGTCTATCGTTGGATTTTTTGAGCCAGATCTGCCTTTGTTGACTGACAAAGTACGTGGGAAAATTTGTTATCTCGAAATTTTCTCCCAAAAAAGCGAAACTTTTTATTATCAAAGGGGGTCAATAAAAAAGTTTGCTCTCTGTTTTTTGCACGAATTTGAATTTTTGTCTCGATTTTGTCTCTATAGCCGATATAGATTATTATCGAACCATTGGTTTATTAGAAGATTATTTGGTTCAGAGCAATGAAATAATCGCCCATGAGGAGTATATGAGGAAAATTGATGCAAGTCAGTACAATGACACAACAATAGAGGCAGGAAATTCAAGACTTGTGGACAGAGTGGAAAGATCTCTACAAGCAATGTAATTCTGACCCAGATTGTGTCAAAAAAGACAAAGTCACGATACGCAGCAAGAAAAGCGAGGTTCAGTCAAAATACATGAGCTGTATGACTATAATAGGAGAATGGAAAGAAAAAACGAAAGTTAGCTCTGCTTCAACAAATCAAAAGGTTAGCTCATCTGTTTCTGTCCCACCGTGCGATACAGAGATTTTTCACGGAGATAACATTACTTGGCCCAGCTTTAGAGACTTATTCACCGCAATTTATGTGAATAACAAAAAACTTAGCCCTGTTGAGAAGTTGTACCACTTGTTTCAGAAAACCAGTGGACCAAAAAGTTCTCAGGCTTTACAATATTTATTTTGCCTCTTGGGATCCAATATTTGTATTTCAATGTTCGTCAAAATTGCCCAATCTAACCTTGTCCTTCTGGGAACAGTCGATAGACAATAAAACTGAACTGCCAAAATGGGAGGAATTGAGCAAGATTTTAACAGAAAGATTCCACACATTGGAAAGCGTTTCCGACATGCTTGGCTCTAATGAAACTTTCACACTCCCGAAATATAATAACAATTTTGACAGAACAAAAGGTATCAAAGTTCATCACATGAAGGTACAAAATTTGAAATGTACTTTGTGCAAAGGCACTCATGTTTTGACGTCGTGTCCCAGGTTTGTGAATATGGATCAGAAAAATAGGTTGGCAACAGTTAAACGGGACAAACTTTGTATTAAGTGTTTGAAGTTAGGTCAGCACAATGCCGAAACGGAGATAATTGTTCGAAATGTGGCTCTAATCATCACACACTATTACACAGGGATAAAGTAGCTCAGCAAGTTAGTAGTAACGGAGGGACAGTTGCTAGTATGGCCCAAAATCCGCAGAACCAAAACATACAGTCCACAGAATCACCTTCGACATCTGGGAATGTTAGGGCATATCATACATCTGTCTCGAACAAAACTATGTTGGCTACAGCTTGGATTAATATAATTAAAGACGGAGTTTCACACAAAGTCAGAGCTCTAATTGACCCTTGCTCGGACGACACGTTTATTTCCGCAAAAATACAAAAATATTGAAGTTGCCCACAAAATCAGTTTCAGCGGATATCACCGGATTAGGTGGTGAATATCTTACGAAATGCTCCAAAATAGCGATTTTTACAATTGGCTCTATAATAAAGTCTACTTTTTCGGTCGAAACCGATGCTTTAGTAGTACAAGATGTTACGGGTAACGTACCCACTCATTCTTTTGAAAATGTTGTAGCACATCAACTTCCAAATTTAGAATATGCTGACCCTCGATTTTATCAAACTGGCCCGGTGGATATTCTCTTAGGTGGGAATTTGTATCCAATTATTCTGCTCAAAGGAGTAGAACGTGGTATTCTTGGCTCGCTTGTGGCTCAGGAGACAGTCTTTGGATGGATTGTAACTGGCCCAACGAACAATTCCAATTCGAGGCATATAGTACGCGTCTCTCATTGTACTCGGGTTTCAATTGATGATCAGCTAGCGAGGTTTTGGGAGATAGAGGAGGTTTCAAGGAAACCCAATATCTCTGAGGAAGATAGGATCTGCGAAAAACTTTATAAGGAGACAACACTTAAAAAATCTGATGGAAGGTATGTAGTAGAACTACCTTTTCGATCGGAAGTTCAGTTAAATTCGTCGCAAAATACGAATAGATACGTGGCTCTGAGCCAATTTCTATGAAATGAAAAATCATTGTCTCGAAAGCCTGAACTTAAAGCGATGTATGATGAGGTAATAGCTGAATATTTGTCGCTTGGACATATGGAGAATGTTGAACCTCCCAAAAATAGTTCTGAGAACTATTTCTATTTGCCTCATCACGGTGTCTTTAAACCAGAAAGCACCACAACCAAATTGCGGGTCGTTTTTAATGCCTCGTGACCATCAGCAAATGGGAAAAGTCTGAACGACGCATTGTACGTTGGCCCTATTCTTCAAAAATATATAATTTCGTTTCAGCGAATTTTGTTTCGACCTTCAACTTGCGAAGAGGTACAAGATTACCAGCTAAAAACAGTGACATTTGGTGTCAACTGTGCTCCTTTTTTGGCCCTGAGAACTTTGCTGAAACTGGCAGAAGATGAAAAGGAAAACTATCTTATTGCTTCAAAGATTCTGGAGGAAAATATGTATGTCAATGATGCCTTGGTAGGTTCGCATTCTGTCTCAGAAGGTATAGAAGCACGAAACCAGTTGATAAGTATACTTAAATCCGCTGGCTTCGACCTGAGAAAATGGACTTCAAATAGTAAAGAAATACTTGAAGATTTGCCCCGCGATCATCTTTTTAATGAGCGATTTCCTGATTTCGACGACAAGAGTTCCACTAAAACATTGGGGATAAGATGGAACGCGGCGACTGACGCATTTTATTTTGTGACGGAAAAAATAGCTCAGAAGGAGTCGTTTACAAAAAGAGAGGTGCTGTCAGTGATAGCTGGATTGTTTGACCCGTTAGGCTGGCTTTCCCCCGTTATAATAAATGCGAAAGTACTTATGAGCAGATCTGACTCAACTATTGTCTTATCTTGGCTCAAAAAGCCTTCGCATAGTTGGACAACGTTCGTCGCAAATAGGGTTGCTATTATTCAGGAGAAAACTAAAAATTGTTGGAGACACGTAGGGACATCTGAAAATCCTGCTGACCTAGCAACCCGGGGGCTGACCCCTTTAGAGCTAAAGGAGAATGATCTCTGGTGGCATGGGCCACCATGGCTTCGAAAAGAGCAATGTTTTTGGCCCTTGGACCCTCAAGTGCCAGAAACATCACTTGAATCTAAACCAGTAAAGGTTCATAGCTAGAACAGAGGATATTGTAGATGTATTAGAACGTTTCTCCTGTCTCTCCCGAGCGCTGCACGTCGTGGCGTATGTTTTTCGATTTTTCAACCGAACCCATCCCATTATAAAAAAGACATTAAAGTCACAAGTCTCAGATTGACGGCCGCAGAATTGACTCATGCGCGATACCGGCTGATGGCTATATCCCAGCAAATTTATTTTCCCGAGGAATACTCGTGTCTAGGTCCAGGACAAAACCTCCCACCAAAGAGCTCCCTATTGACATTGACTCCTTTTCTAGATAAAGATAGAGTAATCCGTGCGAATGGTCGCCTCCGCTCTACTTTAGCGCTGTCGTATAATGAAAGACATCCTGTCATTATTGGCTACCAGAGCAGATTCGCTCGACTTTATGTGGATTTCGTTCACAAGCTGACCTTGCATGGGGGCACACAATTGACTGTTCGGCTCGAATGCTGGATCATTAGGGCAAGGAAACTGATCAAAACTCGCATTAATAATTGCAAAGAGTGCGTTTTGTCTCGAAAAATGCGTCAGGGTCAAATTATGGCTCCTCTTCCTGCCGAGAGAACTACCTTTAGTAGACCTTTTACGATAACGGGGGTCGATTTCGCCGGCCCGTTCGATGTTAAGATTTTCCATGGTAGTGGTTGCCGTTTGACCAAAGGCTACGTTTGTTTCTCAACCAAGGCGATTCATTTAGAGCCAGTTAGCGATTTGTCCACTTCTGCCTTTCTAGCAGCTTTGTCTCGTTTCGTATCCCGCCGAGGATGCCCGAATCAAATTCACTCTGACAACGGTCGTAATTTTGTGGGTGCCGCCAGAGAGCTGAAGGCCAAGCTTAAATCCATTGTCTCCGAAATGAAGGACGAAGCTATTTCACGGTACGGGTTCCAAAGACTAGAGTGGCACTTCATTCCGGCCGCTGCGCCTCACATGGGAGGCTTGTGGGAAGCTGGCGTGAAAAGTTGTAAAACCCACCTTAAGAAGATTTCGGGACAAATCCGCCACACCTTGGAGGAATTCTCTACAATTCTGGCGTCTATCGAATGTTGTCTCAACTCTCGCCCATTGGCCCCGCTTTCAGACTCTCAAGACGATTTCTCAGCTCTAACGTCAGGGCATTTTCTGATTGGCTCTGCACTTTTAGCTCCCGCCGAGCCTGAAGAGATTCCGTCCAAAACTGCGCTTTTAAACCGCTGGAGGAAGGTCAAAATCATTCAGCAAGAGTTCTGCCGTCGTTGGAAAACGGAGTACTTGTCTGAACTCCATAAGCGAAATAAGTGGAAGGTGCCACAGCAAAATTTGTCTCTCGATGACCTGGTAGTGTTGCGTCACGAAGCGATCTGCCCCACAGACTGGCGTCTGGGCAGAATTGTAAAATTGTATCCGGGACGCGACAATCAAGTTAGGGTCGTAGACGTCAAAACACAATCTGGTGTCATCACCCGGCCAATCCACAAGCTCGTTCTCCTTCCCAAGGCCAACTAAAACATAATTTTCTATCTCGGCCAACATGTGATTCACTTCGGGACTGTGACGTCATATATCTACTAACACTTTTGTACTTCTGTCTCATTACACAGATATGAATTTCCAGGACAATTATTTGTGCCCAATGTGCTCCTCACGGCACTCTTTCCGGAAGTGTCGTCAGTTCCTCGCCATGCCTCCTCACCTCAAGAGAGAAACCGTACTCGGCATGCAGGAATTGCCTCGCCCTATCCCACCAAGCGCCTTGCCCAAGCAGCGACGGATGCCTCAGATGCAACAGGCTGCACCATACGTTGGTACATATACCAAATTTTGACCACTGTGCCTGGATACAGATGACGGCGTGGGCGGTATTGTGGTGCGAAAGCCAACCCCAAATGCGTGCACACGTGCGCATAATGCTGGACCCAAACATCAACGCAAGCTACTATACGCCTACTGCTAGTTTCCCTCTCCCGTGGGAAAAGTGCACGGAACGGCTGTCGGTACGTCTGTCAGGTTTGCGTGATGACGTGCGCACGGTCCGTCTTTTGCGACGTGTTCAAGCCGCAGTCATTTGTCCCGCAGTCTCCCTAAAACCCCACGCCGCAAAAGAAAGGTATGGAAACGATGTCTTGGCTGACCATGGGTTCCACATCCCATACCCTTGCAGCATTGTTTTGGGCTCTGACGTCGCTGGTAGAATTTACCTTGGACTGCCCCAACAGGAAGTAAGGTTGCCCTACGCGCAGAAAACCATATTTGGGTTATCTTTCTTCGGCGAGGTGCCAGTCGATGATGACTATGAAGAAGCCTAAATCGGCGGTAACCCCAATGGCCCTGACGTCAACAGTCAACGCGAATCACATTTGTCTCGGTGTTATCTAAATTCAATAAGTATTCGAATAAGTATTTTGAATTATATTTTTAATTTATTTTGTTTTTCTTTTCTCATGGATTATCTACTAGTTTTACACCAGACGGGAACACCAGGCTTTATTTTTTTGCGTCAGTGTGTCGCAAGGGGCCCGGAATGTTCATTCAAGCACGGGCCAGAGTTTGCCCACCCATGTAGAGAGTGGCTCTTCAGAATTAGGCGAATTGATATTCAGCAACCTCTGCCGTGCTTGGATGAACGTTTCGCTGCTTCTTCTTTTGTGATCTCGCTCTTTTCCGCTCTCTTGTGCTCAAGTAGCAACCCTTTTTTATTCCTTTGCTCTGTTTCTGCACATTCAATCGTTTTGTTAAAGGCATCGAGTCCACCACGGAAAGGAAAATAAATAAGTTTTGTACCGGATAAATAAATAAATGGTGTTCCTGTTATCTCCTAAATTCTACTATTATTGAACGAGTTGTTAATTATTAATTAGTTCCTAATCTATAAGTGATTTTTAAAAAAAGGGGACTGTGAATAAATTGTCTCCTCGCATCACTGAAACAAAAGAAGTTGCATTTTTTGCGTTTATTTGGAGAATCAGTGTGTTCGTCCCATGTGTGTCGCATTTGAAACAGCTAGAGCAGCAGGCAACAACAACAACAGCAGCAGTGACGGATGTAGCAGGTGTCCCAAATACAGCTTGTAAATCGTTTTGCCACGTACCCTACGGCCCGTGGAGACATTGGTGAGTCGCCGTAACAGTATTCTATGCTGATCTGTTGATCTATTTGTTTTGTTGCTGTGGTTCAATGACCGCATATTTAAGTCCCCTGTTTCCAAGCTTGCCGTCCTAAATTTAGAGTAGTGAATCGTGGTCGATTCACGGGGGCGGGGATTTCGCGGATGGCTCATATGTTTTTTACTATCTTTCTTTCGTTTGTTTGTTTATTTATTTATGCTTGTACATACGCACGTACATGCATACCAATGTAACTGCATGGACAATGTCCATTGGACATTGGTGTGCATGTACGTATGTATTCTATGCTGATCTATTTGTTTTGTTGCTGTGGTTCAACGATCGCATATTTAAGTCAGTCAATGTGTTCGATGCTGCCGCCACTGTTGAAGGAGTCTCGCTCAATTCCATGTTGCTGAAGGGGCCACAAGAATACAAGCCATTACCAGCAGTATTGTTTAATTTTCGAGTTGGTGCTGTTGCCGTGTGTGGGTACATCAAAGAGATGTTCCACCAGAGTATCGTTGCTCCTGAAGTCAGATGTTCTCAGAGATTTCTTTGGCGTGAAAATGAAAGTGGCTCACCAGATATTTATGAAATGATCGTGATGACATTTGGAGCTGCCTGTTAGCCGTGTATTGCTCATTATGTCAGAGAATCAAATGCTTTGGAATTTCGAGATGGTTACCCTAGAGCCGTGAAGTCTATTTTGGATCATCATTACGCGGATGATTTCTTTGACTGTTTCGAAAACGACGAGAAAGCTATCCAGATAGCCACTCACGTTCGTGGTATTCATAAATCAGCTGGTTTCGAATTGCGTCATTTTACATCGAATTCGTCAAAGTTGTCGTAGTCCTAGAAGGAAATTTGGACAAGCCTGTCAAATTTTCTGGTGATTTGAACGAGATTCAGTTTTCGACGGAAAAGATACTATTGGCATCCAGGTGACGATGCATTTATATATGAACTGACGTTTCATCGGGTGAAACCGGAAATAATCGACGGAATGAGTTATCCCACCAAGCGTGAATTATTAAGTGTAGTCTGTATTTGATCCCATTAGTTTCCTGAGCAACTTTATGATTTCTGTAAAATTATTGTTGCGTGAAGTATGGAGACATGATATCCTTTGGGATAAAACAATGCCTGCAGGACTACACGATATGTGGAATAATTAGTTATAAGAATTGAAAAACGTGGCTCAGGTACGTGTGCCACGATATTATTTTAAAAATGGATTGCCTTGTTCGTTGGAACTTCATATATTTGTCGATGCCAGTGAAGACGCTTTTGGTGCCGTGTCATACTGACGATCGATTGGATCAGATAGTAAAATTGTAGTTACATTTATTGCCGCCAAAACTAAATGCGCTCCATTGAAGTATATGACCATACCCAGACATGAACAACAAGCAACCGTAGTTGGATCTCGTTTGATGTGCGCGATTCTAAAAGAACACTCACTAAAAGTAGCCCGTCATTGATTCTACAACTGTCATCAGCTGGATTGATTCTGAAAGTAGAAGATATAAACCATTTGTTGCTCACAGAATTACGGAAATTCTGGATTGTACTCCCCCAGGTAATTGGAGATGGTTACCAACTAATCTCAAGACTGCAAGAATGAAGAACAAGGTTGATTTGTCATTTAATTCCCGCTGGTTCCAGGGTCCCGATTTTCAACATAACAGTGAAGATGATTGGCCAGAAACAATTGTCTCCAAGTATGGTGACTCAAGTGATTCAGAACTACGCCCGAAATTTACTTTGCTGGTCTGTAAAAATGTTGTAATTGTATTTAATCGTTTTTCTTCATTTCTCAGGCACAAAAGAACCATGGCATGGTTCCTGAGATTTGTTAATCGTTACCGTAATAAAAACAATGCTGGTGATAATTGTTTGACTGTGGTTGAGTTGAAGGATACCGAAACCATTATTTGCCGCCTTTCACAAAAAGAGTGTTTCACCTTCGAATTCGACGTTGTAAAGTCTGGCGGTACTATACCCAAAAACAACGATTTGTATACACTCTCGACTTATGTTGACGATTTGCTTCGGGTATATAGTCGTGTTGATGCTGCCAGTTGGTTACCACTTGATGTTAGACGTCCCGTCTTATTGTCGCGAAAACATCATTTAACGAGCACAGCATGATGAAACATCCAAATTTTGAAGCCACTGTAGGTGAAATAAGAAAAGATTTTTGGATACCACGACTACGAAAATGCTTGAGTAATTGCATATCCGTTGCCAATTGATAGGCTGATTTCAAAAGTACGGCCATTTTTCTACACCGGTTTGGACTATTTTGGCCCAGTCACAATGGTCGTCGTCATGAAAAACTGGGTGTCTCTTTTCACATGCCTAACCATTAAAGATATTCACCTGAAAGTGGCATTCGATTTGTCAACAGCTGAAGACTTCATAAACTTTGGCCTGTTTTTATGAAGTCAGTTTGTGAGACTTAATCGTGTTGTTAAGTTCGCTGTTCCTCCCGGGAAAACCTCGAGTCGCAGCCATCGGAGTAGTAGGATAATGTATGTTCGAAATCAAGAGGATTCCTCTGAGGAATAATGGCTTTCCTCAGAAGAATATGTGTAATCCCTTTGTCGGCGCATATGTTAATGAGGTAATACGATACCCCCAAAACAAATGTATGTACGAAATCAAAAGCAATTACACATATTCCTCAGAGGAATCCTCTTGATTTCGAACATACATTTGTTTTATTTTGGGGGTATCATATTTCACGACGCGGACAAGTTGGTGTGTGGATAAGGAAGGGGCGGGGGAGGATTGGAAATGAGGAAGTGTATGTATGAGCGAATGTGAGTATTCGCCAATGTACGTGTATGTGCGTGGGTGGCCGAGGGAGATCGTTGCAAAGATCTTCGTTGCTGAGCCATGGGTGAGTGAGTACTGTCCGTCTTGAATGGAAGAAGGGGGAAGAAGTCTTGCAAATGTACAGCTCAGAGGCGATTATGAATTCTTTTGAGTTAGAACATTTTATGCAGTGTTGTGCAATGAACGTCAGTTTCCACCGTAAAGAAAAACGTTTGAAAATTGGCCACTGGATTTCATTAATTATCGTGAATTAGCTATGACTGACATGTTTTACATGGGTGTCTTGGATAAAACTAAATGTAATTTTTGTTAAGTGGAAATTGATCATTGGTAACGTGACGTTCAGCCAATATCTGAACATATACGTTGGTCTCCGAGTTGTTCGTTGTTGAGACGACATTTCACCAACAATGTGCCCATAAATCTCCACCAATTGGATAGCATACTACCTGAGCCCTCTTATGATGTACGTGGTATTCATAATATGGAAATTGTACGTCGAAATGCTGTGCCTCAATCACCAGTGCAATATGAGCTTTTAATTTGTATTCTGATCCTTTACATTTATCAAATAATAAACGCAAACAAAGATAAATAAAAACACAAATTTATTTTCATTTTTAATCTTTTATTTCGTCGCAAATTAATTCACCAATTGTACAATCGTTCTTTTGAACAAATTATTGAGAGCGCATTTGTATTTCATTTCGTTATGAGTTGGACAACCAGTATAATAATTTGGTCGATTTCTCGATTTCAAACTCATTTGAATCTCTAAATTTATAATATTTGTATTAACATAATTTTTAAGAAGTCTTTTTAGCCTTTCCAACGATAAAAATGTATTTGAAACTATTAAGTTGGGAAAGTATGTCTCCAACACTGCAATAATCTAATGTGCCATCCATCCATCGAGTCCGTTTATAAATTTCTTGCAATACACGTTTCGCTTATATCCATCTCTTGTAAGTTCTCTGCTATTAAAAGGGGGTCCAAATAAAAAGTAGTTTGGTACCACAGATGTTCCACACATAAAAGCTAGTTCCTTGATATATATGCTCCTCTCATTTCCGTGACAATATTGGAAGTCAACTACTGCGATCTCGGTTCTGTCGAATTTAAGCATTTCACTGGTGGAGTTGAAAAGTAACTGAAGGAGACAACGTCGAAGATATCGCTTTTATTTCGAATTTGCACTTTATTTATGTATATTTAGATAAAAACTGCAAACATAAATGTCCACAGTTGAAAGAACCGAAATCTCCCAAATAACGCAATACTTCCACAGGTGGTTGGAGATTTCCGAAACTATCAAAATATTCAATAATATTCTGATTTTTGTAGTAAGCTACCTATAATTATTCCACATTCTCTATATTGAGGGGTTTTTGGGAGTCTGTCTCTCATGCAGACTCCTCTAAAATATGGAATATACTTTTGCCCAAATATTTTTAAATCGACATCAGTAAGTGGTCGTCTGGGTAGTTGCCTTATTAGTTTTTTGATACACGATCGTAGAAGAGTCCATATCCTTTATTGTGTGGTTTGAGATAAAGTCCTTTAGCCATAGAAATAGCCGCCATAGATTTATTATGTCTAGAGTTCTCGTCAAGCTGTTTTTTGCACTTTTTGTCGATATAACTGCGTTTGCGATTGCTGACCCACCACTGTCCAACGCACCCAGAGCACCTAGGGCTGTAAATATTGGTATAAGTGGTGGAAATCCTCCAACTTTAGGAACTCTCAAAACTCTTGGAATTGTAACTTGTGACTTCTTCCCTCTAAACGATTTTCCGATAACTTTTCGTGCAATTTGTATGGCACTTCTTAAATCTTCCGGTTTCTGTTTCTTTAAAGTGCTGGTTGCATTTTTAATAGCATTGTTAAAAATCTTCTTTCCACATCCCATATTCTGTTTTTTCTTCTCGATGCCCAGGCCCGCAAAACTGATATCCAGGTAGATGAATTTCGAATGATAGCGAATTAATTAAATTGTTTAATAGTCCTCTTCCATGGACGCTTCTTTTGCTATTAACTTTGTTTTTAGCGTAAACAAACATTTATATGATTATGTTGCCCTGAAATTTCATAAATTAAAAATTCTCTCAATATTTTGTTCAGTTGTCAAAATGTTAAGCAGGATACAAATATTACAGTAAGAAACTTAGATTTCCTACAGAAAAATATTCTATAAGAGCTATAATTGTGGGTCCATCGAATTGTGGGAAGACTAATATCATGATTAACTTAATCGAATCTCCAAATGGTTTAAAATTTGAAAACTTTTTCTATACTCAAAGTCCTTACATCAACCAAAGTACGAATATCTAAGGGCTCTAATTTCACCTTTAAAAAATATGGGGTATTATCCGTTTTCTGAAAATGCAGTTGTTATCCCACCTGATGAGGCAAAACCAAATTCAATCATGATATTCGATGACGTTGCATGTGAAAAACAAAATAACATTCGATCATACTTCTGTATGGGACGACATAATATCGATTCATTTTATTTATGTCAAACGTATACACGTATCCCTAAACATCTAGCAAGCGACAACGCTAATATTCATATTTAAACAAGATGAATTGAACACAAAACATATATATAGTGATCATATTGGGACCGATATGAAATTTGAAAATGTTGGAAAGATAAATATGGCTTTTTAGTTATTTATAAAGACGATGCAATTGAATGCGGGCGATATATTTATTCAGCTTTAGTAATATTGAAACATTTGTATGCCACGGACGTACACCACTCTATTCTATAAGGTGAACTGCTGAATCGGTGTATACCAGTTGCTGTTCTGTTCGCTACCCGTTGCTGTTCTGTTCGCTACCAGTTGCTGATCTGTTCGCTACCAGTTGCTGATCTGTTCGCTACCAGTTGCTGATCTGTTCGCTACCATTTGCTGTATGTTCGCTACCAGTATCTAAATATATCTCTGTTAAAAGTGGACTTGGTCAATACTATGGACGAAGGCAAAGTTTTGGAAGAATTAATCAAATCTAGAAAAATATTAAAAAAGAAATTTGGTGAAGCACAAAGTATAGGCAAATTGGAAAATACATTTAGACCACTAACAGAACCGTTACAAAAAACTTATTACAGTAACTAGTGATGGAAATATAAAACGAAACCAATCACATTATGAAAGTTCTAAATTTGAAACTAGTACCCCCATGAAAAAAACTGAAAAAATATGATTTTGAACCCATTACCCCAAAGATGCTCTTTAAACATGAAGATGCTAAAGTCGACGAAAGTAAAGATAAAGAAGACGCGAATGATGATTCATTCTATTCTCAAACCGAAGATTATTATATTGATTTATCACTTTTGAAAGGAACTGGAAAACTGGATTATATATATGGAGCCCATAAAGATTAAAATGGAGTTTGGAAATTTTGGAAATAATTATCGGAAATCGATCCTGGGCATTTACACCGGGATGGTTTGAATTGCTTTTCTATAAAAAACCCCAAAATTATGATGGAACTGAGCTAGAAATCTCCAAAAACATTTTGATGACTACAAACGAAATTTTGCTCCAGACGAACAAATAAAAGGAAACAAAGGATATAAATATACTAAAATAATCAAAGTTTATTTCAATCTACTTACGGGGACAAAGGTGTAATGAAAGTAAATCTCGAGAAACCTAACTATATATACTTGGATGACCCCAATGAATTGGTAGAACGATTAAAGCTATTAGTAGCATCACAAAATGCTGGACATAGTAATCAAAACAATGAGATTATAGCTATAATTGAAGAATTGAGAGAAGCTAATATTATATACTAACACTGATAGAAAACTATCAATCGTATTGTGAGTGTTGACAAGTTCGGACACTACTCTAAGGAAAAATATAATATAGATATATTAAAGAAAAATGTTCCGAAATTTTTGGGAATCAATGTGGACAAAAATAACAACCTTAACGTCCAAAATAAAATAATCAATAATTTGGCGCCACCGACAGAAGAAGCAGACGCAGTCAACAGAGTTTACCTACAGACGCAAATCGAAAGTACACAATATCAACTAAGACGGGGTATTAGCACTGAAGTTATTGCTGTTAGAGAGGCTATACGGGAATTGCGAAGTAATATTAAGGATATATACGATGTCATGGCTGCAAATAGCTCATACGTAAAATACACATACTCGAATGACAACAAAGACGATGGAAAGGAGATCGGTAATAAGCTTCAGTCTCAAGCTCGGAAAATTTTTCAGCGTAGAAGAGTTGTGATGAAAGGTATTGATGACTTATGGCAAGCAGATTTAGTGGAAATGGGGAATTATTCGACGTTTAATAAAGGTACAGATATATTCTGGCCGTTATCGACAAATTTTCGAAGTATGCTTGGGTTGAACCTACTAAAACAAAAAACTCCACTGACGTTTCTGATGCATTTCAAAGAATAATCAATTTGGGTCGTATACCAAAAAATCTACAAACTGATGACTGAAAAGAATTTTTCAACCAAAAATTTGGACAACTTATGGCAAAATATTCTATTAATCATTATTCTAGGTATAGTGTAATGAAAGCTTCTATTCTTGAACGTTTCAATAGAACTCCGAAGGGAATGATGTGGAAAGAATTTAGTAATAATGGTACATACCATTGGATTGACATTTATAAGAAATTGATGGAAAACTATAATGCAAATGTACATAGAACAATCAGAATGGCTCCAAACAATGTAAACTCTACGAATGAGAAAACGTTATTGAATACTGTCTACAGCCATTAAAAATTATTTAAACCTTCAAAGTTTCGTGTTGGAGATTACGTACGCATCAGTAAATATAAAAATATTTTTGAGAAAGGATATACACCAAATTTTACAACAGAGATATTTAAAATAAGGTCTGTACAAATTACAAACCCCGTTACATACATATTCTATTTCGAATTCTACAAGGAGGAGATACGTCGCACTCGATTTCTCAATTCATATCTGATTGAAAAAGTAATGAAAACTAAAGGTGATAGGGCGTACGTAAAATGGTTGGGCTTTTCAGATAAACATAATTCTTGGATAAGTAAAACTGAAATATTGTAATAATAAAAAGTAAATAAAAATAATAATAAAACAGAACATACTATGACTTTTTCATTCAGTTTTCATCCTTCACAATGTCAATAACATTAGCTTTGAGCGGAAAGTCTTCATATTTGACCGGAAACTATTTTGGCTTCAATGAACGAAAATTGAAAGCAGAAAAGAAATGTGTATCCAATCAACCTGTTAACATTTTAAAAGTGAATGCTATACATATACAATGTAGCATTACTACAGGTGCATATATGAATAATATGCCTGCACATACTGTTCACGAATTTGCAATAAACGTTCCTCCAGGATATAAACTAGACGAAATGCCAAAAAAATTATTCTATTTACCGGTCAACGTCAAAGAAATAAGTTCTATTACCGTTTGGATTCTTGACCAGGAAGGTCGTGTAATAAATTTTCGAGGAGAAGAAATTACGCTCCGATTACATTTAAGATCAAAGTTGAAATGATAATTTATAATAAATATAGTAATCGAAAAAGGACATTCAAAATTTGCAACCAAACAGTCAAGCATAAAAGACCATTCATAACAGACGGAAATAGAAAATTTTTGCAATCACTAAATATAAAGTTAAAAAATAATGTCTGACATACTGAATGTTTTGGAAAGACCGTTCTCAGATGAGAATGTAATAAAAAAAGACTATCACAGATATGTACCCTTACATCCAATCGTTTAAAAATAATGATGAAATACGAATAACAATACAAAATCAAGACTTATATGTCCTACCCTCCGAAAGTTATATATATATAGAAGGCTCTTTAACGCTGTCAGAAGTGGGTGCATCATCTAATAATGCTAAATTGGGAAATAATTGTGTTACCCATATGTTTGACGAAATCCGCTGTGAAATACGCGGTGTTGAAATTGATCGAACTCGCTATTTGGGTATATCGAGCACGATAAAGAATTATGTTTCCTTAAATGACTTTGAAAGCAATATGATGAGGAATTCTGGATGGAATAATGGTAAAGATTTGACGATAATTTTTACGTCCCCCTACATCTATTACTTGCTTTTGCTGACGACTATAAGAAGGTGATTCTGAGTAGTAAGCATGATTATTATAATAATTATCCTTCGGAGCTCAAGCGATATCAACACATTTTATTCAACTGATGAAAACGAAACATTGGATTTATCGATTACAAATATAACCTGGAGAATTCCGCATTTAAATCTGTCGGATTCATCTAAGATAAATATTATGAAAACTATAAAGGATGGACTTTCCTTACCCATAGCATTCCAAAGCTGGGATTGCCATTTCAACCCAACTTTCCAGGTAGGAGTAAAACATAATTGGAACGTAAAGCTTAGTGCTAACAGAGAAAGACCATGTTACATTTTATTTGCGTTACAAAGAGGAAATAAATTTCATCACTGTAATTTAAAAGACATTAAAGTGCATCTAAATTCAGATTCGTATCCATATTATGATCTAAACTTAAAGTTCGACCAAAATCGTTACGCCTTTCTATATGAAATGTATGCCAAGTTTCAACAAAGCTATTACATGAGAGAACCGCAGACTACTGCAGCTGTAATTGATGTTAGCAATCAAAACGAATCGATAAAAAGTGGACCCATTGACGTAAAAATTGAGTTTGAAACCCGTAAATCAATGCCAGAAAATACAGCTGCATACTGCTTAATACTCCATGATCGTTTATTAGATTACACACCGCTAACTGGAATAGTACGAAAAATTATATTAATTTGATACTTACATGATTTAAGAATTTAATAAATAAAATCAAATTTTTATATTTTTTTAAACAACAACCAAATTGTTTTTTATTGAATAGTATGAAAAGTGTATACAATATTTATGAAAACGTTATAAATTAACAATCGTCATCATCTTCTTCTTCTTGTACTGTCTCAAGAAGATTGTTAATTGTCATTTCTTCGACTAATTCTATATTAACATTTCTAATTTTGTAATGACATCAAGCGTAGGTCAACGTATGTCAACATATCGTCAATATATATTTTTTATTTACCATACAGTCTCTGTAGTTGGCTATACTATATTTATCAAGCACATATTTTTTGACACCTTTAGACTTTTTGATTTCTTTTACTTATTCACCATTCTCGGTCGTAAAGGAGTACATTGTTGACCGAAGTCTAACAAATTCGGTCATAATCTTCCCACAATTCTCATCTTTCATCATACCCAACACTTTTTTATTCAATTGTGGTATCTTAAATATATTATTTTTTGGATACTCAGACGTATCAAAATATTTCTTAATTACTACTTTGTTAATTTTTGAATAAAAGTCTACTTTATATATTGTATAAATAAAGGAGTCTGTGTCCATATAATATACCCCACCAAGCGCCTTGCCCAAGCAGCGACGGATGCCTCAGATGCAACAGGCTGCACCATACGTTGGTACATATACCAAATTTTGACCACTGTGCCTGGATACAGATGACGGCGTGGGCGGTATTGTGGTGCGAAAGCCAACCCCAAATGCGTGCACACGTGCGCATAATGCTGGACCCAAACATCAACGCAAGCTACTATACGCCTACTGCTAGTTTCCCTCTCCCGTGGGAAAAGTGCACGGAACGGCTGTCGGTACGTCTGTCAGGTTTGCGTGATGACGTGCGCACTGTCACGGTCCGTCTTTTGCGACGTGTTTAAGCCGCAGTCATTTGTCCCGCAGTCTCCCTAAAACCCCACGCCGCCAAAGAAAGGTATGGAAACGATGTCTTGGCTGACCATGGGTTCCACATCCCATACCCTTGCAGCATTGTTTTGGGCTCTGACGTCGCTGCTAGAATTTACCTTGGACTGCCCCAACAGGAAGTAAGGTTGCCCTACGCGCAGAAAACCATATTTGGGTTATCTTTCTTCGGCGAGGTGCCAGTCGATGATGACTATGAAGAAGCCTAAATCGGCGGTAACCCCAATGGCCCTGACGTCAACAGTCAACGCGAACCACATTTGTCTCGGTGTTATCTAAATTCAATAAGTATTCGAATAAGTATTTTGAATTATATTTTTAATTTATTTTGGTTTTCTTTTCTCATGGATTATCTACTAGTTTTACACCAGACGGGAACACCAGGCTTTATTTTTTTGCGTCAGTGTGTCGCAAGGGGCCCGGAATGTTCATTCAAGCACGGGCCAGAGTTTGCCCACCCATGTAGAGAGTGGCTCTTCAGAATTAGGCGAATTGATATTCAGCAACCTCTGCCGTGCTTGGATGAACGTTTCGCTGCTTCTTCTTTTGTGATCTCGCTCTTTTCCGCTCTCTTGTGCTCAAGTAGCAACCCTTTTTTATTCCTTTGCTCTGTTTCTGCACATTCAATCGTTTTGTTAAAGGCATCGAGTCCACCACGGAAAGGAAAATAAATAAGTTTTGTACCGGATAAATAAATAAATGGTGTTCCTGTTATCTCCTAAATTCTACTATTATTGAACGAGTTGTTAATTATTAATTAGTTCCTAATCTATAAGAGATTTTTAAAAAAAGGGGACTGTGAATAAATTGTCTCCTCGCATCACTGAAACAAAAGAAGTTGCATTTTTTGCGTTTATTTGGAGAATCAGTGTGTTCGTCCCATGTGTGTCGCATTTGAAACCGCTAGAGCAGCAGGCAACAACAACAACAGCAGCAGTGACGGATGTAGCAGGTGTCCCAAATACAGCTTGTAAATCGTTTTGCCACGTACCCTACGGCCCGTGGAGACATTGGTGAGTCGCCGTAACAGTATTCTATGCTGATCTGTTGATCTATTTGTTTTGTTGCTGTGGTTCAACGACCGCATATTTAAGTCCCCTGTTTCCAAGCTTGCCGTCCTAAATTTAGAGTAGTGAATCGAGGTCGATTCACGGGGGCGGGGATTTCGCGGATGGCTCATATGTTTTTTACTATCTTTCTTTCGTTTGTTTGTTTATTTATTTATGCTTGTACATACGCACGTACATGCATACCAATGTAACTGCATGGACATTGGTGTGCATGTACGTATGTATTCTATGCTGATCTATTTGTTTTGTTGCTGTGGTTCAACGATCGCATATTTAAGTCAGTCAATGTGTTCGATGCTGCCGCCACTGTTGAAGGAGTCTCGCTCAATTCCATGTTGCTGAAGGGGCCACAAGAATACAAGCCATTACCAGCAGTATTGTTTAATTTTCGAGTTGGTGCTGTTGCCGTGTGTGGGTACATCAAAGAGATGTTCCACCAGAGTATCGTTGCTCCTGAAGTCAGATGTTCTCAGAGATTTCTTTGGCGTGAAAATGAAAGTGGCTCACCAGATATTTATGAAATGATCGTGATGACATTTGGAGCTGCCTGTTAGCCGTGTATTGCTCATTATGTCAAAGAATCAAATGCTTTGGAATTTCGAGATGGTTACCCTAGAGCCGTGAAGTCTATTTTGGATCATCATTACGCGGATGATTTCTTTGACTGTTTCGAAAACGACGAGAAAACTATCCAGATAGCCACTCACGTTCGTGGTATTCATAAATCAGCTGGTTTCGAATTGCGTCATTTTACATCGAATTCGTCAAAGTTGTCGTAGTCCTAGAAGGAAATTTGGACAAGCCTGTCAAATTTTCTGGTGATTTGAACGAGATTCAGTTTTCGACGGAAAAGATACTATTGGCATCCAGGTGACGATGCATTTATATATGAACTGACGTTTCATCGGGTGAAACCGGAAATAATCGACGGAATGAGTTATTCCACCAAGCGTGAATTATTAAGTGTAGTCTGTATTTGATCCCATTAGTTTCCTGAGCAACTTTATGATTTCTGTAAAATTATTGTTGCGTGAAGTATGGAGACATGATATCCTTTGGGATAAAACAATGCCTGCAGGACTACACGATATGTGGAATAATTAGTTATAAGAATTGAAAAACGTGGCTCAGGTACGTGTGTCACGATATTATTTTAAAAATGGATTGCATTGTTCGTTGGAACTTCATATATTTGTCGATGCCAGTGAAGACGCTTTTGGTGCCGTGTCATACTGACGATCGATTGGATCAGACAGTAAAATTGTAGTTACATTTATTGCCGCCAAAACTAAATGCGCTCCATTGAAGTATGTGACCATACCCAGACATGAACAACAAGCAGCCGTATTGCGATCTCGTTTGATGTGCGCGATTCTAAAAGAACACTCACTAAAAGTAGCCCGTCATATCTGTTGGAGTGATTCTACAACTGTCATCAGCTGGATTGATTCTGAAAGTAGAAGATATAAACCATTTGTTGCTCACAGAATTACGGAAATTCTGGATTGTACTCCCCCAGGTAATTGGAGATGGTTACCAACTAATCTCAAGACTGCAAGAATGAAGAACAAGGTTCATTTGTCATTTAATTCCCGCTGGTTCCAGGGTCCCGATTTTCAACATAACCGTGAAGATGATTGGCCAGAAACAATTGTCTCCAAGTATGGTGACTCAAGTGATTCAGAACTACGCCCGAAATTTACATTGCTGGTCTGTAAAAATGTTGTAATTGTATTTAATTGTTTTTCTTCATTTCTCAGGCACAAAAGAACCATGGCATGGTTCCTGAGATTTGTTAATCGTTACCGTAATAAAAACAATGCTGGTGATAATTGTTTGACTGTGGTTGAGTTGAAGGATACCGAAACCATTATTTGCCGCCTTTCACAAAAAGAGTGTTTCACCTTCGAATTCGACCTTGTAAAGTCTGGCGGTACTATACCCAAAAACAACGATTTGTATACACTCTCGACTTATGTTGACGATTTGCTTCGGGTATATAGTCGTGTTGATGCTGCCAGTTGGTTACCACTTGATGTTAGACGTCCGTCCTATTGTCGCGAAAACATCATTTAACGAGCACAGCATGATGAAACATCCAAATTTTGAAGCCACTGTAGGTGAAATAAGAAAAGATTTTTGGATACCACGACTACGAAAATGCTTGAGTAATTGCATATCCGTTGCCAATTGATAGGCTGATTTCAAAAGTACGGCCATTTTTCTACACCGGTTTGGACTATTTTGGCCCAGTCACAATGGTCGTCGTCATGAAAAACTGGGTGTCTCTTTTCACATGCCTAACCATTAAAGATATTCACCTGAAAGTGGCATTCGATTTGTCAACAGCTGAAGACTTCATAAACTTTGGCCTGTTTTTATGAAGTCAGTTTGTGAGACTTAATCGTGTTGTTAAGTTCGCTGTTCCTCCCGGGAAAACCTCGAGTCGCAGCCATCGGAGTAGTAGGATAATGTATGTTCGAAATCAAGAGGATTCCTCTGAGGAATAATGGCTTTCCTCAGAAGAATATGTGTAATCCCTTTGTCGGCGCATATGTTAATGAGGTAATACGATACCCCCAAAACAAATGTATGTACGAAATCAAAAGCAATTACACATATTCCTCAGAGGAATCCTCTTGATTTCGAACATACATTTGTTTTGGGGGTTGGTGTGTGGATAAGGAAGGGGCGGGGGAGGATTGGAAATGAGGAAGTGTATGTATGTGCGAATGTGAGTATTCGCCAATGTACGTGTATGTGCGTGGGTGGCCGAGGGAGATCGTTGCAAAGATCTTCGTTGCTGAGCCATGGGTGAGTGAGTACTGTCCTTCTTGAATGGAAGAAGGGGGAAGAATTCTTGCAAATGTACAGCTCAGAGGCGATTATGAATTCTTTTGAGTTAGAACATTTTATGCAGTGTTGTGCAATGAACGTCAGTTTCCACCGTAAAGAAAAACGTTTGAAAATTGGCCACTGGATTTCATTAATTATCGTGAATTAGCTATGACTGACATGTTTTACATGGGTGTCTTGGATAAAACTAAATGTAATTTTTGTTAAGTGGAAATTGATCATTGGTAACGTGACGTTCAGCCAATATCTGAACATATACGTTGGTCTCCGAGTTGTTCGTTGTTGAGACGACATTTCACCAACAATGTGCCCATAAATCTCCACCAATTGGATAGCATACTACCTGAGCCCTCTTATGATGTACGTGGTATTCATAATATGGAAATTGTACGTCGAAATGCTGTGCCTCAATCACCAGTGCAATATGAGCTTTTAATTTGTATTCTGATCCTTTACATTTATCAAATAATAAACGCAAACAAAGATAAATAAAAACACAAATTTATTTTCATTTTTAATCTTTTATTTCGTCGAAAATTAATTCACCAATTGTACAATCGTTCTTTTGAACAAATTATTGAGAGCGCATTTGTATTTCATTTCGTTATGAGTTGGACAACCAGTATAATAATTTGGTCGATTTCTCGATTTCAAACTCATTTGAATCTCTAAATTTATAATATTTGTATTAACATAATTTTTAAGAAGTCTTTTTAGCCTTTCCAACGATAAAAATGTATTTGAAACTATTAAGTTGGGAAAGTATGTCTCCAACACTGCAATAATCTAATGTGCCATCCATCCATCGAGTCCGTTTATAAATTTCTTGCAATACACGTTTCGCTTATATCCATCTCTTGTAAGTTCTCTGCTATCAAAAGGGGGTCCAAATAAAAAGTAGTTTGGTACCACAGATGTTCCACACATAAAAGCTAGTTCCTTGATATATATGCTCCTCTCATTTCCGTGACAATATTGGAAGTCAACTACTGCGATCTCGGTTCTGTCGAATTTAAGCATTTCACTGGTGGAGTTGAAAAGCAACTGAAGGAGACAACGTCGAAGATATCGCTTTTATTTCGAATTTGCACTTTATTTATGTATATTTAGATAAAAACTGCAAACATAAATGTCCACAGTTGAAAGAACCGAAATCTCCCAAATAACGCAATACTTCCACAGGTGGTTGGAGATTTCCGAAACTATCAAAATATTCAATAATATTCTGATTTTTGTAGTAAGCTACCTATAATTATTCCACATTCTCTATATTGAGGGGTTTTTGGGAGTCTGTCTCTCATGCAGACTCCTCTAAAATATGGAATATACTTTTGCCCAAATATTTTTAAATCGACATCAGTAAGTGGTCGTCTGGGTAGTTGCCTTATTAGTTTTTTGATACACGATCGTAGAAGAGTCCATATCCTTTATTGTGTGGTTTGAGATAAAGTCCTTTAGCCATAGAAATAGCCGCCATAGATTTATTATGTCTAGAGTTCTCGTCAAGCTGTTTTTTGCACTTTTTGTCGATATAACTGCGTTTGCGATTGCTGACCCACCACTGTCCAACGCACCCAGAGCACCTAGGGCTGTAAATATTGGTATAAGTGGTGGAAATCCTCCAACTTTAGGAACTCTCAAAACTCTTGGAATTGTAACTTGTGACTTCTTCCCTCTAAACGATTTTCCGATAACTTTTCGTGCAATTTGTATGGCACTTCTTAAATCTTCCGGTTTCTGTTTCTTTAAAGTGCTGGTTGCATTTTTAATAGCATTGTTAAAAATCTTCTTTCCACATCCCATATTCTGTTTTTTCTTCTCGATGCCCAGGCCCGCAAAACTGATATCCAGGTAGATGAATTTCGAATGATAGCGAATTAATTAAATTGTTTAATAGTCCTCTTCCATGGACGCTTCTTTTGCTATTAACTTTGTTTTTAGCGTAAACAAACATTTATATGATTATGTTGCCCTGAAATTTCATAAATTAAAACTTCTCTCAATATTTTGTTCAGTTGTCAAAATGTTAAGCAGGATACAAATATTACAGTAAGAAACTTAGATTTCCTACAGAAAAATATTCTATAAGAGCTATAATTGTGGGAAGACTAATATCATGATTAACTTAATCGAATCTCCAAATGGTTTAAAATTTGAAAACTCAAAAGTCCTTACATCAACCAAAGTACGAATATCTAAGGGCTCTAATTTCACCTTTAAAAAATATGGGGTATTATCCGTTTTCTGAAAATGCAGTTGTTATCCCACCTGATGAGGCAAAACCAAATTCAATCATGATATTCGATGACGTTGCATGTGAAAAACAAAATAACATTCGATCATATTTCTGTATGGGACGAC